>OX637534.1:93970104-94570104 GCA_951800035.1 Linnaemya tessellans
ATACTCAGTTATTAGAAATAAACGCCTTTTGGGCAAAATTGGGTAAAATTATGTTTCAGCCAAAAATTGATTTTTTGCAAAGAGGTACCTCTTTGCTAAAAAATTGGCCAAAAATTTTATTTGCTTCAATGCATGCGACTTAAGCTTTTTCGGAAGCTTCTTCGCATTTGAAACTCCTTTCAATACTCAGTTATTAGAAATAAACGCCTTTTGGGCAAAATTGGGTAAAATTATGTTTCAGCCAAAAATTGATTTTTTGCAAAGAGGTACCTCTTTGCTAAAAAAATTGGCCAAAAATTTTATTTGCTTCAATGCATGCGACTTAAGCTTTTTCGGAAGCTTCTTCGCATTTGAAACTCCTTTCAATACTCAGTTATTAGAAATAAACGCCTTTTGGGCAAAATTGGGTAAAATTATGTTTCAGCCAAAAATTGATTTTTTGCAAAGAGGTACCTCTTTGCTAAAAAATTGGCCAAAAATTTTATTTGCTTCAATGCATGCGACTTAAGCTTTTTCGGAAGCTTCTTCGCATTTGAAACTCCTTTCAATACTCAGTTATTAGAAATAAACGCCTTTTGGGCAAAATTGGGTAAAATTATGTTTCAGCCAAAAATTGATTTTTTGCAAAAAATTGGCCAAAAATTTTATTTGCTTCAATGCATGCGACTTAAGCTTTTTCGGAAGCTTCTTCGCATTTGAAACTCCTTTCAATACTCAGTTATTAGAAATAAACGCCTTTTGGGCAAAATTGGGTAAAATTATGTTTCAGCCAAAAATTGATTTTTTGCAAAGAGGTACCTCTTTGCTAAAAAATTGGCCAAAAATTTTATTTGCTTCAATGCATGCGACTTAAGCTTTTTCGGAAGCTTCTTCGCATTTGAAACTCCTTTCAATACTCAGTTATTAGAAATAAACGCCTTTTGGGCAAAATTGGGTAAAATTATGTTTCAGCCAAAAATTGATTTTTTGCAAAAAATTGGCCAAAAATTTTATTTGCTTCAATGCATGCGACTTAAGCTTTTTCGGAAGCTTCTTCGCATTTGAAACTCCTTTCAATACTCAGTTATTAGAAATAAACGCCTTTTGGGCAAAATTGGGTAAAATTATGTTTCAGCCAAAAATTGATTTTTTGCAAAGAGGTAGTACCTCTTTGCTAAAAAATTGGCCAAAAATTTTATTTGCTTCAATGCATGCGACTTAAGCTTTTTCGGAAGCTTCTTCGCATTTGAAACTCCTTTCAATACACAGTTATTAGAAATAAACGCCTTTTGGGCAAAATTGGGTAAAATTATGTTTCAGCCAAAAATTGATTTTTTGCAAAGAGGTAGTACCTCTTTGCTAAAAAATTGGCCAAAAATTTTATTTGCTTCAATGCATGCGACTTAAGCTTTTTCGGAAGCTTCTTCGCATTTGAAACTCCTTTCAATACACAGTTATTAGAAATAAACGCCTTTTGGGCAAAATTGGGTATAATTATGTTTCAGCCAAAAATTGATTTTTTGCAAAGAGGTACCTCTTTGCTAAAAAATTGGCCAAAAATTTTATTTGCTTCAATGCATGCGACTTAAGCTTTTTCGGAAGCTTCTTCGCATTTGAAACTCCTTTCAATACTCAGTTATTAGAAATAAACGCCTTTTGGGCAAAATTGGGTAAAATTATGTTTCAGCCAAAAATTGATTTTTTGCAAAAAATTGGCCAAAAATTTTATTTGCTTCAATGCATGCGACTTAAGCTTTTTCGGAAGCTTCTTCGCATTTGAAACTCCTTTCAATACTCAGTTATTAGAAATAAACGCCTTTTGGGCAAAATTGGGTAAAATTATGTTTCAGCCAAAAATTGATTTTTTCCAAAGAGGTACTACCTCTTTGCTAAAAAATTGGCCAAAAATTTTATTTGCTTCAATGCATGCGACTTAAGCTTTTTCGGAAGCTTCTTCGCATTTGAAACTCCTTTCAATACTCAGTTATTAGAAATAAACGCCTTTTGGGCAAAATTGGGTAAAATTATGTTTCAGCCAAAAATTGATTTTTTGCAAAAAATTGGCCAAAAATTTTATTTGCTTCAATGCATGCGACTTAAGCTTTTTCGGAAGCTTCTTCGCATTTGAAACTCCTTTCAATACTCAGTTATTAGAAATAAACGCCTTTTGGGCAAAATTGGGTAAAATTATGTTTCAGCCAAAAATTGATTTTTTGCAAAAAATTGGCCAAAAATTTTATTTGCTTCAATGCATGCGACTGAAGCTTTTTCGGAAGCTTCTTCGCATTTGAAACTCCTTTCAATACTCAGTTATTAGAAATAAACGCCTTTTGGGCAAAATTGGGTAAAATTATGTTTCAGCCAAAAATTGATTTTTTGCAAAGAGGTACCTCTTTGCTAAAAAATTGGCCAAAAATTTTATTTGCTTCAATGCATGCGACTTAAGCTTTTTTGGAAGCTTCTTCGCATTTGAAACTCCTTTCAATACTCAGTTATTAGAAATAAACGCCTTTTGGGCAAAATTGGGTAAAATTATGTTTCAGCCAAAAATTGATTTTTTGCAAAGAGGTACCTCTTTGCTAAAAAAATTGGCCAAAAATTTTATTTGCTTCAATGCATGCGACTTAAGCTTTTTCGGAAGCTTCTTCGCATTTGAAACTCCTTTCAATACTCAGTTATTAGAAATAAACGCCTTTTGGGCAAAATTGGGTAAAATTATGTTTCAGCCAAAAATTGATTTTTTGCAAAGAGGTACCTCTTTGCTAAAAAATTGGCCAAAAATTTTATTTGCTTCAATGCATGCGACTTAAGCTTTTTCGGAAGCTTCTTCGCATTTGAAACTCCTTTCAATACTCAGTTATTAGAAATAAACGCCTTTTGGGCAAAATTGGGTAAAATTATGTTTCAGCCAAAAATTGATTTTTTGCAAAGAGGTCGTACCTCTTTGCTAAAAAATTGGCCAAAAATTTTATTTGCTTCAATGCATGCGACTTAAGCTTTTTCGGAAGCTTCTTCGCATTTGAAACTCCTTTCAATACTCAGTTATTAGAAATAAACGCCTTTTGGGCAAAATTGGGTAAAATTATGTTTCAGCCAAAAATTGATTTTTTGCAAAAAATTGGCCAAAAATTTTATTTGCTTCAATGCATGCGACTTAAGCTTTTTCGGAAGCTTCTTCGCATTTGAAACTCCTTTCAATACTCAGTTATTAGAAATAAACGCCTTTTGGGCAAAATTGGGTAAAATTATGTTTCAGCCAAAAATTGATTTTTTGCAAAGAGGTACCTCTTTGCTAAAAAATTGGCCAAAAATTTTATTTGCTTCAATGCATGCGACTTAAGCTTTTTCGGAAGCTTCTTCGCATTTGAAACTCCTTTCAATACTCAGTTATTAGAAATAAACGCCTTTTGGGCAAAATTGGGTAAAATTATGTTTCAGCCAAAAATTGATTTTTTGCAAAGAGGTACCTCTTTGCTAAAAAATTGGCCAAAAATTTTATTTGCTTCAATGCATGCGACTTAAGCTTTTTCGGAAGCTTCTTCGCATTTGAAACTCCTTTCAATACTCAGTTATTAGAAATAAACGCCTTTTGGGCAAAATTGGGTAAAATTATGTTTCAGCCAAAAATTGATTTTTTGCAAAAAATTGGCCAAAAATTTTATTTGCTTCAATGCATGCGACTTAAGCTTTTTCGGAAGCTTCTTCGCATTTGAAACTCCTTTCAATACTCAGTTATTAGAAATAAACGCCTTTTGGGCAAAATTGGGTAAAATTATGTTTCAGCCAAAAATTGATTTTTTGCAAAAAATTGGCCAAAAATTTTATTTGCTTCAATGCATGCGACTTAAGCTTTTTCGGAAGCTTCTTCGCATTTGAAACTCCTTTCAATACTCAGTTATTAGAAATAAACGCCTTTTGGGCAAAATTGGGTAAAATTATGTTTCAGCCAAAAATTGATTTTTTGCAAAGAGGTACCTCTTTGCTAAAAAATTGGCCAAAAATTTTATTTGCTTCAATGCATGCGACTTAAGCTTTTTCGGAAGCTTCTTCGCATTTGAAACTCCTTTCAATACTCAGTTATTAGAAATAAACGCCTTTTGGGCAAAATTGGGTAAAATTATGTTTCAGCCAAAAATTGATTTTTTGCAAAGAGGTACCTCTTTGCTAAAAAATTGGCCAAAAATTTTATTTGCTTCAATGCATGCGACTTAAGCTTTTTCGGAAGCTTCTTCGCATTTGAAACTCCTTTCAATACTCAGTTATTAGAAATAAACGCCTTTTGGGCAAAATTGGGTAAAATTATGTTTCAGCCAAAAATTGATTTTTTGCAAAGAGGTAGTACCTCTTTGCTAAAAAATTGGCCAAAAATTTTATTTGCTTCAATGCATGCGACTTAAGCTTTTTCGGAAGCTTCTTCGCATTTGAAACTCCTTTCAATACTCAGTTATTAGAAATAAACGCCTTTTGGGCAAAATTGGGTAAAATTATGTTTCAGCCAAAAATTGATTTTTTGCAAAAAATTGGCCAAAAATTTTATTTGCTTCAATGCATGCGACTTAAGCTTTTTCGGAAGCTTCTTCGCATTTGAAACTCCTTTCAATACTCAGTTATTAGAAATAAACGCCTTTTGGGCAAAATTGGGTAAAATTATGTTTCAGCCAAAAATTGATTTTTTGCAAAGAGGTACCTCTTTGCTAAAAAATTGGCCAAAAATTTTATTTGCTTCAATGCATGCGACTTAAGCTTTTTCGGAAGCTTCTTCGCATTTGAAACTCCTTTCAATACTCAGTTATTAGAAATAAACGCCTTTTGGGCAAAATTGGGTAAAATTATGTTTCAGCCAAAAATTGATTTTTTGCAAAAAATTGGCCAAAAATTTTATTTGCTTCAATGCATGCGACTTAAGCTTTTTCGGAAGCTTCTTCGCATTTGAAACTCCTTTCAATACTCAGTTATTAGAAATAAACGCCTTTTGGGCAAAATTGGGTAAAATTATGTTTCAGCCAAAAATTGATTTTTTGCAAAGAGGTACCTCTTTGCTAAAAAATTGGCCAAAAATTTTATTTGCTTCAATGCATGCGACTTAAGCTTTTTCGGAAGCTTCTTCGCATTTGAAACTCCTTTCAATACTCAGTTATTAGAAATAAACGCCTTTTGGGCAAAATTGGGTAAAATTATGTTTCAGCCAAAAATTGATTTTTTGCAAAGAGGTACCTCTTTGCTAAAAAATTGGCCAAAAATTTTATTTGCTTCAATGCATGCGACTTAAGCTTTTTCGGAAGCTTCTTCGCATTTGAAACTCCTTTCAATACTCAGTTATTAGAAATAAACGCCTTTTGGGCAAAATTGGGTAAAATTATGTTTCAGCCAAAAATTGATTTTTTGCAAAAAATTGGCCAAAAATTTTATTTGCTTCAATGCATGCGACTTAAGCTTTTTCGGAAGCTTCTTCGCATTTGAAACTCCATTCAATACTCAGTTATTAGAAATAAACGCCTTTTGGGCAAAATTGGGTAAAATTATGTTTCAGCCAAAAATTGATTTTTTGCAAAAAATTGGCCAAAAATTTTATTTGCTTCAATGCATGCGACTTAAGCTTTTTCGGAAGCTTCTTCGCATTTGAAACTCCTTTCAATACTCAGTTATTAGAAATAAACGCCTTTTGGGCAAAATTGGGTAAAATTATGTTTCAGCCAAAAATTAATTTTTTGCAAAGAGGTACCTCTTTGCTAAAAAATTGGCCAAAAATTTTATTTGCTTCAATGCATGCGACTGAAGCTTTTTCGGAAGCTTTTTCGCATTTGAAACTCCTTTCAATATTCAGTTATTAGAAATAAACGCCTTTTGGGCAAAATTGGGTAAAATTATGTTTCAGCCAAAAATTGATTTTTTGCAAAGAGGTACCTCTTTGCTAAAAAATTGGCCAAAAATTTTATTTGCTTCAATGCATGCGACTTAAGCTTTTTTGGAAGCTTCTTCGCATTTGAAACTCCTTTCAATACTCAGTTATTAGAAATAAACGCCTTTTGGGCAAAATTGGGTAAAATTATGTTTCAGCCAAAAATTGATTTTTTGCAAAGAGGTACCTCTTTGCTAAAAAATTGGCCAAAAATTTTATTTGCTTCAATGCATGCGACTTAAGCTTTTTCGGAAGCTTCTTCGCATTTGAAACTCCTTTCAATACTCAGTTATTAGAAATAAACGCCTTTTGGGCAAAATTGGGTAAAATTATGTTTCAGCCAAAAATTGATTTTTTGCAAAGAGGTACCTCTTTGCTAAAAAATTGGCCAAAAATTTTATTTGCTTCAATGCATGCGACTTAAGCTTTTTCGGAAGCTTCTTCGCATTTGAAACTCCTTTCAATACTCAGTTATTAGAAATAAACGCCTTTTGGGCAAAATTGGGTAAAATTATGTTTCAGCCAAAAATTGATTTTTTGCAAAGAGGTACCTCTTTGCTAAAAAATTGGCCAAAAATTTTATTTGCTTCAATGCATGCGACTTAAGCTTTTTCGGAAGCTTCTTCGCATTTGAAACTCCTTTCAATACTCAGTTATTAGAAATAAACGCCTTTTGGGCAAAATTGGGTAAAATTATGTTTCAGCCAAAAATTGATTTTTTGCAAAGAGGTAGTAGTACCTCTTTGCTAAAAAATTGGCCAAAAATTTTATTTGCTTCAATGCATGCGACTTAAGCTTTTTCGGAAGCTTCTTCGCATTTGAAACTCCTTTCAATACTCAGTTATTAGAAATAAACGCCTTTTGGGCAAAATTGGGTAAAATTATGTTTCAGCCAAAAATTGTTTTTTTTGCAAAGAGGTACCTCTTTGCTAAAAAATTGGCCAAAAATTTTATTTGCTTCAATGCATGCGACTTAAGCTTTTTCGGAAGCTTCTTCGCATTTGAAACTCCTTTCAATACTCAGTTATTAGAAATAAACGCCTTTTGGGCAAAATTGGGTAAAATTATGTTTCAGCCAAAAATTGATTTTTTGCAAAGAGGTACCTCTTTGCTAAAAAATTGGCCAAAAATTTTATTTGCTTCAATGCATGCGACTTAAGCTTTTTTGGAAGCTTCTTCGCATTTGAAACTCTTTTCAATACTCAGTTATTAGAAATAAACGCCTTTTGGGCAAAATTGGGTAAAATTATGTTTCAGCCAAAAATTGATTTTTTGCAAAGAGGTACCTCTTTGCTAAAAAATTGGCCAAAAATTTTATTTGCTTCAATGCATGCGACTTAAGCTTTTTCGGAAGCTTCTTCGCATTTGAAACTCCTTTCAATACTCAGTTATTAGAAATAAACGCCTTTTGGGCAAAATTGGGTAAAATTATGTTTCAGCCAAGAATTGATTTTTTGCAAAGAGGTACCTCTTTGCTAAAAAATTGGCCAAAAATTTTATTTGCTTCAATGCATGCGACTTAAGCTTTTTCGGAAGCTTCTTCGCATTTGAAACTCCTTTCAATACTCAGTCATTAGAAATAAACGCCTTTTGGGCAAAATTGGGTAAAATTATGTTTCAGCCAAAAATTGATTTTTTGCAAAGAGGTACCTCTTTGCTAAAAAATTGGCCAAAAATTTTATTTGCTTCAATGCATGCGACTTAAGCTTTTTCGGAAGCTTCTTCGCATTTGAAACTCCTTTCAATACTCAGTTATTAGAAATAAACGCCTTTTGGGCAAAATTGGGTAAAATTATGTTTCAGCCAAGAATTGATTTTTTGCAAAGAGGTACCTCTTTGCTAAAAAATTGGCCAAAAATTTTATTTGCTTCAATGCATGCGACTTAAGCTTTTTCGGAAGCTTCTTCGCATTTGAAACTCCTTTCAATACTCAGTCATTAGAAATAAACGCCTTTTGGGCAAAATTGGGTAAAATTATGTTTCAGCCAAAAATTGATTTTTTGCAAAGAGGTACCTCTTTGCTAAAAAATTGGCCAAAAATTTTATTTGCTTCAATGCATGCGACTTAAGCTTTTTCGGAAGCTTCTTCGCATTTGAAACTCCTTTCAATACTCAGTCATTAGAAATAAACGCCTTTTGGGCAAAATTGGGTAAAATTATGTTTCAGCCAAAAATTGATTTTTCCTAAAAAATTGGCCAAAAATTTTATTTGCTTCAATGCATGCGACTTAAGCTTTTTCGGAAGCTTCTTCGCATTTGAAACTCCTTTCAATACTCAGTCATTAGAAATAAACGCCTTTTGGGCAAAATTGGGTAAAATTATGTTTCAGCCAAAAATTGATTTTTTGCAAAGAGGTACCTCTTTGCTAAAAAATTGGCCAAAAATTTTATTTGCTTCAATGCATGCGACTTAAGCTTTTTCGGAAGCTTCTTCGCATTTGAAACTCCTTTCAATACTCAGTCATTAGAAATAAACGCCTTTTGGGCAAAATTGGGTAAAATTATGTTTCAGCCAAAAATTGATTTTTTCCAAAGAGGTACCTCTTTGCTAAAAAATTGGCCAAAAATTTTATTTGCTTCAATGCATGCGACTTAAGCTTTTTCGGAAGCTTCTTCGCATTTGAAACTCCTTTCAATACTCAGTTATTAGAAATAAACGCCTTTTGGGCAAAATTGGGTAAAATTATGTTTCAGCCAAGAATTGATTTTTTGCAAAGAGGTACCTCTTTGCTAAAAAATTGGCCAAAAATTTTATTTGCTTCAATGCATGCGACTTAAGCTTTTTCGGAAGCTTCTTCGCATTTGAAACTCCTTTCAATACTCAGTCATTAGAAATAAACGCCTTTTGGGCAAAATTGGGTAAAATTATGTTTCAGCCAAAAATTGATTTTTTGCAAAGAGGTACCTCTTTGCTGAAAAATTGGCCAAAAATTTTATTTGCTTCAATGCATGCGACTTAAGCTTTTTCGGAAGCTTCTTCGCATTTGAAACTCCTTTCAATACTCAGTCATTAGAAATAAACGCCTTTTGGGCAAAATTGGGTAAAATTATGTTTCAGCCAAAAATTGATTTTTTGCAAAGAGGTACCTCTTTGCTAAAAAATTGGCCAACAATTTTATTTGCTTCAATGCATGCGACTTAAGCTTTTTCGGAAGCTTCTTCGCATTTGAAACTCCTTTCAATACTCAGTCATTAGAAATAAACGCCTTTTGGGCAAAATTGGGTAAAATTATGTTTCAGCCAAAAATTGATTTTTCCTAAAAAACTGGCCAAAAATTTTATTTGCTTCAATGCATGCGACTTAAGCTCTTTCGGAAGCTTCTTCGCATTTGAAACTCCTTTCAATACTCAGTCATTAGAAATAAACGCCTTTTGGGCAAAATTGGGTAAAATTATGTTTCAGCCAAAAATTGATTTTTCCTAAAAAATTGGCCAAAAATTTTATTTGCTTCAATGCATGCGACTTAAGCTTTTTCGGAAGCTTCTTCGCATTTGAAACTCCTTTCAATACTCAGTCATTAGAAATAAACGCCTTTTGGGCAAAATTGGGTAAAATTATGTTTCAGCCAAAAATTGATTTTTCCTAAAAAATTGGCCAAAAATTTTATTTGCTTCAATGCATGCGACTTAAGCTTTTTCGGAAGCTTCTTCGCATTTGAAACTCCTTTCAATACTCAGTCATTAGAAATAAACGCCTTTTGGGCAAAATTGGGTAAAATTATGTTTCAGCCAAAAATTGATTTTTTGCAAAGAGGTACCTCTTTGCTAAAAAATTGGCCAAAAATTTTATTTGCTTCAATGCATGCGACTTAAGCTTTTTCGGAAGCTTCTTCGCATTTGAAACTCCTTTCAGTACTCAGTTATTAGAAATAAACGCCTTTTGGGCAAAATTGGGTAAAATTATGTTTCAGCCAAAAATTGATTTTTTGCAAAGAGGTACCTCTTTGCTAAAAAATTGGCCAAAAATTTTATTTGCTTCAATGCATGCGACTTAAGCTTTTTCGGAAGCTTCTTCGCATTTGAAACTCCTTTCAATACTCAGTTATTAGAAATAAACGCCTTTTGGGCAAAATTGGGTAAAATTATGTTTCAGCCAAAAATTGATTTTTTGCAAAGAGGTACCTCTTTGCTAAAAAATTGGCCAAAAATTTTATTTGCTTCAATGCATGCGACTTAAGCTTTTTCGGAAGCTTCTTCGCATTTGAAACTCCTTTCAATACTCAGTTATTAGAAATAAACGCCTTTTGGGCAAAATAGGGTAAAATTATGTTTCAGCCAAAAATTGATTTTTTGCAAAGAGGTACCTCTTTGCTAAAAAATTGGCCAAAAATTTTATTTGCTTCAATGCATGCGACTTAAGCTTTTTCGGAAGCTTCTTCGCATTTGAAACTCCTTTCAATACTCAGTTATTAGAAATAAACGCCTTTTGGGCAAAATTGGGTAAAATTATGTTTCAGCCAAAAATTGATTTTTTGCAAAGAGGTACCTCTTTGCTAAAAAATTGGCCAAAAATTTTATTTGCTTCAATGCATGCGACTTAAGCTTTTTCGGAAGCTTCTTCGCATTTGAAACTCCTTTCAATACTCAGTTATTAGAAATAAACGCCTTTTGGGCAAAATTGGGTAAAATTATGTTTCAGCCAAAAATTGATTTTTTGCTAAAAAATTGGCCAAAAATTTTATTTGCTTCAATGCATGCGACTTAAGCTTTTTCGGAAGCTTCTTCGCATTTGAAACTCCTTTCAATACTCAGTTATTAGAAATAAACGCCTTTTGGGCAAAATTGGGTAAAATTATGTTTCAGCCAAAAATTGATTTTTTGCAAAGAGGTACCTCTTTGCTAAAAAATTGGCCAAAAATTTTATTTGCTTCAATGCAAGCGACTTAAGCTTTTTCGGAAGCTTCTTCGCATTTGAAACTCCTTTCAATACTCAGTTATTAGAAATAAACGCCTTTTGGGCAAAATTGGGTAAAATTATGTTTCAGCCAAAAATTGATTTTTTGCAAAGAGGTACCTCTTTGCTAAAAAATTGGCCAAAAATTTTATTTGCTTCAATGCATGCGACTTAAGCTTTTTCGGAAGCTTCTTCGCATTTGAAACTCCTTTCAATACTCAGTTATTAGAAATAATCGCCTTTTGGGCAAAATTGGGTAAAATTATGTTTCAGCCAAAAATTGATTTTTTGCAAAGAGGTACCTCTTTGCTAAAAAATTGGCCAACAATTTTATTTGCTTCAATGCATGCGACTTAAGCTTTTTCGGAAGCTTCTTCGCATTTGAAACTCCTTTCAATACTCAGTTATTAGAAATAAACGCCTTTTGGGCAAAATTGGGTAAAATTATGTTTCAGCCAAAAATTGATTTTTTGCAAAGAGGTACCTCTTTGCTAAAAAATTGGCCAAAAATTTTATTTGCTTCAATGCATGCGACTTAAGCTTTTTCGGAAGCTTCTTCGCATTTGAAACTCCTTTCAATACTCAGTTATAAGAAATAAACGCCTTTTGGGCAAAATTGGGTAAAATTATGTTTCAGCCAAAAATTGATTTTTTGCTAAAAAATTGGGCAAAAATTTTATTTGCTTCAATGCATGCGACTTAAGCTTTTTCGGAAGCTTCTTCGCATTTGAAACTCCTTTTAATACTCAGTTATTAGAAATAAACGCCTTTTGGGCAAAATTGGGTAAAATTATGTTTCAGCCAAAAATTGATTTTTTGCAAAGAGGTACCTCTTTGCTAAAAAATTGGCCAAAAATTTTATTTGCTTCAATGCATGCGACTTAAGCTTTTTCGGAAGCTTCTTCGCATTTGAAACTCCTTTCAATACTCAGTTATTAGAAATAAACGCCTTTTGGGCAAAATTGGGTAAAATTATGTTTCAGCCAAAAATTGATTTTTTGCAAAGAGGTACCTCTTTGCTAAAAAATTGGCCAAAAATTTTATTTGCTTCAATGCATGCGACTTAAGCTTTTTCGGAAGCTTCTTCGCATTTGAAACTCCTTTCAATACTCAGTTATTAGAAATAAACGCCTTTTGGGCAAAATTGGGTAAAATTATGTTTCAGCCAAAAATTGATTTTTTGCAAAGAGGTACCTCTTTGCTAAAAAATTGGCCAAAAATTTTATTTGCTTCAATGCATGCGACTTAAGCTTTTTCGGAAGCTTCTTCGCATTTGAAACTCCTTTCAATACTCAGTTATTAGAAATAAACGCCTTTTGGGCAAAATTGGGTAAAATTATGTTTCAGCCAAAAATTGATTTTTTGCAAAGAGGTACCTCTTTGCTAAAAAATTGGCCAAAAATTTTATTTGCTTCAATGCATGCGACTTAAGCTTTTTCGGAAGCTTCTTCGCATTTGAAACTCCTTTTAATACTCTGTTATTAGAAATAAACGCCTTTTGGGCAAAATTGGGTAAAATTATGTTTCAGCCAAAAATTGATTTTTTGCAAAGAGGTACCTCTTTGCTAAAAAATTGGTCAAAAATTTTATTTGCTTCAATGCATGCTTTTTCGGAAGCTTCTTCGCATTTGAAACTCCTTTTAATACTCAGTTATTAGAAATAAACGCCTTTTGGGCAAAATTGGGTAAAATTATGTTTCAGCCAAAAATTGATTTTTTGCAAAGAGGTACCTCTTTGCTAAAAAATTGGCCAAAAATTTTATTTGCTTCAATGCATGCGACTTAAGCTTTTTCGGAAGCTTCTTCGCATTTGAAACCCCTTTCAATACTCAGTTATTAGAAATAAACGCCTTTTGGGCAAAATTGGGTAAAATTATGTTTCAGCCAAAAATTGATTTTTTGCTAAAAAATTGGCCAAAAATTTTATTTGCTTCAATGCATGCGACTTAAGCTTTTTCGGAAGCTTCTTCGCATTTGAAACTCCTTTCAATACTCAGTTATTAGAAATAAACGCCTTTTTGGCAAAATTGGGTAAAATTATGTTTCAGCCAAAAATTGATTTTTTGCAAAGAGGTACCTCTTGCTAAAAAATTGGCCAAAAATTTTATTTGCTTCAATGCATGCGACTTAAGCTTTTTCGGAAGCTTCTTCGCATTTGAAACTCCTTTCAATACTCAGTTATTAGAAATAAACGCCTTTTTGGCAAAATTGGGTAAAATTATGTTTCAGCCAAAAATTGATTTTTTGCAAAGAGGTACCTCTTGCTAAAAAATTGGCCAAAAATTTTATTTGCTTCAATGCATGCGACTTAAGCTTTTTCGGAAGCTTCTTCGCATTTGAAACTCCTTTCAATACTCAGTTATTAGAAATAAACGCCTTTTGGGAAAAATTGGGTAAAATTATATTTCAGCCAAAAATTGATTTTTTCCAAAAAAATTGGCCAAAAATTTTATTTGCTTCAGTGCATGCGACTTAAGCTTTTTCGGAAGCTTCTTCGCATTTGAAACTCCTTTCAATACTCAGTTATTAGAAATAAACGAATTTTGGGCAAAATTGGGTAAAATTATGTTTCAGCCAAAAATTGATTTTTTGCAAAGAGGTACCTCTTTGCTAAAAAATTGGCCAAAAATTTTATTTGCTTCAATGCATGCGACTTAAGCTTTTTCGAAAGCTTCTTCGCATTTGAAACTCCTTTCAATACTCAGTTATTAGAAATAAACGCCTTTTGGGCAAAATTGGGTAAAATTATGTTTCAGCCAAAAATTGTTTTTTTCCGAAGAGGTACCTCTTTGCTAAAAAATTGGCCAAAAATTTTATTTGCTTCAATGCATGCGACTTAAGCTTTTTCGGAAGCTTCTTCGCATTTGAAACTCCTTTCAATACTCAGTTATTAGAAATAAACGCCTTTTGTTCAAAATTGGGTAAAATTATGTTTCAGCCAAAAATTGATTTTTTGCAAAGAGGTACCTCTTGCTTAAAAATTGGCCAAACATTTTATTTGCTTCAGTGCATGCGACTTAAGCTTTTTCGGAAGCTTCTTCGCATTTGAAACTCCTTTCAATACTCAGTTATTAGAAATAAACGCCTTTTGGGCAAAATTGGGTAAAATTATGTTTCAGCCAAAAATTGTTTTTTTCCGAAGAGGTACCTCTTTGCTAAAAAATTGGCCAAAAATTTTATTTGCTTCAATGCATGCGACTTAAGCTTTTTCGGAAGCTTCTTCGCATTTGAAACTCCTTTCAATACTCAGTTATTAGAAATAAACGCCTTTTGTTCAAAATTGGGTAAAATTATGTTTCAGCCAAAAATTGATTTTTTGCAAAGAGATACCTCTTTGCTAAAAAATTGGCCAAAAATTTTATTTGCTTCAATGCATGCGACTTAAGCTTTTTCGGAAGCTTCTTCGCATTTGAAACTCCTTTCAATACTCAGTTATTAGAAATAAACGCCTTTTGGGCAAAATTGGGTAAAATTATGTTTCAGCCAAAAATTGATTTTTTGCAAAGAGATACCTCTTTGCTAAAAAATTGGCCAAAAATTTTATTTGCTTCAATGCATGCGACTTAAGCTTTTTCGGAAGCTTCTTCGCATTTGAAACTCCTTTCAATACTCAGTTATTAGAAATAAACGCCTTTTGGGCAAAATTGGGTAAAATTATGTTTCAGCCAAAAATTGATTTTTTGCAAAGAGATACCTCTTTGCTAAAAAATTGGCCAAAAATTTTATTTGCTTCAATGCATGCGACTTAAGCTTTTTCGGAAGCTTCTTCGCATTTGAAACTCCTTTCAATACTCAGTTATTAGAAATAAACGCCTTTTGGGCAAAATTGGGTAAAATTATGTTTCAGCCAAAAATTGATTTTTTGCAAAGAGGTACCTCTTTGCTAAAAAATTGGCCAAAAATTTTATTTGCTTCAATGCATGCGACTTAAGCTTTTTCGGAAGCTTCTTCGCATTTGAAACTCCTTTCAATACTCAGTTATTAGAAATAAACGCCTTTTGGGCAAAATTGGGTAAAATTATGTTTCAGCCAAAAATTGATTTTTTGCAAAGAGGTACCTCTTTGCTAAAAAATTGGCCAAAAATTTTATTTGCTTCAATGCATGCGACTTAAGCTTTTTCGGAAGCTTCTTCGCATTTGAAACTCCTTTCAATACTCAGTTATTAGAAATAAACGCCTTTTGGGCAAAATTGGGTAAAATTATGTTTCAGCCAAAAATTGATTTTTTGCAAAGAGGTACCTCTTTGCTAAAAAATTGGCCAAAAATTTTATTTGCTTCAATGCATGCGACTTAAGCTTTTTCGGAAGCTTCTTCGCATTTGAAACTCCTTTCAATACTCAGTTATTAGAAATAAACGCCTTTTGGGCAAAATTGGGTAAAATTATGTTTCAGCCAAAAATTGATTTTTTGCTAAAAAATTGGCCAAAAATTTTATTTGCTTCAATGCATGCGACTTAAGCTTTTTCGGAAGCTTCTTCGCATTTGAAACTCCTTTCAATACTCAGTTATTAGAAATAAACGCCTTTTGGGCAAAATTGGGTAAAATTATGTTTCAGCCAAAAATTGATTTTTTGCAAAGAGGTACCTCTTTGCTAAAAAATTGGCCAAAAATTTTATTTGCTTCAATGCATGCGACTTAAGCTTTTTCGGAAGCTTCTTCGAATTTGAAACTCCTTTCAATACTCAGTTATTAGAAATAAACGCCTTTTGGGCAAAATTGGGTAAAATTATGTTTCAGCCAAAAATTGATTTTTTGCAAAGAGGTACCTCTTTGCTAAAAAATTGGCCAAAAATTTTATTTGCTTCAATGCATGCGACTTAAGCTTTTTCGGAACCTTCTTCGCATTTGAAACTCCTTTCAATACTCAGTTATTAGAAATAAACGCCTTTTGGGCAAAATTGGGTAAAATTATGTTTCAGCCAAAAATTGATTTTTTGCAAAGAGGTACCTCTTTGCTAAAAAATTGGCCAAAAATTTTATTTGCTTCAATGCATGCGACTTAAGCTTTTTCGGAAGCTTCTTCGCATTTGAAACTCCTTTCAATACTCAGTTATTAGAAATAAACGCCTTTTGGGCAAAATTGGGTAAAATTATGTTTCAGCCAAAAATTGATTTTTTGCAAAGAGGTACCTCTTTGCTAAAAAATTGGCCAAAAATTTTATTTGCTTCAATGCATGCGACTTAAGCTTTTTCGGAAGCTTCTTCGCATTTGAAACTCCTTTCAATACTCAGTTATTAGAAATAAACGCCTTTTGGGCAAAATTGGGTAAAATTATGTTTCAGCCAAAAATTGATTTTTTGCAAAGAGGTACCTCTTTGCTAAAAAATTGGCCAAAAATTTTATTTGCTTCAATGCATGCGACTTAAGCTTTTTTGGAAGCTTCTTCGCATTTGAAACTCCTTTCAATACACAGTTATTAGAAATAAACGCCTTTTGGGCAAAATTGGGTAAAATTATGTTTCAGCCAAAAATTGATTTTTTGCAAAGAGGTACCTCTTTGCTAAAAAATTGGCCAAAAATTTTATTTGCTTCAATGCATGCGACTTAAGCTTTTTCGGAAGCTTCTTCGCATTTGAAACTCCTTTCAATACTCAGTTATTAGAAATAAACGCCTTTTGGGCAAAATTGGGTAAAATTATGTTTCAGCCAAAAATTGATTTTTTGCAAAGAGGTACGTACCTCTTTGCTAAAAAATTGGCCAAAAATTTTATTTGCTTCAATGCATGCGACTTAAGCTTTTTCGGAAGCTTCTTCGCATTTGAAACTCCTTTCAATACTCAGTTATTAGAAATAAACGCCTTTTGGGCAAAATTGGGTAAAATTATGTTTCAGCCAAAAATTGATTTTTTGCAAAGAGGTACCTCTTTGCTAAAAAATTGGCCAAAAACTTTATTTGCTTCAATGCATGCGACTTAAGCTTTTTCGGAAGCTTCTTCGCATTTGAAACTCCTTTCAATACTCAGTTATTAGAAATAAACGCCTTTTGGGCAAAATTGGGTAAAATTATGTTTCAGCCAAAAATTGATTTTTTGCAAAGAGGTACCTCTTTGCTAAAAAATTGGCCAAAAATTTTATTTGCTTCAATGCATGCGACTTAAGCTTTTTCGGAAGCTTCTTCGCATTTGAAACTCCTTTCAATACTCAGTTATTAGAAATAAACGCCTTTTGGGCAAAATTGGGTAAAATTATGTTTCAGCCAAAAATTGATTTTTTGCAAAGAGGTACGTACCTCTTTGCTAAAAAATTGGCCAAAAATTTTATTTGCTTCAATGCATGCGACTTAAGCTTTTTCGGAAGCTTCTTCGCATTTGAAACTCCTTTCAATACTCAGTTATTAGAAATAAACGCCTTTTGGGCAAAATTGGGTAAAATTATGTTTCAGCCAAAAATTGATTTTTTGCAAAGAGGTACGTACCTCTTTGCTAAAAAATTGGCCAAAAATTTTATTTGCTTCAATGCATGCGACTTAAGCTTTTTCGGAAGCTTCTTCGCATTTGAAACTCCTTTCAATACTCAGTTATTAGAAATAAACGCCTTTTGGGCAAAATTGGGTAAAATTATGTTTCAGCCAAAAATTGATTTTTTGCAAAGAGGTACCTCTTTGCTAAAAAATTGGCCAAAAATTTTATTTGCTTCAATGCATGCGACTTAAGCTTTTTCGGAAGCTTCTTCGCATTTGAAACTCCTTTCAATACTCAGTTATTAGAAATAAACGCCTTTTGGGCAAAATTGGGTAAAATTATGTTTCAGCCAAAAATTGATTTTTTGCAAAGAGGTACGTACCTCTTTGCTAAAATATTGGCCAAAAATTTTATTTGCTTCAATGCATGCGACTTAAGCTTTTTCGGAAGCTTCTTCGCATTTGAAACTCCTTTCAATACTCAGTTATTAGAAATAAACGCCTTTTGGGCAAAATTGGGTAAAATTATGTTTCAGCCAAAAATTGATTTTTTGCAAAGAGGTACGTACCTCTTTGCTAAAAAATTGGCCAAAAATTTTATTTGCTTCAATGCATGCGACTTAAGCTTTTTCGGAAGCTTCTTCGCATTTGAAACTCCTTTCAATACTCAGTTATTAGAAATAAACGCCTTTTGGGCAAAATTGGGTAAAATTATGTTTCAGCCAAAAATTGATTTTTTGCAAAGAGGTACGTACCTCTTTGCTAAAAAATTGGCCAAAAATTTTATTTGCTTCAATGCATGCGACTTAAGCTTTTTCGGAAGCTTCTTCGCATTTGAAACTCCTTTCAATACTCAGTTATTAGAAATAAACGCCTTTTGGGCAAAATTGGGTAAAATTATGTTTCAGCCAAAAATTGATTTTTTGCAAAGAGGTACGTACCTCTTTGCTAAAAAATTGGCCAAAAATTTTATTTGCTTCAATGCATGCGACTTAAGCTTTTTCGGAAGCTTCTTCGCATTTGAAACTCCTTTCAATACTCAGTTATTAGAAATAAACGCCTTTTGGGCAAAATTGGGTAAAATTATGTTTCAGCCAAAAATTGATTTTTTGCAAAGAGGTACGTACCTCTTTGCTAAAAAATTGGCCAAAAATTTTATTTGCTTCAATGCATGCGACTTAAGCTTTTTCGGAAGCTTCTTCGCATTTGAAACTCCTTTCAATACTCAGTTATTAGAAATAAACGCCTTTTGGGCAAAATTGGGTAAAATTATGTTTCAGCCAAAAATTGATTTTTTGCAAAGAGGTACGTACCTCTTTGCTAAAAAATTGGCCAAAAATTTTATTTGCTTCAATGCATGCGACTTAAGCTTTTTCGGAAGCTTCTTCGCATTTGAAACTCCTTTCAATACTCAGTTATTAGAAATAAACGCCTTTTGGGCAAAATTGGGTAAAATTATGTTTCAGCCAAAAATTGATTTTTTGCAAAGAGGTACGTACCTCTTTGCTAAAAAATTGGCCAAAAATTTTATTTGCTTCAATGCATGCGACTTAAGCTTTTTCGGAAGCTTCTTCGCATTTGAAACTCCTTTCAATACTCAGTTATTAGAAATAAACGCCTTTTGGGCAAAATTGGGTAAAATTATGTTTCAGCCAAAAATTGATTTTTTGCAAAGAGGTACCTCTTTGCTAAAAAATTGGCCAAAAATTTTATTTGCTTCAATGCATGCGACATAAGCTTTTTCGGAAGCTTCTTCGCATTTGAAACTCCTTTCAATACTCAGTTATTAGAAATAAACGCCTTTTGGGCAAAATTGGGTAAAATTATGTTTCAGCCAAAAATTGATTTTTTGCAAAGAGGTACCTCTTTGCTAAAAAATTGGCCAAAAATTTTATTTGCTTCAATGCATGCGACATAAGCTTTTTCGGAAGCTTCTTCGCATTTGAAACTCCTTTCAATACTCAGTTATTAGAAATAAACGCCTTTTGGGCAAAATTGGGTAAAATTATGTTTCAGCCAAAAATTGATTTTTTGCAAAGAGGTACCTCTTTGCTAAAAAATTGGCCAAAAATTTTATTTGCTTCAATGCATGCGACTTAAGCTTTTTCGGAAGCTTCTTCGCATTTGAAACTCCTTTCAATACTCAGTTATTAGAAATAAACGCCTTTTGGGCAAAATTGGGTAAAATTATGTTTCAGCCAAAAATTGATTTTTTGCAAAGAGGTACCTCTTTGCTAAAAAATTGGCCAAAAATTTTATTTGCTTCAATGCATGCGACATAAGCTTTTTCGGAAGCTTCTTCGCATTTGAAACTCCTTTCAATACTCAGTTATTAGAAATAAACGCCTTTTGGGCAAAATTGGGTAAAATTATGTTTCAGCCAAAAATTGATTTTTTGCAAAGAGGTACCTCTTTGCTAAAAAATTGGCCAAAAATTTTATTTGCTTCAATGCATGCGACTTAAGCTTTTTCGGAAGCTTCTTCGCATTTGAAACTCCTTTCAATACTCAGTTATTAGAAATAAACGCCTTTTGGGCAAAATTGGGTAAAATTATGTTTCAGCCAAAAATTGATTTTTTGCAAAGAGGTACGTACCTCTTTGCTAAAAAATTGGCCAAAAATTTTATTTGCTTCAATGCATGCGACTTAAGCTTTTTCGGAAGCTTCTTCGCATTTGAAACTCCTTTCAATACTCAGTTATTAGAAATAAACGCCTTTTGGGCAAAATTGGGTAAAATTATGTTTCAGCCAAAAATTGATTTTTTGCAAAGAGGTACCTCTTTGCCTTTTGGGCAAAATTGGGTAAAATTATGTTTCAGCCAAAAATTGATTTTTTGCAAAGAGGTACCTCTTTGCTAAAAAATTGGCCAAAAATTTTATTTGCTTCAATGCATGCGACTTAAGCTTTTTCGGAAGCTTCCTCGCATTTGAAACTCTTTTCAATACTCAGTTATTAGAAATAAACGCCTTTTGGGCAAAATTGGGTAAAATTATGTTTCAGCCAAAAATTGATTTTTTGCTAAAAAATTGGCCAAAAATTTTATTTGCTTCAATGCATGCGACTTAAGCTTTTTCGGAAGCTTCTTCGCATTTGAAACTCCTTTCAATACTCAGTTATTAGAAATAAACGCCTTTTGGGCAAAATTGGGTAAAATTATGTTTCAGCCAAAAATTGATTTTTTGCTAAAAAATTGGCCAAAAATTTTATTTGCTGCAATGCATGCGACTTAAGCTTTTTCGGAAGCTTCTTCGCATTTGAAACTCCTTTCAATACTCAGTTATTAGAAATAAACGCCATTTGGGCAGAATTGGGTAAAATTATGTTTCAGCCAAAAATTGATTTTTTGCAAAGAGGTAAAAAATTGGCCAAAAATTTTTCTTGCTTCAATGCATGCGACTTAAGCTTTTTCGGAAGCTTCTTTGCATTTGAAACTCCTTTCAATACTCAGTTATTAGAAATAAACGCCTTTTGGGCAAAATTGGGTAAAATTATGTTTCAGCCTAAAATTGATTTTTTGCAAAGAGGTACCTCTTTGCTAAAAAATTGGCCAAAAATTTTATTTGCTTCAATGCATGCGACTTAAGCTTTTTCGGAAGCTTCTTCGCATTTGAAACTCCTTTCAATACTCAGTTATTAGCAATAAACGCCTTTTGGGCGAAATTGGGTAAAATTATGTTTCAGCCAAAAATTGATTTTTTGCAAAGAGGTACCTCTTTGCTAAAAAATTGGCCAAAAATGTTATTTGCTTCAATGCATGCGACTTAAGCTTTTTCGGAAGCTTCTTCGCATTTGAAACTCCTTTCAATACTCAGTTATTAGCAATAAACGCCTTTTGGGCGAAATTGGGTAAAATTATGTTTCAGCCAAAAATTGATTTTTTGCAAAGAGGTACCTCTTTGCTAAAAAATTGGCCAAAAATTTTATTTGCTTCAATGCATGCGACTTAAGCTTTTTCGGAAGCTTCTTCGCATTTGAAACTCCTTTCAATACTCAGTTATTAGCAATAAACGCCTTTTGGGCGAAATTGGGTAAAATTATGTTTCAGCCAAAAATTGATTTTTTGCAAAGAGGTACCTCTTTGCTAAAAAATTGGCCAAAAATTTTATTTGCTTCAATGCATGCGACTTAAGCTTTTTCGGAAGCTTCTTTGCATTTGAAACTCCTTTCAATACTCAGTTATTAGAAATAAACGCCTTTTGGGCAAAATTGGGTAAAATTATGTTTCAGCCTAAAATTGATTTTTTGCAAAGAGGTACCTCTTTGCTAAAAAATTGGCCAAAAATTTTATTTGCTTCAATGCATGCGACTTAAGCTTTTTCGGAAGCTTCTTCGCATTTGAAACTCCTTTCAATACTCAGTTATTAGAAATAAACGCCTTTTGGGCGAAATTGGGTAAAATTATGTTTCAGCCAAAAATTGATTTTTTGCAAAGAGGTACCTCTTTGCTAAAAAATTGGCCAAAAATTTTATTTGCTTCAATGCATGCGACTTAAGCTTTTTCGGAAGCTTCTTCGCATTTGAAACTCCTTTCAATACTCAGTTATTAGAAATAAACGCCTTTTGGGCGAAATTGGGTAAAATTATGTTTCAGCCAAAAATTGATTTTTTGCAAAGAGGTACCTCTTTGCTAAAAAATTGGCCAAAAATTTTATTTGCTTCAATGCATGCGACTTAAGCTTTTTCGGAAGCTTCTTCGCATTTGAAACTCCTTTCAATACTCAGTTATTAGAAATAAACGCCTTTTGGGCGAAATTGGGTAAAATTATGTTTCAGCCAAAAATTGATTTTTTGCAAAGAGGTACCTCTTTGCTAAAAAATTGGCCAAAAATTTTATTTGCTTCAATGCATGCGACTTAAGCTTTTTCGGAAGCTTCTTCGCATTTGAAACTCCTTTCAATACTCAGTTATTAGCAATAAACGCCTTTTGGGCGAAATTGGGTAAAATTATGTTTCAGCCAAAAATTGATTTTTTGCAAAGAGGTACCTCTTTGCTAAAAAATTGGCCAAAAATTTTATTTGCTTCAATGCATGCGACTTAAGCTTTTTCGGAAGCTTCTTCGCATTTGAAACTCCTTTCAATACTCAGTTATTAGCAATAAACGCCTTTTGGGCGAAATTGGGTAAAATTATGTTTCAGCCAAAAATTGATTTTTTGCAAAGAGGTACCTCTTTGCTAAAAAATTGGTCAAAAATTTTATTTGCTTCAATGCATGCGACTTAAGCTTTTTCGGAAGCTTCTTCGCATTTGAAACTCCTTTCAATACTCAGTTATTAGAAATAAACGCCTTTTGGGCGAAATTGGGTAAAATTATGTTTCAGCCAAAAATTGATTTTTTGCAAAGAGGTACCTCTTTGCTAAAAAATTGGCCAAAAATTTTATTTGCTTCAATGCATGCGACTTAAGCTTTTTCGGAAGCTTCTTCGCATTTGAAACTCCTTTCAATACTCAGTTATTAGAAATAAACGCCTTTTGGGCGAAATTGGGTAAAATTATGTTTCAGCCAAAAATTTATTTTTTGCAAAGAGGTACCTCTTTGCTAAAAAATTGGTCAAAAATTTTATTTGCTTCAATGCATGCGACTTAAGCTTTTTCGGAAGCTTCTTCGCATTTGAAACTCCTTTCAATACTCAGTTATTAGAAATAAACGCCTTTTGGGCGAAATTGGGTAAAATTATGTTTCAGCCAAAAATTGATTTTTTGCAAAGAGGTACCTCTTTGCTAAAAAATTGGCCAAAAATTTTATTTGCTTCAATGCATGCGACTTAAGCTTTTTCGGAAGCTTCTTCGCATTTGAAACTCCTTTCAATACTCAGTTATTAGAAATAAACGCCTTTTGGGCGAAATTGGGTAAAATTATGTTTCAGCCAAAAATTGATTTTTTGCAAAGAGGTACCTCTTTGCTAAAAAATTGGTCAAAAATTTTATTTGCTTCAATGCATGCGACTTAAGCTTTTTCGGAAGCTTCTTCGCATTTGAAACTCCTTTCAATACTCAGTTATTAGAAATAAACGCCTTTTGGGCGAAATTGGGTAAAATTATGTTTCAGCCAAAAATTGATTTTTTGCAAAGAGGTACCTCTTTGCTAAAAAATTGGCCAAAAATTTTATTTGCTTCAATGCATGCGACTTAAGCTTTTTCGGAAGCTTCTTCGCATTTGAAACTCCTTTCAATACTCAGTTATTAGAAATAAACGCCTTTTGGGCGAAATTGGGTAAAATTATGTTTCAGCCAAAAATTGATTTTTTGCAAAGAGGTACCTCTTTGCTAAAAAATTGGCCAAAAATTTTATTTGCTTCAATGCATGCGACTTAAGCTTTTTCGGAAGCTTCTTCGCATTTGAAACTCCTTTCAATACTCAGTTATTAGAAATAAACGCCTTTTGGGCAAAATTGGGTAAAATTATGTTTCAGCCAAAAATTGATTTTTTGCAAAGAGGTACCTCTTTGCTAAAAAATTGGCCAAAAATTTTATTTGCTTCAATGCATGCGACTTAAGCTTTTTCGGAAGCTTCTTCGCATTTGAAACTCCTTTCAATACTCAGTTATCAGAAATAAACGCCTTTTGGGCGAAATTGGGTAAAATTATGTTTCAGCCAAAAATTGATTTTTTGCAAAGAGGTACCTCTTTGCTAAAAAATTGGTCAAAAATTTTATTTGCTTCAATGCATGCGACTTAAGCTTTTTCGGAAGCTTCTTCGCATTTGAAACTCCTTTCAATACTCAGTTATTAGAAATAAACGCCTTTTGGGCGAAATTGGGTAAAATTATGTTTCAGCCAAAAATTGATTTTTTGCAAAGAGGTACCTCTTTGCTAAAAAATTGGCCAAAAATTTTATTTGCTTCAATGCATGCGACTTAAGCTTTTTCGGAAGCTTCTTTGCATTTGAAACTCCTTTCAATACTCAGTTATTAGAAATAAACGCCTTTTGGGCAAAATTGGGTAAAATTATGTTTCAGCCTAAAATTGATTTTTTGCAAAAAGGTACCTCTTTGCTAAAAAATTGGCCAAAAATTTTATTTGCTTCAATGCATGCGACTTAAGCTTTTTCGGAAGCTTCTTCGCATTTGAAACTCCTTTCAATACTCAGTTATTAGAAATAAACGCCTATTGGGCAAAATTGGGTAAAATTATGTTTCAGCCAAAAATTGATTTTTTGCAAAGAGGTACCTCTTTGCTAAAAAATTGGCCAAAAATTTTATTTGCTTCAATGCATGCGACTTAAGCTTTTTCGGAAGCTTCTTCGCATTTGAAACTCCTTTCAATACTCAGTTATTAGAAATAAACGCCTATTGGGCAAAATTGGGTAAAATTATGTTTCAGCCAAAAATTAATTTTTTGCAAAGAGGTACCTCTTTGCTAAAAAATTGGCCAAAAATTTTATTTGCTTCAATGCATGCGACTTAAGCTTTTTCGGAAGCTTCTTTGCATTTGAAACTCCTTTCAATACTCAGTTATTAGAAATAAACGCCTTTTGGGCAAAATTGGGTAAAATTATGTTTCAGCCTAAAATTGATTTTTTGCAAAAAGGTACCTCTTTGCTAAAAAATTGGCCAAAAATTTTATTTGCTTCAATGCATGCGACTTAAGCTTTTTCGGAAGCTTCTTCGCATTTGAAACTCCTTTCAATACTCAGTTATTAGAAATAAACGCCTATTGGGCAAAATTGGGTAAAATTATGTTTCAGCCAAAAATTGATTTTTTGCAAAGAGGTACCTCTTTGCTAAAAAATTGGCCAAAAATTTTATTTGCTTCAATGCATGCGACTTAAGCTTTTTCGGAAGCTTCTTCGCATTTGAAACTCCTTTCAATACTCAGTTATTAGAAATAAACGCCTATTGGGCAAAATTGGGTAAAATTATGTTTCAGCCAAAAATTGATTTTTTGCAAAGAGGTACCTCTTTGCTAAAAAATTGGCCAAAAATTTTATTTGCTTCAATGCATGCGACTTAAGCTTTTTCGGAAGCTTCTTCGCATTTGAAACTCCTTTCAATACTCAGTTATTAGAAATAAACGCCTATTGGGCAAAATTGGGTAAAATTATGTTTCAGCCAAAAATTAATTTTTTGCAAAGAGGTACCTCTTTGCTAAAAAATTGGCCAAAAATTTTATTTGCTTCAATGCATGCGACTTAAGCTTTTTCGGAAGCTTCTTCGCATTTGAAACTCCTTTCAATACTCAGTTATTAGAAATAAACGCCTTTTGGGCAAAATTGGGTAAAATTATGTTTCAGCCAAAAATTGATTTTTTGCAAAGAGGTACCTCTTTGCTAAAAAATTGGCCAAAAATTTTATTTGCTTCAATGCATGCGACTTAAGCTTTTTCGGAAGCTTCTTTGCATTTGAAACTCCTTTCAATACTCAGTTATTAGAAATAAACGCCTTTTGGGCAAAATTGGGTAAAATTATGTTTCAGCCAAAAATTGATTTTTTGCAAAGAGGTACCTCTTTGCTAAAAAATTGGCCAAAAATTTTATTTGCTTCAATGCATGCGACTTAAGCTTTTTCGGAAGCTTCTTCGCATTTGAAACTCCTTTCAATACTCAGTTATTAGAAATAAACGCCTATTGGGCAAAATTGGGTAAAATTATGTTTCAGCCAAAAATTAATTTTTTGCAAAGAGGTACCTCTTTGCTAAAAAATTGGCCAAAAATTTTATTTGCTTCAATGCATGCGACTTAAGCTTTTTCGGAAGCTTCTTCGCATTTGAAACTCCTTTCAATACTCAGTTATTAGAAATAAACGCCTATTGGGCAAAATTGGGTAAAATTATGTTTCAGCCAAAAATTGATTTTTTGCAAAGAGGTACCTCTTTGCTAAAAAATTGGCCAAAAATTTTATTTGCTTCAATGCATGCGACTTAAGCTTTTTCGGAAGCTTCTTCGCATTTGAAACTCCTTTCAATACTCAGTTATTAGAAATAAACGCCTATTGGGCAAAATTGGGTAAAATTATGTTTCAGCCAAAAATTGATTTTTTGCAAAGAGGTACCTCTTTGCTAAAAAATTGGCCAAAAATTTTATTTGCTTCAATGCATGCGACTTAAGCTTTTTCGGAAGCTTCTTCGCATTTGAAACTCCTTTCAATACTCAGTTATTAGAAATAAACGCCTATTGGGCAAAATTGGGTAAAATTATGTTTCAGCCAAAAATTGATTTTTTGCAAAGAGGTACCTCTTTGCTAAAAAATTGGCCAAAAATTTTATTTGCTTCAATGCATGCGACTTAAGCTTTTTCGGAAGCTTCTTCGCATTTGAAACTCCTTTCAATACTCAGTTATTAGAAATAAACGCCTATTGGGCAAAATTGGGTAAAATTATGTTTCAGCCAAAAATTGATTTTTTGCAAAGAGGTACCTCTTTGCTAAAAAATTGGCCAAAAATTTTATTTGCTTCAATGCATGCGACTTAAGCTTTTTCGGAAGCTTCTTCGCATTTGAAACTCCTTTCAATACTCAGTTATTAGAAATAAACGCCTTTTGGGCAAAATTGGGTAAAATTATGTTTCAGCCAAAAATTGATTTTTTGCAAAGAGGTACCTCTTTGCTAAAAAATTGGCCAAAAATTTTATTTGCTTCAATGCATGCGACTTAAGCTTTTTCGGAAGCTTCTTCGCATTTGAAACTCCTTTCAATACTCAGTTATTAGAAATAAACGCCTTTTGGGCAAAATTGGGTAAAATTATGTTTCAGCCAAAAATTGATTTTTTGCAAAGAGGTACCTCTTTGCTAAAAAATTGGCCAAAAATTTTATTTGCTTCAATGCATGCGACTTAAGCTTTTTCGGAAGCTTCTTCGCATTTGAAACTCCTTTCAATACTCAGTTATTAGAAATAAACGCCTTTTGGGCAAAATTGGGTAAAATTATGTTTCAGCCAAAAATTGATTTTTTGCAAAGAGGTACCTCTTTGCTAAAAAATTGGCCAAAAATTTTATTTGCTTCAATGCATGCGACTTAAGCTTTTTCGGAAGCTTCTTCGCATTTGAAACTCCTTTCAATACTCAGTTATTAGAAATAAACGCCTATTGGGCAAAATTGGGTAAAATTATGTTTCAGCCAAAAATTGATTTTTTGCAAAGAGGTACCTCTTTGCTAAAAAATTGGCCAAAAATTTTATTTGCTTCAATGCATGCGACTTAAGCTTTTTCGGAAGCTTCTTCGCATTTGAAACTCCTTTCAATACTCAGTTATTAGAAATAAACGCCTATTGGGCAAAATTGGGTAAAATTATGTTTCAGCCAAAAATTGATTTTTTGCAAAGAGGTACCTCTTTGCTAAAAAATTGGCCAAAAATTTTATTTGCTTCAATGCATGCGACTTAAGCTTTTTCGGAAGCTTCTTCGCATTTGAAACTCCTTTCAATACTCAGTTATTAGAAATAAACGCCTTTTGGGCAAAATTGGGTAAAATTATGTTTCAGCCAAAAATTGATTTTTTGCAAAGAGGTACCTCTTTGCTAAAAAATTGGCCAAAAATTTTATTTGCTTCAATGCATGCGACTTAAGCTTTTTCGGAAGCTTCTTCGCATTTGAAACTCCTTTCAATACTCAGTTATTAGAAATAAACGCCTATTGGGCAAAATTGGGTAAAATTATGTTTCAGCCAAAAATTGATTTTTTGCAAAGAGGTACCTCTTTGCTAAAAAATTGGCCAAAAATTTTATTTGCTTCAATGCATGCGACTTAAGCTTTTTCGGAAGCTTCTTCGCATTTGAAACTCCTTTCAATACTCAGTTATTAGAAATAAACGCCTTTTGGGCAAAATTGGGTAAAATTATGTTTCAGCCAAAAATTGATTTTTTGCAAAGAGGTACCTCTTTGCTAAAAAATTGGCCAAAAATTTTATTTGCTTCAATGCATGCGACTTAAGCTTTTTCGGAAGCTTCTTCGCATTTGAAACTCCTTTCAATACTCAGTTATTAGAAATAAACGCCTATTGGGCAAAATTGGGTAAAATTATGTTTCAGCCAAAAATTGATTTTTTGCAAAGAGGTACCTCTTTGCTAAAAAATTGGCCAAAAATTTTATTTGCTTCAATGCATGCGACTTAAGCTTTTTCGGAAGCTTCTTCGCATTTGAAACTCCTTTCAATACTCAGTTATTAGAAATAAACGCCTTTTGGGCGAAATTGGGTAAAATTATGTTTCAGCCAAAAATTGATTTTTTGCAAAGAGGTACCTCTTTGCTAAAAAATTGGCCAAAAATTTTATTTGCTTCAATGCATGCGACTTAAGCTTTTTCGGAAGCTTCTTCGCATTTGAAACTCCTTTCAATACTCAGTTATTAGAAATAAACGCCTATTGGGCAAAATTGGGTAAAATTATGTTTCAGCCAAAAATTGATTTTTTGCAAAGAGGTACCTCTTTGCTAAAAAATTGGCCAAAAATTTTATTTGCTTCAATGCATGCGACTTAAGCTTTTTCGGAAGCTTCTTCGCATTTGAAACTCCTTTCAATACTCAGTTATTAGAAATAAACGCCTATTGGGCAAAATTGGGTAAAATTATGTTTCAGCCAAAAATTGATTTTTTGCAAAGAGGTACCTCTTTGCTAAAAAATTGGCCAAAAATTTTATTTGCTTCAATGCATGCGACTTAAGCTTTTTCGGAAGCTTCTTCGCATTTGAAACTCCTTTCAATACTCAGTTATTAGAAATAAACGCCTATTGGGCAAAATTGGGTAAAATTATGTTTCAGCCAAAAATTGATTTTTTGCAAAGAGGTACCTCTTTGCTAAAAAATTGGCCAAAAATTTTATTTGCTTCAATGCATGCGACTTAAGCTTTTTCGGAAGCTTCTTCGCATTTGAAACTCCTTTCAATACTCAGTTATTAGAAATAAACGCCTTTTGGGCAAAATTGGGTAAAATTATGTTTCAGCCAAAAATTGATTTTTTGCAAAGAGGTACCTCTTTGCTAAAAAATTGGCCAAAAATTTTATTTGCTTCAATGCATGCGACTTAAGCTTTTTCGGAAGCTTCTTCGCATTTGAAACTCCTTTCAATACTCAGTTATTAGAAATAAACGCCTTTTGGGCAAAATTGGGTAAAATTATGTTTCAGCCAAAAATTGATTTTTTGCAAAGAGGTACCTCTTTGCTAAAAAATTGGCCAAAAATTTTATTTGCTTCAATGCATGCGACTTAAGCTTTTTCGGAAGCTTCTTCGCATTTGAAACTCCTTTCAATACTCAGTTATTAGAAATAAACGCCTATTGGGCAAAATTGGGTAAAATTATGTTTCAGCCAAAAATTGATTTTTTGCAAAGAGGTACCTCTTTGCTAAAAAATTGGCCAAAAATTTTATTTGCTTCAATGCATGCGACTTAAGCTTTTTCGGAAGCTTCTTCGCATTTGAAACTCCTTTCAATACTCAGTTATTAGAAATAAACGCCTTTTGGGCGAAATTGGGTAAAATTATGTTTCAGCCAAAAATTGATTTTTTGCAAAGAGGTACCTCTTTGCTAAAAAATTGGCCAAAAATTTTATTTGCTTCAATGCATGCGACTTAAGCTTTTTCGGAAGCTTCTTCGCATTTGAAACTCCTTTCAATACTCAGTTATTAGAAATAAACGCCTATTGGGCAAAATTGGGTAAAATTATGTTTCAGCCAAAAATTGATTTTTTGCAAAGAGGTACCTCTTTGCTAAAAAATTGGCCAAAAATTTTATTTGCTTCAATGCATGCGACTTAAGCTTTTTCGGAAGCTTCTTCGCATTTGAAACTCCTTTCAATACTCAGTTATTAGAAATAAACGCCTATTGGGCAAAATTGGGTAAAATTATGTTTCAGCCAAAAATTGATTTTTTGCAAAGAGGTACCTCTTTGCTAAAAAATTGGCCAAAAATTTTATTTGCTTCAATGCATGCGACTTAAGCTTTTTCGGAAGCTTCTTCGCATTTGAAACTCCTTTCAATACTCAGTTATTAGAAATAAACGCCTATTGGGCAAAATTGGGTAAAATTATGTTTCAGCCAAAAATTGATTTTTTGCAAAGAGGTACCTCTTTGCTAAAAAATTGGCCAAAAATTTTATTTGCTTCAATGCATGCGACTTAAGCTTTTTCGGAAGCTTCTTCGCATTTGAAACTCCTTTCAATACTCAGTTATTAGAAATAAACGCCTTTTGGGCAAAATTGGGTAAAATTATGTTTCAGCCAAAAATTGATTTTTTGCAAAGAGGTACCTCTTTGCTAAAAAATTGGCCAAAAATTTTATTTGCTTCAATGCATGCGACTTAAGCTTTTTCGGAAGCTTCTTCGCATTTGAAACTCCTTTCAATACTCAGTTATTAGAAATAAACGCCTTTTGGGCAAAATTGGGTAAAATTATGTTTCAGCCAAAAATTGATTTTTTGCAAAGAGGTACCTCTTTGCTAAAAAATTGGCCAAAAATTTTATTTGCTTCAATGCATGCGACTTAAGCTTTTTCGGAAGCTTCTTCGCATTTGAAACTCCTTTCAATACTCAGTTATTAGAAATAAACGCCTTTTGGGCAAAATTGGGTAAAATTATGTTTCAGCCAAAAATTGATTTTTTGCAAAGAGGTACCTCTTTGCTAAAAAATTGGCCAAAAATTTTATTTGCTTCAATGCATGCGACTTAAGCTTTTTCGGAAGCTTCTTCGCATTTGAAACTCCTTTCAATACTCAGTTATTAGAAATAAACGCCTATTGGGCAAAATTGGGTAAAATTATGTTTCAGCCAAAAATTGATTTTTTGCAAAGAGGTACCCCTTTCCTAAAAAATTGGCCAGCAATTTTACACAATTGATTTTTAAAATATTTACAACTGGGACGAACGATGAATTTTTCGCAGGCAAACAAGTAAAAGTGCTATATTAAATCTTAAATACCCTTCACAGATGTCATTGTTTTCGTTTAAATTTTTGGCTAGGAAGCTAAATGTTTGGCTTTTCTTATTTCTAATACCTCTGAACGTCTTTCAAAGATATTAAATATGTTTAATTTATAAACAAAAAGAAAAAATCCGTTTCATGTACCCCAAAAAGTTCTAATTGTCCAACCGTAGAATCGTCTTTTAGATTTTTTTGGTTTTTAATGCCAATTTATTTCTTCCTGATATATAAAGTAGGTATAATTCATCAAAAGAATCAAAAATAACAAATAACATGGTTACTTTTTGAATCAGAAAATGTCGATATTCCAACGCTGAGATTGGATTTTTATTTTTTTTGGGTTTTAATACCAATTTACTTCTTCCCGAAGTATAAAAAAGATTTCATCCACAAAAAAACTAATATTAGGAACTTATATAGCTAATTTTATGTACTAAAAAATTTAGATTTTCCAACCCTGGAACCGAATTTTTAGTTTTTAAAATTTTTAATACCAATTTAATTCTTAGCGAAGTATAAAATATGGTTAATTCACTGAAAAAAAACAAAATTTGGAATTTATGTGGGTACTTTTATGCACCAAAAATATTTCGATTTTCCAACTCTGGAAGCGAATTTTTATATTTTTTACCAATGCAATTCTTAGTGAGGTGTAACATAGTTTTACTTGACAAAAAAATTAAAATTTTTAAACTTTTTGGCCATTTTCATGTACCATAAAATATTTCGTTTGTCCAACACTGGAGTCGAAATTTTGATTTTTTAAGATTTTAATACCAATTTTGTTCTTCCTGAATTATAAAACAGTTTTAATTAGCAAAAAATAAAAAAACAACGTCCATTGCCATATTGGTTACTTTTATGCAGAAAAAATATTTCAATTTCCCAACCCTGGAAACGAAATTTAAATTTTTTTACCAGTGCAACTCTTAATAAGGAATGAAATAGTTTAATTTAAGAAAAACTTAATATTTGTAACCATTTTGGTCACTTTCATATACTACAAAATATTGCAGTTATCCAACTCTGGAATCTAAATTTTGATTTTTTTTTAATTTTTGATACCAATTTTGTTGTTCCTGAACTAAAAAATAGTTTTAATTAGTAAAAAACCGACGTTAGTTGCCTTTTTGGTTACTTTTATGTATAAACAAAATTCCAATTTCCCACCCCTGGAAGCGAAATTTTAATTAAAAACAATTTTTTTTGACCATTGCAAATCTTCATGATGTATAAAGAGGTTTTATTTAAGAAAAACTTATCATTTTGAACAATTTTGTTTATTACATGTACCACAAAATACTGAATGTGCCAAAAAAAAACTTTAATTTTCCCAACCCTGGAAGCAAAATTTTAATTTTATTTTGTTTTTCTTTATCGGTGCAACGCTTCATGAGGTATAAAGTAATTTTTTTTTTAAGAAAAATTTAAAATTTTTAACCATTTTGGTCACTTTCAGTAATATAAAATATTGCACTTGTCCAACCCTGGATTCGATATTTTATTTTTTGTTTTTGATACCAATTTTTTTCTTCCTAAATTACAAAATAGTTTTAGTTAGCAAAAAAAGAACAACAACGTCAATTGCCTTTTTGGTTACTTTTATGTATAAAAAAATTTCAAGTTCCCACCCCTGGAAACGAAATTTTAATTAAAATTTTTTTTTTGACCAATGCGAATCTTCATGACGTATAAAGAGGTTTTGTTAAAGAAAAACTTAACATTTTTAACAATTTTAGTTACTACATGTACTACAAAATACGGAATGGACCGAAAAAAAAATTCAATTTCCCATCCCTGGAAAAAAAATTTTTATTTTTTTAGTTTTTAATAGACCATTGAGGCTTCCCAAAGCACGAAATAGGTTTAATTTACAAACATTAAAAAAATAATTGATTTTTGGTATAAATTTTGCGTCGAGAAATAGGTGTAAGCTTCCCAGCTCTGGAAGCGTACTTCGGATCTTTCTGAATAGCAGCCTATTTAAGTTCATATCCAATCCAACGGTCCAAGAACGAAGTCTCTAGCTCTTCTGGGGGCTTGGGAAACCCGATTTCACGTACAGACGGACGGACAGACGGATATCGCTCAATCGTCATCGCTATTCATAAGGATCCAGAATATATATACTTTATGGGGTCTCATGTGAATATCGAAGAAATTACACACGGAATGGCAAACCTATATATACCCTTTCACTTTTTTGTGAAGGGTATAAAAATAAGCCCCCGAAAATATGCAAAAGTTTCTTACATCTATTCAGTAATTTATTTATGATTATCATATTATATTATTTATAGTTATTTTTTCTTCTGTTGTAAACATTTCTATAGGAAATGGTGTTTAGTATTTAATTATTTAAACAATTTATTTTTTATAAATACATTTTAGCTTGAAACTGTTTGCTGATGTGTGCTAAAACCAAAGGAAATGCCATTTTGCATTTACATATGAAAATCATTTTACTTATTATTCCCATCAACTTGTGTAGCGTAAATTATTCAAAAGACATGTTGTAGGGGGTGGGAGTTTTATTTAACTCGATATGGCGTTTGCTATAACAAAATTTATTTGTATGTGCTAACAGTTGGCGGGAACAGTATTCGACGAAACTAAAAATAACAGGATTCCTTGATTTGATTCAAGTTATTTGTACAAACAATTTATTTTCTCAAAAATACTTTACTAAAAAACTTAAAACTAACCGGTGCTTTTTCTTAGTAACTAGATCGTTCGATTGGATACAATAACGATTTCATAATTTTTTCAAAATTGTATATGTTTTTTGTAAATCAAATCCGAACGCGCTTAAAACATTACCCGTTATGCCATTAAAGATCTGGGCCAAGAGTGCCCAGGCCCTATGCGCTTGATGCTCATTTGTTTTTGTAAAAGCGCTTAGATATAGGCTGTGTGTTTTAATACTCACATACAGCACCCAGCACTAGCAATACGAAATACACAAACAACTTTGTCTGATATTTTTTTGTTGTTCTTCATTCTATAAAAGCAAGTGGAAAGCAACAACACTTTCGTAAGGTTTGCTGGTAAACATTGACGACAGCGATCATCAGTGAAGACTTTGTTTTTGTTTTGCGTATAATATCGTTTTGTATGTATTTGTTTTTACAACAAGAAATATTGAATAAAAATTAGGTTTTCTTTCAATGTATTGGTGTTTACTCTTCCATAAGGAACTTTTGGGCACACTTGATCTAGGCCGACAGACTACAGCGTCTGTCTCAGAAGTAGAATACATGTGTTTATATATGAGAGTGATTATTTTCATAGCATTAAGGGTATTTAAGATTCGACCCGGTCGAATATAACGTTTTTACTTGTTTTTTTTTTTTTTTGGTAGGGTCATTTAGGGGCAAAAGTCAGCTTCGTCAGAAAAGCTACCAAATTTAAGTTTTAAGAAATGTAGGCTTAAGTATTCCAATTTGTTAAATATCAACGCCCACGAAAGGGGGAGGGGGTATCCAAGAATTCGAATTTTCTGGCTACAAATTCAACTCTGAACCTTGTTTGACATAAAAAGATATCATTTACTTAACACAATTACAAAAGAACTTTAAAAATTATTATGTTTTTTAGAGATTGATTTAGTTCCTTTTAGGGGAAGTTTTTTCCCTCTAGCCCGTGTATGAACTAGACCTGTGCTATCTTTCAAAATTTATGTATACTGAATCTCAAGAATCTGTCTCCTTTCGTTTGCATGGTATTGTGATTTTCACAAACGGACGGACTGGCTAGATTTCATCACTGATCAGGAATATGTACGAGTATGTATGTTAGAGTAACATTTCGCTGCGTTACACACGGAATGACAACATGAATATACCCCCCAAATTCTTTTTTGGGGGGTATAAAAAGAAACAAATTCGCAAACTTTCACATGCGAAATTTCCTTCCCTTCTTAACATGATGGTGCAGAGGAAGGAATAAATAATGATGTCGTACTATCGTATGGACCAACTTTTGCCACATAGTTTATACATTCAATTCGATAGGCCTACGGTCGGTGGTAAAAAAAAAACCAAAAATTATAACCCGTCTCATATATTTACTTTATTACTTTGCTTTAATTGAAGGTATCTAAAACATATATACATAGAAGATTATCTGTAGATGATTTATGCGCTTTGATGCATGGTTCCAGTTTATCAGAAATTGTTTTAAAGCAATCCGTTTCTTTCTCAAATTTTACTTTAAAATTATCATAAGCTGTTTTGTTTGCAGAACTAAAGTTGATTAAGTGCTTGTTACAGTCTTCGTCACCAGACCTAATCTAGAATGTTTACCAATAATAGTTTTTAGTAGTTAAAGCAGACGAAAATAAGGGATACTCACCTTGTTGATAATCAATTGTAGACTTCCCAATAAGTACTCGTTTTTAAGACAACTACGAAAAGCATCGTAGACTGTCCTTGCATTTTTTTCTGGTAAGAGTTTGGATATACCCTTTGCTTCTTCTGTCCGTTCGAGCCGAAAACCGTAAAATAATTTGTCAAGTTCATCCATTGTCGGCAGAATTTTTAGTAACACATCTTTACACGGTACATCATTGCTGCCGGTCCATGGCTGCAAGAGTTGTTTATCAACAAAAAATTTATTAAATGAATTAAATTTATAAAATTAAAATATTATAAATTTAGTGCACTTCCGACTTTAGAGTTTGAGTAATACTTCTTTTGAGATTGATGTTCTTTAATATAAAACTTTTTTGAAATATTTATATTTCCAAGCCTGGCGACAATAACTTTTTGTATTAACACACGCAGTTATTGTACTTTGTTTCAATAAAAAGGTATATTTTCGTTTAGAAAAGAACATGCCAATAATCTAGGATTATATGCAAAAGTCTAGAAACGGTTGAAGGAATTTTTTCCAGGATTGCTCGATACTCTGGAAATGACTGGCTGCAATGTTTTTTTAATTTTGCTCAACAAATTCATTTTGATTAATTATTTAAATAATTTATATGTATTATTATATTATTGTCCTCATGTATCTGAAACGCTTTCTTCCCACTAGGCGTGTGTTCAAATTTAAGAAAATTATCAACTGGTTTTCCGGGCCAGACAAAAGGGCAAATAACAAAATGCTGCGGTGATCTTTGAAAACACTTAGCAACGCTTCAGCCGACTCTGTTACGAAATGCCTACTAATTCATCTGTGCGAAATATAATGATTTTGTTGTTTTCAATTACCTATTGGTTTTGTTGCTTTTCAAATATTTTTTTTGCGTTTCCCTTTTTGTATGGCAAAAGTTAGGAAACATGTTTACAGTGTACGCATCTACATAAAAATTCCGTTTAAAATATATACATTTTCCCAATATTAATTGACGATAAGGTACGTAAACTTGTACCACAATAACTCAGTGTAGTCGTATTTGTATAGAAGATTATTATAATAAATTCATGGAGACAGAAATTTAATTCACTATCTACACATGATTCTAAATATTGGGAGAAACAGGGAATTCATATTCCAAGTCTCTTAAAATAAAGAGCAAATAGTTAAAAAATAAACAGAATCGTGGGACAAGCGGACAAATGATGGACTAGTCCAATGCATTTGTTTTAATTTGCTTTTATTATTTGTTAATGAAACCTGATCCCTTTTATATATATTTTTTCACGCTAAAGATTTTTTTTCAATCACAAGAAACTATTTGATTTTTTTTTAATAGGATGTGAAAAACTTTGTCTAGAACTTACTTTAAATTGTCCTACAACGGAGGCCAAAACCAAACACAAAACAAAAATTATAGACTTCATTTTGGAAATAGATTTTAGTCGATCGTTATGTCTTTACCGAAGCTTTAACACCAACTGAACTAAATTTTTCTTCGGATTTTGGGGATTTTATACAAAAAAAAATTATTTTATTTTTCAAATAGTTAACGTTAAGTGGCTTTAATATCTCTGTTGACTAGTTTTTATCAATATTTTTAATTACACTAAATTTTTTAATTACCATACAATTGTTTGTTTTTATCTTTTAATACCATTTACTCGTATTTCTTCTAACTGTTTACTTTGCATGTGCGTAAGTAAATTCAGCCATTAAAGTTTTAATTATATTTATTTAGTTTATAAGTGATGTTGCTATTGCGTCTTTGGTTTTGGGTTTGTTTTCTAAGAATTTCTAAAGGTATGTTCACACTTATCAAATATTTGCCCCAAAAAGTGCAAACACTAAATACTAATGAAAAATATTTTTGTTCCGATACGTGTTTATTATTTAAAACAGTTTCATACAAGACTAGTAGACAGTATTAGGAATCTAATATTATTGGAAACTATTTAATTCAATAAATACTTTTTGGAATTAAAAAGTTAGCATATCCATCGAAATATCCATCTCAGACCCCATAAAGTATATATATATATTCTTGATCAGTGATGAAATCTAACAAGATCTGAGCATGTCCGTCCGTCTGTGGAAATTACGATTCAGTCAAAACAAAAAGAGCCAGACTCTTGAAATTTGGTATAAATATATTTTGAAGCAGGTTAAGTTCGGAGATGGGTTAAATCGGGCAAGAGGGAAAAAAGTTTCCTTAAGAAGAACTAAACCAACCTCTAAAAGACAACATCATTTTTAAAGTTTTTTTTTGGAATTTTGTTAAGCAAATGATACATTTTTATAACAAAGTAAGGCCAACGCGTTAAACTTGGGGTCATAAATTAAAAAAAAAAAAAGTTTAGACCCCGCCCCCTTTAGTGGGCGTTATTATATACAAAAATAATGTAAAAATTTAACAAATTGTTTTACTTAAGACTACATTCCTTAAAAATAATATTTTTAAGCTTTAATGACGAAGCTGAGACGTAAACTGGTACTACTCTGCCCCACCCCCTCCTCCCCTTTGCCCCCTAAATGACGCAATAAAACAATTTTTTTTTTTTAATTTGATATTTAATTCCCCAAAAATTATTTTTAGAGTTTTATGACAAAGGTGAAATGTCTCCCCCACAGCCCTTGCCAGAGTTAAACATTTTAAATTCACTTACTAAATATTTGGAGGGTTTTTAACGTTTTTACTTGTTAGTGTTTAGTGGTTACACTTATTTGATAAGTGTGAACGTCCCTTAAGTGTTTATTACTCCGGATTTAATAGCAAAAATAATTTAAATTCTAAACTTATCTTTTTTGCTTAGACATTTTTCATTTGTAGTATTAGTTTCTAAAACAAGCAGAAATTATCTTTATGGATGTTGTGTATTTAGATAACGAGATGAAAAAGAGACACTTGTTGTTAGTTCAAAGAACTCATGACAACAACTGATTTTTTATTATGTACGAGGGCGGATTGATATTGAAGCTACCTAAGTAGGAAAAAAAACATTTATTTCTCAACATAGTCTCTTTTTAGCTCAATACACTTAGTAAGACGATATTCTAACTTTTTTATACCATCTGAATAATACGATTTTGGGAACCCCTCAAAATACGCGTTAGTTTCGTTAATCACTTCTTCGTTTGAGATGAATATTTTTCCTGCGAGCCATTTTTTCAAGTTTGGGAACAGGAAAAAGTCTGGACTATAAGGTGAATGATCAACTAATTCGAAGTGTATTTCTCGTAATTTTAGCCGATAGCTTTTTCATATGCAAATGTTCATGCAAAATGTTGAACACACGTCCATATGATACGAGTATGTTTACCATTTCAACAATCTCACGTAACTTGACTTGGCGATCATTTATAACGATATCGAAGATTTTCTTGATATTTTCTTCAGTAACCACCTGTTTTGGCATTCCTGTTGTTGGTTGTTCGGCCGCGTTTAAATTCAACAATCCAATATTTTACCATGTAATCTGATGGAGCAGACTCACCGTAATGTTTATCGAGCTTTTCTTTTGTCTCTTTCGCCGTTTTCCCTTTCAAATAATAGTGTTTAATCACTGCACGAAATTCACATTTTTCCATTTTTCATGAAACACAAAAGTTGCTGCTTACTTCAAACGACTACAACAAATAAACTAATCGATGAATTTGGGTGAAATTGTAACAGCTGATGTTTGACAGATCGCAATTTCTAAAAAAATTACCATTTAAAAAAGTACCTTTTAAAAAAGTACCTTTTAAAAAGGTATCTTTTAATAAAGTACCTTTTAAAAAAGTACCTTTTAAAAAAGTACCCTTTAAAAAATTACTTTTTAAAAAATTACTTTTTAAAGAAGTACCTTTTAAAAAAGAACCTTTTAAAAAAGTTCCTTTTAAAAAGGTATCGTTTAAAAAATTACCTTTTAAAAAGGTATCTTTTAAAAAAGTACCTTTTAAAAAATTACTTTTTAAAGAAGTACCTTTTAAAAAAGTACCTTTTAAAAAAGTTCCTTTTAAAAAGGTATCGTTTAAAAAATTACCTTTTAAAAAGGTATCTTTTAAAAAAGTACCTTTTAAAAAAGTACCTTTTAAAAAAGTACCTTTTAAAAAAGTACCTTTTAAAAAAGTACCTTTTAAAAAAGTACCTTTTAAAAAAGTACCTTTTAAAAAAGTATAATAAAAGAAAAGAATAAGCCAATGCAATGAATCGGCCAAAAATTTTATTTGCTTCAATGCATGCGACTTAAGCTTTTTCGGAAGCTTCTTCGCATTTGAAACTCCTTTCAATACTCAGTTATTAGAAATAAACGCCTTTTGGGCAAAATTGGGTAAAATTGTGTTTCAACCAAAAAATTGATTTTTTGCAAAGAGGTACGTACCCCTTTCCTAAAAAATTGGCCAAAAATTTTATTTGCTTCAATGCATGCGACTTAAACTTTTTCGGAAGCTTCTTCGCATTTAAAACTCCTTTTAATACTTATGTTAGCTCAAATTATAACTGTAAATTCAATATATAAGAATAAACGAGAAAAAAAATTTTTACAAATATATTAGGATTTACTTTTTATAACACCTAATTGACAAACAGATATTATTTTATATTTCTTTTTTTAAATTTTAAAATTATTGTATGAAATTAGTTTCACAAACTAAAGAAATCAAATTGGTTATATGTGAATAAATTGTTCCAATAAAACCATATAATACAAACCTGTTTACGCTTTATATTACCAATTTATTTATTTTGAAATTCAATATTAAATAAAACTTGGACATTTTAAATGATTTTGTACAATTTTTATTTAAACCAGTTACAAATTTTTTTATTTTTAATTTGTTATTTATTAATAGTTTTATTTTCAAATAATATTTATTGATTCTACACAAGTGTCATTATCATTTATTTCAATTGGCTGTTATTTGTCAACAATTAACAGTTTAAAGTTTTATTATTTTTGCACAATTTTTTACTTACTTAATTTTACGATTACTAATTGTAATAAATTTTTGCATATATTTTAATTTCATTCCTTATTTTTGGGGGGAAACTACATCATTTCCGGTTATTTGATTTGTTTTCATTTGTTACTTTTTATTGTAAAATATGACAAGATTAGCTAAGCAAATTATTATTTCGATTTAGTTTTATTACATATTTATTAATTTTTTGTTTTACTTTAAAACTACAAACAAATTTTCGAAATTTACTTGTATTTTCAATTTGATTTTATCTCTCTAGTTTTTGGAATTTTCCATTATTACAAAAACACAAAATGAAGAATTTATGAATTAATGATTGTGGTAGAGATATAGCATTTTTTTATGTAAATATATTTTTTGAAGTCTTTAACGCAAATACAATTTTTGGCAATAATTAATTGTATTGCCAACTGATCACAAAACTAAATGGAAAATTTTATGTTATTCGTTTAAACGTATTTAGCTGCATTAAGTCCCTTTGAAGAAAATATTATTCTCTTAACTGCATTTTTTCTATGCAAGAAATTTGCAAAATGGGCGAAAATAATTATTGAAATATGACATTTCCATTACATAAAATTAACGATGGAGCCAAGTAAATTCTTTTGATAATAATTTCCAATATAAAAACGATGCTCTAGGCCAAAATGTCATTTTAAAATAAAGTCGAATATATTTTGAAATTTGCTTATTTAAAATGGATTTAAAATATGTGTTTTGAGATAAAATTTATTTACGATTGCAATTGCAGAATTTTTTTTGTCAAAATTGGTTTGAAATGATGTTTAAAATTTTTATGAATAAGGATCTAAGAAATCATATTTATTTTGCTCTTATGTAGAAGAAGTGTGACTTAGAATTCCAAAAAAAATATATTGAGAAAAACTGCAATCAACATATTTTTGCCCACTTTCCAAGGGAAAGCAGTTACACAATGTGTGACGAAATAGTGGAAAATAAAATAATAATTTCATAATTTTGTATAAAAACTGACTTGATTACTTGGAAATTTAAAAAATTTAGAACAATAGAAAAGTTTCATGGAACAAATTTCTGAAAAAAATCGCTGTGTAAATATTGTTAAACAGGCATGTTTTGAAAATCACATATAAAAAAAGTGATTTCAAATCACAAACGCTTTTTCAATCAAAAGGTTATTTCAAATTCGTAATTTCAAATCACAACAGTGATTTCAAATCACAAATGTGATTTTAAATAAAAACCGTGATTATAAATCACAAATGTGAATTTAAATCAAAACGTTTTTTCAAATTCGTAAAGTGATTTCAAATCATAAGTGATTTCAAATCATAAGTGATTTCAAATCACAAACGTGATTGTAAACCAATAACATGATTTTAAATCAAAAAGTGATTTCAAATCACAATGTGCTTTCAAATCAAGTTGTTTCAAACCACAAGCAGTTGTTCTGTGCAGGTAATGTTTTTGAGTAATTTGACTTTTATAACGGTCACATAATTTAAAAATCACGTGGTTTAAAAATCACACATGTGATTTTTTTCTGTGCTGTAGGTTAGAAGGGCTGCCCGCCAAAAGGGAGAAAAATACTCGTAGGCCATAAAGGCCCATTATGATGCCCAGAGGACTGCACCCTACACAATCCTTTCAAAACGAAGTAGTGGTTCCTGAGAACCACGCAGAGCTTCTCACGAAGCCAGCTGTGCATCCCTGAGGCAGTCCAGATCCCGCAGGAAACGTGAGCCTAGATGTCTAAGCCTGCGCTCCTGCAGGACCGGACATTCGCAAAGAAAATGCTGTACTGACTCCGCTTCCTCTTCATCTAGACAGCTCCTGCAGCGACCATCATGGGGAAAGCCCAAACGCCCCGACATGTGCCCAATTGCACAGTGCCCCGTCAAGTCCCCGCCAGGAGTGCCAACGTCAGAAGCTGTCTAGTTTTTCCCCTGTCAAGCGAGGGCAATAGAGTTCTGGAGACCCTACAGATGGTAATACTTGACCACTTGCCTGTCACCTCCCTCTCTGCCTGTAACTCATACAATATTTTATAGCAAAGTCGCTTGAATTACACAAGTGAAATGAAATTAGCAGTCATTTAGTGGATCACTACCCGTTAAGTTTGCACGAGGTCAAAAACATGCTGAAGGATAATTTAAAATCATTTCCGATCCTGCAGAGGTTTTTGAAATCATGCGATAATTTTCTCAACGAAATAGTATTTTCATAATAAATAAAAATATAGTAAGAAACACATCTGCATGACTGACCAGTATTGATTTGAAAAAACACATGTGATTTCAAGCAAAAGTGATTTTCGCCACATGCCTGTTAGTTGCACAAAAAACCATTTTTTTTGATTTGATATCAATTTTGTGTAAGGATATTTTCACAATTTGCCTAATAATTTCGAAAAAAAATGCTATAATTATCCTTTGAAATTAGTCTCTATAGGCCTTTGAAAAAACTATTATTTTTAATTAAATTTCTTATCATTTTGATTTATTGATTCCATAGTAAACATTCACATATTAGTTTTGCTTTAATTTACATATTTATTTATTTGTTGATGATTTAAGTTACGAAATCACTGTTACAATTCATTGGTTTAAATTGTTTAAAAACTCTTGTTAATTTTTTCTTGTGTAGGGTTTGTGGTTTAAAGCTTTTTTTCTCTTATTCAATTTGTATTGAGTTCTTCCATCTCATGTGTTCACACAATTTTTTTTTATACACTATTTTAGTAAAATTTTTAGATGATTTTTATTGTATTTTCTTTTATCGTTTTTTTTCTATTAATATTAAGTTTATTTAAAATTCTCTATGTTTTTTTTCTTTTAAGTTTTTTTTAATGTATTTAATTAACTGGTGACAGGCACAATCTCTGCAAATTCACAACAATTATTTAATTATTTATGTATTTTAATTACTAATTTTTATTTTTTTTTAAATTATACACATTCTTGTGTGGAAATCTAAAGTAAATGCAGGGTGACTAGTAAAAAAAATAAAAAGATGTGTGGTGTCGTGGGACACCGGATAGGAACGAAGTTCCCTATTATAAAAATATTTATTTTAAGTTCTATTCGAGGTATAAAGAAAATAATTATTCGGGTATAAATTTTTTATTATGAAAATTTTTTTCGCCGACCACCGAAAATCCAGAATCAATTTTGTTCCCAAACGAAATTGAATTCTGTCACGGCACGGCTGCGTATGATTAATATTTGTTTGTATGGAATCGTATTACTCATACGTCTTAAACATAAGGAACTTCGTTTCAAAAATTTGGGGGGAAAAGGACAAGAAATTGTTTAAAGTAGAGATGTGCGCGTGAGTAAAATTAAGCTCACGATCACGAAAGCTTTCTTTTTAATTACATACTTCTATGCACGATGGTAACATTTTTTTCAAAAATTTCCACGTTCGCAGTAAAATTGTTCTCATGTGAAAGTGAATATCTCTACAACACATGTGTAGATAGGTTTGTATGTGTGTATATACATACATACATATTTTCCTTAGTGTTAAAAATTCAAAAGAAGAAAAAACGTATCTTCTGTTTTGAGTGTACGCATTAAAAATTCCGCACTATCACGCACGATTCTAAATTTTTGAATCATGCTTATGCACACATGCGTGATTTTAGTAATTTATAATCACGATTCACGTGACAGGGAAAAATCACGATATTGGCACATCTCTAATAATAATATATTAAAAATTGAACAAAACTGGCATACAATTCCACGACCATAGGTTTTTGGCAAAAACGAGTAAATGAACGAGTTCGACCCAAAACTAATTTAGTCACCCTACATTTTGTACAAAATTTATAACATCTTTTTTATATAATTAAATACATACTTACAAAAAAAGCCTAATTGAAACCTTTGGTTGCAGCAACTAATTGATTCTGCTAAAGAAAATTATTACATATTTGATAGATTATGTGAGAGAAATTTGCTTAAACAGCTTAAACGTTGTCGTACGTGGAAGTAGTCAGCGAAAAAAGTTATTTTCTTCAATTTATATAAATCAAATATGTTGTGGTTTTTTGTAGACTTGTGTCGAACTGGTTCATTCTAGACTTGTGTCCAACTAGCTCATTCGCTCAGTTTTGACAAGAACCTCCGATCACACCCATTTAAATTACATAGGTTTGATTAAAGGTTCTTGTCAAAACTGAGCGAATGAGCTAGTTGGACACAAGTCTAGTTCATTCGCTCATTTTGGACAACAACCTTTGATCAAACCCGTCTAAATTACATTGGTTTGATCATAGGTTCTTGTCAAAAATGAGCGAATAAACGCGTTCGACATAAGAGTGGCTTTTTGTAGACTAGTGTCGAACTCTTTCATCCGCTCGTTTTTGACAAGAACCTTTAATCAAACCAATGTCATTTAAATAGGTTGTATCATAGGTTCTTGTCAAAAACGGGCGAATGAACGAGTTGGGCACAAGTCCAGTTTCTTGTGTACAGCTCTAAGGGCCATTATTACAACTTCACTTTAATTAAAAGTAGGATTTTGTCTGACTTTTAAGAACTGTTCTATTGTTGCAATTTCACTTAGAACTAAAGTGAACGATTTGTTGAAGGTACATCCTAGAATCTAGATTAAAGCAGCGTTATAATAGTGATAAAATTGTTATTCGTCGGAAGAAATCCTAGTTTGAACTAACAAGAAGTTGTAATAATGACCCTAAATGTAACAGGCTGTTAATGTTAGCACTACATTATAATTTATATATTAAATTTAACAAAATATGAAACAGAACAAAGCAATTTAAGATTAAAATGAAATAAAAATTAAATCGAGAGCACTATTTATTAATATTATATAATTAAATGCTTCAGGATACAGCCACTCCCTTATGGCGCAACATGATATTGTAATTTTTACTCATAACCTTTGGCAGGAGACACAAGATCGCATGTAGTAATAGGAATCTTGTTTAAGTGACTTTTGTAATGGGCAGTAGTGCTGCAGTCGGTGCTTTAAACTATAGAAGTACAAACTCCGGAAGGCAAGATTTTGGTATGCAATTCAATTCCTACGAAATTTAATATCTATATCAACAATATTGTGGATCTGACAGCTGTGAGTAGCAAAGAGAACAGTTTCGGCTATATGATTTTCTCAGTGCTCTCATTTTTTACACAAAAAAAAAATTACGGAAAAGTGCTTAAGGAATTGATTCAATACAATACAATTTCCCTCTTGGTAAACCACCAAAATGTTAATAGTTTTTTGTTTTCAAATATATTTCCAAACCAAAAACTCACTCACTCCCAGATATAATTTTGCTCACGAGTACAATTAAGGCGAATTCATACAAGGTGAACTCACTAATGCAACTCTGTGTAAAATTTAATGAACTGTCAAATGAAATGCTTTGGAAAAACACAATGGCCGCACACAAAAACGAAAAATCAGAAGAACACTTTGACAGTTCAATAATTTTGCCTTGGTAACAGCTGATCACCAATTTCTGAACTAAGGCCACCTGGTATGAATTCGCCTTAAGTACAATCTTTATTTTTGTTTTCAGCAATTCAAAAAAGAATTCTATTTTGAATGTTTGGTTTCTACTCACTAACAACTTTTCAAATTTGTTTTTGTTTTAAGTGTTATTTATTCGATTAAAGGATAGCTTTCGACATCGGCGAACAGGCAGTTAATCAGTTTTTGTGTTTTTTTTTCGTTTACATACAAACGAGTTCTATTTTATGCTGCCCACACATGAGGAAACATTTTGCAGAAACTTACAGTGACGCACTTACGTCTAGGCCCATGTGAACCAGGCCTAAGCCGGCATGTTTTTGAGGTCAACAAACTTTTCAGAAACAATTTTAGAATCGAAAATATTTTATGACATGTTGTACCTAAAAAAAAAAAATTCACAACGACTAATTGCGTTTATCAAATCACTAACAATAAGAAGGCTGCCATTTACAGAACGCTTCGAATAAATTGAAGATCCCCATAATCGAAATTTCTTGAGAAGATTTGATCTTGTGGTAGCGAAGAGCCTTGAATAGTTTTGATACAAAAAAATAGCTAAACCTGGTGCTATATTTTTTTATAGGGTCATTTAGGGGGCAAAGGGGGAGGAGGGTGTAAGGCATAAACAGGCAGTCCTAAAACTCTAAAAATAAATGCACAGAACAAAATTTTTTTTTGGTAGGGTCATTTAAGGGGGAAAGGGGGAGGACGGGAAGCCAGAAATCGGCAGTCATAAAACTCTAAAAATAAATGCTTGGGATAATTGGATACAAAATTAAATTTTTTTTTTGGTAGGGTCATTTAGGTGGTGAAGGGGGAGGAGGGGGTAGGGCAGAGGAGTACCAGGTTTCGTCTCAGCTTCGTCAATAAAGCTTAAAAATTTTATTTTTAAGGAATGTAGGCTTAAGTAAAACAGTTTGTTAAATTTTTAATGCTATTTTTGCATATTATAACGCGCACTAAAGTGGGCGGGGTCCAAAAATAATTTTTTTTACTTTATGGCTCCAAGTTAAAGGCGTAAAAATATATCATTTGCTTAACAAAATAACCAAAAAACTTAAAAAATTATGTTGTTTTTTCTGGGTTGGTTTAGATCTTTTTAGGGGAACGAACTTTTTCCCCTCTTGCCCGATTTAGCCCATCTCCGAACTTAACCTGCTCTAAGCTTCAAGATATATTTATACCAAATTTCAAGAGTCTAGCTCTTTTCGTTTGAACTGAATCGTGATTTCCACAGTCAGACGGACGGACATGATTCTATCGTCTTAGATTTCATCACTGATCAAGAATATATATACTTAATGGGGTCTGAGATGGATATTTCGATGCGTTATAAACGGAATGACAAAGTGAATATACCCTCCAAAATTCTTTTTTAGGGCATTAGTTGTACACTACCTCCGTCTATCTCTCATCCCAAATTACCAATCGAAATATTTATACAATTTAAATGGAAATTTTAACTGCAGTTGAATGCCGCCATTCTTGAAGAAAATTTCTTGAAAGTGGTTTAACAATCTTTCCACTGAATCGTTCGTTTCGCAATTGTTCCATTTTCATCCGATACCTGTTTATTTGTTTAATTCACAAAAAAAAAATCTTAAAGCTGCAGGCTTTTAGGAGTGGTTAATAAATATTATCTTCCTTGAGGTATGCACTTAAATATATTCACCCTGGCGCTTTAAGGTATACAATATTTTGTTTAACTCACAATGAAAATTTTAGCAGTGGTTAATAAATATGATCTCCTTGAGGTATGCACTTAAATATATTTACCCTGGCGCCTTAGGGTATATAATATTTTGTTTCATTCACAATAAAAATTCTTAAAGCTGCAAGCTTTTAGGAGTGGTTAATAAATATGATCTCCTTGAGGTATGCATTTAAATACATTTACCCTGACGCCTTAAGGTATAAAATCTTTTATACTACAAAGTAAAGAAAAAAACACACAAAATAAATGCAATCTGAATAGGTTTGAATGAAATCGACTGGAATGTAAATATGGAATCAGTACTAAAAGAAATAATATAATTTTTATTTGCACTTTGATTTCATGTTGATAATGAAGTTGTGTGTTCCCTGCCCCAAGGAATTATGCTTGCAGCGATTTCTTGTAAATTAAGTGTCTCTTTTTAACGCACACAAAATCATATTCAAAAGAAAATTAATAGCAATAATTAAATAATAAAAAAAGCTACTAAAGAAATGCTAATATTTATTTATAAAGAGTTTTTTTTTTGTAATTTTCTCTCCAAAAATTCATTACCTATTTTGTAAAATATTTTTTCGAAATCAAATCTTTTTACGAACCTTCATTTTATGAATTGAAAAATTTCAACAGCTTGTTTGTGTTTGTTTTAAAAAATTTTCTTAGCTTAGTAGGATTTTTGTTTAATTAATTTCATCCTTAAAGTATGTTCGCTTTTTATTCTATAAAACTATACTTTCAAACGGGTCGTGTTTTTTTTTAAATATTATTTTTGCTTTACAATTAATTGTCTTTATAAACTTTTTACATTAGTTTAATTACATAATAATTTCTTATTGTTTGATTTTTACATTATTTCTCTACAAATAAAGACCCTGTTTTTAAAATACTTTTTCTGTTTTCATCATTTTTCATTCTTATTACGTGTTTTCCTTTTTTTTTCGTAATTATAAAATAACAATTTTTTAATTGGTTTTACTTTTATAAACTATGCAACATTTTAATTTAATTCTTTTCTTATTTTCAAATAATTATAGTTGGTAATTATTTACACGGGCTTTAAAGTTCTCTTGTTGTTTCTTGCAACTTTATTTTCACTTCAATTCAAATTTTACTTTTTAAGTACTTTTTTATTGCAGTTTCTCTGCTTTTACTCTTTTTGTTTTATGGTAATACTTTCTAATAATACATTTATTTTTTATATTTTTATTATTGTTGTGTTTTTTTTAATATAAAATAATTAACAAACAAGCTCGATTTTTTTCAACAACTAACTACACACTTAAATTTTTAAACTTAATTTAATCATTTTCTTGTAAATACGCGAATGTTTGTGTTTTATTTAATGTTCTATACGAAAATATGTATGTTGAATAACGAGATGCGGGAATCGTCAATGCATTTTTAGTTTTTGATTAAAAGCAACTAAATTTAAACTAAACTTAATATCTGCTTAATATTTTTGTTTGTAAATGCAAAGTAATTACTCATTGTAAAGATATGGAAAAGATGTAGAAATTTCTTAGGTGCCTAAGAGACGGCCTGTGAGTTCATAAAAGTAAAGTTGATTACATATAAAATAATAAAAAAATAATTATATTATTTTATATCTTTGGGAATCTGTTGTTTAACGCTAAATTTTTAATTTTATTGGTTTTGGGTAAAGGTTCTCTGATGATCTGCATTAGCCCCTAGTGAAGTGCGCATAGGAACCAGCTAAAGCCCCTCAATAATCAATTTTGGACTTTTTTGTTTTGTAAATTTGGGAAAAGTATCAGCACGAATAAAATTAAAAATTTAGAAAAAAGGAAATTTAGTTTCTGTGTGAACAAATCTATTGTGTTAAATGCATATCATGTTGTAAAATTTTATCTTTAACTGTTGTAATGCATTTTAAACAATGCACAGTGGGACCAAAAGCGGCCTCTTCACAGGTGACTAAATATAGTCATTAGAAGTACATTAGATGTTAAATCGGTAGGTTAAAAATGTATGTAAAATAAGTAGCGCTATTTTTGATGCGAATTTCTTAGAGTAAACACGAGCTCGATTAAATCGTGAAAATCGCTAAGAAGATACATCTATTCAAATATTTGATACAGAGTTTTAATTAAAATTACTTGTGAATGTGTTTTTCTTTTTAAAATTTATATTGGAAGTACAAATAGCGGCTTTTCCATATTAAGTGGATAAGAACTTATCAATTAGACTCAATTAAGCAGAGATTTTAATTTTATTTTAAAAGCTGAACATTTGAGCGTTATTTTAGAAAAATTTACTTGCTCATCTACTCGGATCAAAAGTTATATATGAATTAATAATAGTTCTATGCAGTGTTGTCAACTTTTGATTTCCAGGAACAATTCAAACAAAGAAAAAACGTATAATTTTTGCCAAAATCACCTGACTATAAAATATTTTATTTAGACTTTAAAATAAATATTTAGTAAATAAAAACTCTATTTTGTTGCGGTCAATGTGGGAGGGGCCGTGGGGGAGACATCTCAACTTTGCCATAAAACACTAGAGAGTAAACTTTTGGGGTTATTAATTGCAAAAATTTTTTTTTTTTGATAGTGTCATTTATGGGGGCAAAGGTAGACGAAGTTAGAGGAAGATCGGAGAACAGCTCAACTTCGTTATAAAAACTTTAAAAGGTAATGTTTAAGGAATGTAGGCTTAAGAAATATAATTTGTTAAATATGTACACTATTTTTCCATGTAATATGTTACTTCAACCCCCACTAAAGGGCACGGCGGGGTCCAAAATTTTCCGTGGACCTTCTTGGACATAAAAATATATCATTCGCCTTAGAAAACTAGAAAGAAAAACTTTAAAAATTATGTTGTTTTTTAGAAGTTGGTTTAGTACTTCTTAGGGAAACTTTTTCACTTCTGGTCCGATTAGGCCCATTTAAGAACTTGACCTGTGCTATCCTTCAAAATATAGTTATACCAAATTTAAAAGGTCTGGCTCTCTTCGTTGTGATGCGATTTCCACAGACGCGCGGACACGGCTAGATCGTCTTATACTTTATGGATTTTTAGAGGGGTATTTTGCTGCGTTACACACGGACAAAGTTCCTTTACCTTTTTGAAGGGTGTAAAAAAATGTTAAAAAGAAAATTGGACTGTTTCAATGTACCAAGAAACTTGTAGCCGTGATGAGCATGTGCCGAAAATCATATCCATTTGGTTGAAGAAAAATCAAATGACCTTGATGATAAAGTTGGCTAGTAATAGCGTTTTTACACTGCAAACTGTGGTTTTAACATACAGGCCATATAGAAAATTTTTTCAAAGTAAATTAAACCGTTCATAGAAATTTGGGAATTTGTTGCTGTACTTGTTCTCTATTTTAACAAGACTGACTTGACAACCTGTACAACAGAAGTTTGTGTTTGAAGGAAAAAAGAATAGATTCTACATAAAATAGAAATATTATTTTACATTTTGTGAGTGAATATTTTAAAATAATGAAATTGCTTATACATACAAAGTGAAGAACTTGTCATATAGAAAAAACAACCAAAAATATTTCAGGCGTCAGTAAATGCTCTTATTAACATAAACAATACCAGCTGTTTCCAATATATAACTTGGCAGCACTCAACTTAGCAAAGCCAAAAACAAGGTTGCATTCCATAAAACCTACTTAAAACCAATTCGAAAGTAGTTTTAAGCTGGTTTTAAAAAAAATCATTTTGTACGGTAAAACCAAGTTTTAACAGTTGGTTTTAACGTTAAAACTAGAATTTATTAAAACCATGTCAGTGCGAGAACTCTATAAGTCTTTCAATTCAATTGAGCTGTGTGTGTTCGTGTCTCCTCACCAGCTAATAAAATATATGTTTGTAGCGTGCTTCTGCTAACTAAAGTCGTCGCTTTTTTCTTTTTTCATCATCAATGCATTCCGCAATAACCATTAATATGGTGTTCAGACATGCATGTTTAATTGATTCAATAATAAGTTAACTGAAAAGTGTTCAATACTCAATTAGCGTTTGACAGCAGCTGACAAAAGGTGTTGTTTACATTTTGCTTGTGAAAATTTTTGGTTAAAATTTTGCGAAAATGGAACAAAGTTTGTCTTTTAAAAAGAGTTTGCTTTTGTTGTACGTAATATATATATATATATATATATATATATATATATATATATATATATATATGTATATATATATATATATATATATATATATATATATATATATATATATATATATATATGTAAATATATATATATATATATATATATATATATATATGTATATAGATATATATATATATATATATATATATATATATGTATATATATATATATATATATATATTTTTTTTTAATTTGTTTTAATTAAAAAAATTTATTTTAAAAACTCACCCTCAACTTGACTCGCGATTTTTTTCTGTGAATTTGTTTACATATGAGTTGTTAAATTTCATAAAGTTTGTTCAGTAGGCATTATGGTGCTCACTAAACAAACTTTTAGAGTGCTGCATTTTAAACTTTGCTCAATTTTATAAACAATTAAGCGTTAATTGATCAATTACCTAATTAAAATTTTGTATGGGTAATTGAGCTCAATATTGCTGTTAATTGCGATAAACTCAATTAAGGCGTATGTCTGAACACCATATAATGCAATTATTTTTCTTTTTCCATCCCTTGCAAATAAAGTTTTAAATTTTTAAACTTAATATCAAGGTATAAATTTTAAATTTTTGAATGAAAATTTATGAAATATGTGGCCAAGAACCAATACAATTGAATTGATACGTGTATGGGGCGCTTTAAACAAAAATAAATCCTAACATCTTGGTTTTGTTTTCTATATAAAAATTCGACAGAACGATATCGAGTGACATCGCGGTACAGGCAGTAAGTTCTCATGTGGATAAAATGTTTGTAACACAACGTGTACAATTTATTTGTCTAGGTGAGTCTTTTCCATCTTTTTGAAATTTATGAATCTCTTTACCGTTATTACAATGCAACACTGTTAACTAAATTAACGGCATGGCAACACTGTTTAAAGATTCAAGTAAAAAAAAACACTCTCTCGAAGTAAATGTGTTTTACAAACAATTTTTAAATATTCTTGACGTTTCAATATTATTTTAGTAATAAATTTTTTTCAAAGTTTTAAGTCTTTTTATATATAAACATTTTTAAAATATTTATATTTTTTCAATATCTTTAAAAATATTCTTTATCGTTCCTTTTCTAAATTTTTTATTATAAAAACACCTGAAGCTTAAAAAAATTGTTACTAAAATAATTTGTTTTTGTGCTGAGAAATTTTGTTTGAAGTTGTCTTTTCAAATGTGTTCAAGTGAATCGAATAAATGTGAATTTAGTGGTCTATTATGAAATCGAGGTACATAAAGTTCACATGACCTCGTGTTGAATTTTGTGCTTAAATGTAATCTGTTTTGTGTGTGTGTGTGTCAAAAAAAGAAAATACAAAATTAAAAAATATAAAACGAAAAATGAAAACATGTGTTTACTTACACAGTGTTGGTGTTGTAGTCACGCAATGTTTACTTTTAATCTTTATCATCGTTTGTTTGCCTTGTTTAAATATCTTTTTTCGATTTTTGTTGTTGGTGTTGTTGCTTTTATATTAGTTTTAATTATTTGTTTGTTTTACTCTGCGTACAACTCTGGTATTTGTTACACGTGACTTGTGCCAGCAACTGCAGTTTGTTGGCATCACTGAATACATACAACAACAAAAATACGTAAACATTTCCATGACAGTGTCTGTTTGTGTGCGTGTGTGTGTGGGAGTATGATTTTGTATTTACAATTTGTTTATTTCATATTTATTTTTTCATTCCTTCCAGCTCATTTCGTATTTTTACAAGTTTCTCTTTCAGTTTTGTGCGTGTTTTTCTTTTTCAATTTATTTTACTGTTTGCATTTTTCGTGTATGAAAAAAACAAATGATGTTCTTTTCAAGTTTTAATAAAAAGCAAAAACAAATCCCATTAAAGAGGACGTACGGGCAAGTAAAAAAGAAAGAGCAGTTGATAGTTAGTTAATATTCATTGAATGCTACAGGTTGTTTGTTTTTATAAAGCGTGTAAAAGTCTATTTGTATTTATTAAGATGTAGGCAAGCACAGTGGGGTGGTTTTGGGGGAAAATAAAAAGTAGACATAATAGTCAGATGTTAATATATGAATTAATTTCTGTTGCTACTTTTAAAATATGTATGTTAAAAATTTATTTATATTTATATGTATTTAAAAAAAGCATGTGTTTTTGGAAAATATTACTATTTCGTTCTTAGGCTTGTAAATTATCAGCTGAGCAGCAATATATGAGTTGAGTTTCAAAGTACTAAATGCTTTTTACTCCTGTAAATATATGTGAACATAATTTAAAAGTTTTCGGTTTTTAATTCTCTTGAAATGGCCAGTTTTTATAATTTGCCCTTTGATTGAATTCCGATATATAAAAGCTTTGAAGTTATTTTCTAACCATTTTTCAATCTAAAACGTGTTTACTTAGAGTGTCACAACACCAGAGCAACGCGTGCAAATTGTTGAAATTTTTAATCAAAATAATTGATGCATTCGTCAAAGTCATCGTGCACTTCTTCTATTTTATGGGGTACATAATCGTTCTTCAGAGCGGCTAATTCGAAGAACAATAGATCGTTTTCGGACCACATTTACGGTTACTGATCATGTGCATCCCTTGAGACGCCGAACAGAGTGCACTGAAGCAGCTGTAGCCACTGTACAGGAGAGCATTGAAGATGATCTTAATCTTCCGTTCTCAGCAACTGGGGTGTGTGTCCTTCCACTTTATGGACGATTTTTTTTGGTTGTTAAAAATTGGTGTTCCAATTTTCCGTGGCGGCCACATGGCAGAAATAATATTTAAACAGTAATTTCATAACATTTTCTTTCCAATAAAGCCCATTTCATTGATATTAAAAATATATTTCCTTGTTTTATTATGATTTAAACTTGTGTCACTCTATCAAAAACACCCTATACAAGCAGACTTTGCAATTGTAAAATTTTTTGCGTATCGGTGATACACAATTCATAGAAATAATCATACACATTCGGGGAGCCGGTGCGAATTATGAGAGTAATTGATGGTTATTTTTTAAAAATTAAAAATTTAATGTTGATGCAACTGATTCTAACGTTAGCATGTCTTTTCCCTTTTTTGCCGAAGAAGTTGGTCGAAATATTGGCTTGTCCAAAAAAGAGTTATAATTTTTTTAATATCTTAGAAAATTACAGTTAAAAGCTAATATTTTCTAGCTCATAATGATGAAAAAGAAAAAGTAATGAAAATTATGGAAAACGGTTGATCTTAAAGGCCTTCCGTGCAACCAACCCGCTAATTTTAACCGCTAAAAATGCTATTATTTTAATTTTAAAACCGCTTTAAGTTTCGAATGGATCAGCCGATTCCCACGTGGCAAGAGCGTAGTTCTTCGATATCTATGAAATAATCGAGAACACTAACCCCCTTATTCATAAAAATTATGAAGGTCTAATAACAGCGTAATAAAACAAAATTTGCGTAAGTATGAAATTTGCTCTATTACACTCTTATAATAAGTGATCAGAAATATAATTTCAGAGTTTATTTAATTACTTTTTTTTTAATATTTTCGAGCACGATATCTCACGAATGCGTTAACCGATTTTGACCCGGTTGGTAGCGCTCCACGTGGTTTTCAGTTGTCAAGAACTGTTTAGATTTTGGAATCCACCAGAAAACTACTGGTCGAATTCACAGGAAATAGAATAGAGACCTATGAAACGCGACTACATCGAATACTAATTTATCAGATAATAATATCAGAATTTTCTTAAAAAAAACACTTTTTTTGATTTTTTTCGTTCACGAAATATCACGAAGGCAACAATCGATTTCGACCCGGTAGGTAGCGCTCGAAGTGGTTTTTGGTTGTCAAGAGCTGTTTGGTTTTTGGAATCGTTTGGCAACCCGTTTCAAAATTATTATAAAAACCCATTTTGAAAAAAAAATTTTATTTTTTTTTTTTATTTTTAAAGAAAGATGAGAAGATAGACAGTTTTTTGTAGCTATTTCAACCTTTTACTTCGCCGGCTAATTTTTGCTACAGAGCCGACATGATAGTGTCAGTCGCTGCCAATTATATTCAGTGACCAGTGACTCTGCCCTCATCATTGAAACAGGCTGGCAACAATTAACACAACCACGCACTTAATGGTGATCAGAAGAATTCAACACAATATTTCATGACTCAGCGCGGGATCGAACTCACGACCCTCCGGTTCATAGTCTCGTGTTCTACTAATTCAGCCAACATCAACCGCAATGGATATTTTCGAAAATGTACCGGTACGAACCGGTTGCAATTCACTGTAAATCTAAGTTTGAAGGAACCCTTTCGAACCAGTTGAGTTGGATTGGGTTTAGGCGTTCAAAAGTTATAAGCGGGTTACATACTTATAAACACACACACATATACACACACACACTGATATAGTGACGGCTTTTCAGGAATAGTTAGGAAAGCTTCCTAGGAACTCAAAACATGGACATATGGTGAAAATTCGATTTTTTCAAAACTTTTTTGAAAATTTTAAAAATTTCTTAGGGGGAAGTTAAATAAAAATATATAATTATGATAAAGGCGGATTCATTCTAAAGAAAATTGTGTTTCGGACAAAGTTTTTTTTTAAATGAAGTTTGACGTCTATCTCAGATTGTGAGAGAAATTATTTTTTCCGGAGAGCTGCCAGATTGAATTGCTTTAATTTTATACTTATTCCGAACAAACTTGAAATGAGATGCCAATAAGTTAAATAAAAGTTGAACGGAGTTGCCACCTCTTAAAATTTTGTATAGTCATTAAGTGCTGTGAAAATGTTGTGGGTGGCAATTTCCTATATGAAATAATTAATAAATATAAAGAATATAATTTTAAATGGACAACAATGAATATGTCGCCCAAAAGTGAATAGAAGAAATAGTAGAAATAAAAAAAAAGAAACAAAAGTAGAAGTAAAATCTGTGCTGCCACTTTGTAAAAGAATACATACGGCAGCTTTTATTTTCTTGATAAGGTTTTCGAAATGAGTGAATCGTTATGCAGACTCTCATTAAAAATTGTATTCTCCGGAAAATAAATTGCTTCAGAATGAATGGTAGAATATATCTTAACAGTGATACAGTACATCCCAAAAAGGTTGTAGTGAAGCACAATAGACTTGATTTCTGTTTTCGTGTTCTTTTTTTCATATTCCTCTTTACACTAGTGTCTGTTCTTGTTATTACGCTTCATTAGTTTTTTAAATTAAATTACATATACGCATGAAAACGAAATTCACCAAATGAACAGAAATACTTTTTGGAATTCAAAATTGGAGGAATGGAAAAAGGAGAAAATTTCTCATGTAATTTGTATTCATACAGGCATGTTCCAGAAAAGTAAAAGTAAATGAAGTTAATTTTTTTAATTTTTATTTTTGATTTTATCCAAAATTGTTATTTTTTTTGCTATAATTTCCGTATGCTTTTTAAATAATTTTTCATTTCTAACTGAAAAATGTAACAGCAAACTACTAGTTTTGCAGAAAATCAAAAATAAAAATTTAAAAAATTTAACTTCATTTACTTTTACTTTTCTGGAACATGCCTGATAATCTGACAAAATAATTTCATAGTAATTTTTTGTTTGTAAAATTAATATAAAATTTCATGAAATTGAAACGCATCATTCGACGCGTGTAAAGGACCATTTCTTTTTGTTTAAAACTTTTTTTCAGGGCAATTAATATTTTTTTTATATATCGCATTAAACAAATTTTGGAAAATAATTTATTATCCCTTTAAAAGGTTTCTCTTTGGGCACTGCTACACGTTCAACATATACATACATATATTGTGATATTTGGATCGCGATCCATTTTAATGGATTGATGGAGCACGAGCGTATGCTACATGTTCAATATTTATCGCGTCAGTATTTACGTTATTTTTGTGCTGTGCGGATCACTTAAAAAAATGTCGCGAGAAAACCAAAAAAAAGCTTTAGCCGACGAGTCCCACAACTCCGGCAACGCCACCAAATTAAAAATGAAGTCTTTCAAAATAATTTTTTCGGTCCTTAATTCCGATTGCACCGGCAGAACCCACTCGCTTTCGCTATCTTCTGCCATTACCCTTTTAAAACAAACTTTACACAAATGTAATAAACTTTTTTACTTTTTATGTAGTAAGAATTTTAACGAACATTTTATATTACTATATTAAATTTGAATTAAGATTCTATAGGCTAATTCTTCGAAATTTTAATTTAAATCTCAGAAAGACATGATAAATATTCCAAGGCACAAAGGCAAGTCAACATCAGTTTTATTCAACTTACACAGCAGAGCAAAACAGCTGTTTTCGAAAGACGCAACCCTTTCATCATCAGTGCTCATGTGTATTGTGTTTGTCACCACTTATTAGGCGGCTTAGTTGAATGTGATAACAGTTCCTATTTACACAAATTTTATTGTGAAAAAGAATCCGAGAACTGTATCAACCTGATGTTAACATGTTATTGTTTTAATACTCGTGTTACCGTTTGATTATTTTTCTTCATGTCCCATTTTTCTGAATTTTTTGTTCCATCATACCTAAGTCAAACTTTTTTGGTTTGAATTTTATACTTAAGTACATGTGAACGTTTTTTTACTTTTTATTTGTTAAATTTTTTGCACTGTGTCTTTTATTTTATTTGTTTTATTTCACTTCTTATTAACCCTTAATAGCCTGATTTTTTCTTTGGGCCGGAAACAGAAACCAGTGTTATAAAACTTGCAATTCTAAACATATTTTACTCTACAACTTTCTTTGCAATTTCTATTTACCTGAAAAATTTAACAAATACCCGGTTGGTTCCTAGCGGGACCAGTAGCCTATTAAGGGTTAACGTATCGCGATGTAATATTATGAAAATGTATGTCACGCGATCCGCGATCCACGATCTGGATTTCATAGTTTAGGCAATTCTGCGATATGGAACGCGATCCATCAATACTGCATGCTACACGTTCAATAAATATTGCGATACTGGATCGCGTTCAATATATGTATATTGAACGTGTAGCAGTGCCCTTTGATATCCCGCACACGCATATATTCCGAAATGAGTGAATTATTCTACAGAAAACTTTAGGCAAAAATACATTTCTGTGATAATAAATTTTCTGCAAAGCACTTGGGTAAAGACCAGTTTTAGAATATTTTCTCAAGTCCAATTATTAATAAATGAAATGTTAAATATTTTAGCATAAAAAACAATCACTTTGTAAGAGAAAACTTTTACTTTAAATTTTTCCCCCTTAAACCACCGTGTTGTTACTTCTCATAATAGCGGCTGTGTACCGTTATTGTTTTAAAACAAATATGTTTATTATTTATTTGTTTTGTATTTGCTTTTCCTATGCACACACACACACTCATACACCTACATATACATGATTGTAGTTGTTACTTTATACTATAGCCCACTGCCTGGGTCATCATCCACTCACTATCTCTTTCACACCCGTGCTGTAGTTGCTCTTTTTTTTGTTAGCAAATAGTATATGAAGGTGCATTTGAATGTGTTTGTGTATGTGTATAGTTGATGGGCTTTTGAAATTTTTCTAAGGATTTTTTTGAAGTCCTCTCCGCTTTCGTATTTTATTTTGTTTTTGTTTTGTTTTAGTTCCTGTTGTTTATATTCATGTTAATGGCAGCTTTAGGGCTCATTGTCAAAATGTTTTAATGGTACAATACGTAGAGCGCGCGCACACAAACACACACACACCCACACATACATACATATTATTAAGTATCATGGTCGTTAGTCAGTCAGCTAGGATCTGCATTGTTGAATAACAATTTGAAGGTTATTACCTTGTTAGTTTCCTTCCTTCCTTCTTGCCACTATTTCTGCTTTTCTGCTGTGCTCAGTAACTTGTTGTTTATTTTGTAAAATTAATTTCATTAAATCTCTATTTTCGTTCTTTGTCTGTTTTCTGTTTTCTTTTTTTTTTTGTTGAAATATATTTGTATTGAATACTCCTGTTGCTGCTAATGCTGATGCAGATACTGGGGCTGTGCTGTTTCAATTTGTGGCTATTTATAAATTAACATTTGTTATGGAATTTGTTGCAAATGTGGCAAAGGATATTGCTGTGGCTGTGGTAGTAATATCTGCTGTTGGTTGTGTTGTTGCTGTTGCTGTTGCGGCTGTAATTGTTGCTGATGAGCCCCGCCAGCTGCGGCTCCTGCTGCTGCTGCTGCCGCTAATGTTGAGGTAGTGGCTGCCAATAGTGATGATGCAGTCTCTGTGTAATTTTTACCGAAACGTGCTCTATCCATGGTCTCCTTCATCAGGCGTTCATTTTCTTGGCGGACTAAATGTGATGGAAGAGAAAGGTTGTACATTTTTATTACATTAATATTAAATGTTTGGAAAGTTTATTTTAATAGCAATGAAACAAACATAAAAGGAATTTAGAAAAATTATCATTATTATTACTGTTTTTTTTTTTTTGTTTTTAAATGGAACATTTTATTTTTATGAATTTTTGTTTGTTTTCAACTTGTTTTTGTTTTTCAATTTATTTTTTCAACTTTTTGATGCTTTTGGTGAGAAACTGTAGTCAAAGTAAATGCCTGTTGATGAATATTAATTTTTTGTTTGGAGAAATTCATCAATCCAGACTATTTACTTTAAATACAATTTACCAGAAATTTGTTAATTATTTTGTTGTTGTTGTACTTTCATATTCAAACACTTACAATGGCTGTAAATTTATCGTCTTTAAAGGAAATATTTATTATACTTTCCTTTTTAATAAAACACTTGACATTATCCTGGCTTGTGTTTCCTTTTATTTTTTATTTAATTTTTTGCTTTAGTCAAATTAAAAAATTTGTCTTCATTCTGTTTATTCTACCTACAAACAAAATTATTAAAAACCTGCATATTTTGTTTTTTGAGACTCTCAAAAGTAGGTTTAAATATTCTCAGGCTTTTTATTTTACAGTATTTATAACTAAAAAAAAATGGAAAGGATAATAACTCAAACAAATATTTAAATAATTCTTTATATTTTGCCACAGCAAATGAATTGTTGTTGGTAAATTTATTTAAAAATAAAATAAAATTATTTCCTGTAAATTGTATGAAAATGTTTTTATTAAGGAATTCCCAAAACTGTGCTTTGTGTTTTCCTTTTATATGATTTAAATTGCCTAAAAGCAGACTTATAAATTTGCTTTTGTTTATTTAAATTTTTTGTTGTATTTTCTTAAATCTGAAATGTTTCTTTAAATCCATAATTGTATTTATTTGAAGTTAAAATTCGGATCATCATTTTGTTTTTGAATTAAAAGAGCTTGATTTAAGGCATCTTAAATTTGCCAGCCTTAATATATGCTTTAATTTTGCTTTAAGCCTTAACATATACCCGAAATTACTTTAATTGAAAAACCAAATAGTTTAATTTTTATTTCTAAAAGTTTAATTATTTTAAAGCTTATGTTACGCGTTTTAAAAAGATTTGTTGTTTTTGAACTAATTTTTCTAATATTCATTATGCGGGCAAGGATTTCATGAAATATATTTTACAGCGCTATTCACAACTATAAGTGATTTTGTTTAGAAAACACTTTTTGTTCTAACAGATTAACGGGTTTTATTTTACATTTATTTTGCTTTGTTTTCAAAAAGAGTAGAAGATTTATAAATCGGTTTTCCAATTTCTATAGTACGGACGCGCTACAAAATTAGCCCTTTCTGTGGAATGCGTTATTTATTATACTTTTGGTGTTTGATTTTTTATTCTTTATTATTCATATTCTTGTGTAGTGAACTTTAAATCTACTCTTATGGAATTTATAAATATCTTTTGTAGTCCAGCCTAAAAGTATGCTTGCTTGTTTACAAATTTTTGTTTTGCAAATTTCCACCAGCTTTACGATTACCATTATAATGCACGTCTATTTTATAACTAAAAATGACATCGATTACAGATTGAGAAAGGAGCTATTTAAATATCCTTTTGGGCGGAAAAAAATCCCTTACAAAAATTTCATTTTCTTTATTTTTGTAACTGATATTAAACTGTTTCTGGATTTTTAAAATTAATTTAATTAAAAAATAATTTCTTGCACACTTTTCTAAAATAGCATTTTTTTAAAGTATTTACGGAATTTTTACTTTTGGCCTCACAAAAGTATGCTGTAATTTGTTTGCTTAAGTACTTTTGCTTCAGTTTTATTGTAACCTATTAAGCACTTTTTTTTTTTGAAAAAAAAATGTTTTGTAGCATAATGTGGTTTTTTTTAGTCCTTAAGTGCTTATTCTTCAATGTCTGCCTGTTAAAAACTTTGATGAAGTTTCGTTTACACTTGAATTTCTCGTTAGTTTAATTTGCAAAGCAAAGCAGAGAGAAGCATTATTATTATCAAGCTTAAATTTATATTTATTGTTGTTTTATTCTTATTTGCTAACAAGAAAATTGTGTAATTTTATTTTTTTACTTTCAATTCAGACAAACTCTGAATTTTTCTTACCTCAAGGCTTGCTTTACTTTTCAAGTTATTAAAATTATCTTCTTTAAAATTGTAAGCCTAAAAGATGCACTAAATATTTTTATTAAAGAACACTTTAGTGCCATGATTTTAGCTAAATGTTTATATTATTTTGTAATTGCTTACAAGTTGTTTGTAAAAATATATATTAAGCACAGCAGGTGTTTTAATAAATAAAAAAGAATTTAATTCTATTGTTACCATAAAATAAGGATTTTAAACCTAAGGCTCCTTAACACCGACTTTAATACTTATTTTGTATTTTGTTTGAGAGTAATATTATGAAATATTTGTTACTTCAAATGGAGACAATTTTTAACTGTAATATTATTCTTTTGCAAAGAAGTTTTTTTTAGAGCGGTATTTAGTTAACAAAATACTTATTGTTATAATTATAATCACTAGAATGTGGAAACTTTTTAAACAATAAAATTACTTTGTCAACGAACCTTTTATAATAGCGGAGCTTTGAGTATCTGATGTGTCCTTAAAAGCCATTTTGTAAATATATATAATCACTAAGACTAATAAAACTAACGCGAAGAGTTTTCGCCGAAAATACAACTTTTGTTTTACAATAAGCTTTTTTTTCAAAACAAAAATTCGTGTGAATTTACTTAGAAAGAGTACATTAATAACACTATGATGACATAAACAAAAATGAGACACAAATACCTGGAAAGTTGTAAAATTATACAACAAGAATCACTTTTTGAAGTTTCTGAAACAATAAATTGTTAATTTTTAATTGAACAATATTTTTCGTTACGAGTAACAACCGTGTTTCATAACTTCATGCCTGACTAAGGTTGAATATAATTACGTTATACAGATAATTAAAAATTTTTACACATAATTGTAAGATTTAAGCAATTCTGTATTTTAGTGGATGTAGATGTACAAAATTGCCTGTAACGCCTATTATTTAAATTTTTATCCAGATTGTATTTGTACCACCTTTTTAAAATGTAGACTACTTAAACGCACTTACTCTAAGAAGTACTTGCTTAAACAGTACTTTCTTTTCATCAGCAATAGTTTTTTCTATTTTCTTGAAAGGGTGTTTTTTTCAACGATATTAGTTAGAAGCTACTTCGTTAAAATAAAGGTTTTTTAAATGTAATTTTTGAAAGCGAAATTATTATGGTGATATTTGCTTTAAATTTCCTTGTAAAAGGTATATTTGGAAGAGCTAAATTTTAGCAAATGCTTTTTTAAAGCGCCAATTTCTAAAAAAAGTACTTTTTTAATAGATTTTTATTTAAAAAGTGTTATAAAATTTTTTTTTAAAGGTTCTGTTTTCCAAGATACATTTTTAAAAGGTGCTTTTTCAAAATAAACTTCTTACGAAGTAAATTTTTTAAAACGTACTATTTTAAAAAGTACTTTTTTCAAAGGTACTTTTGCCAAAGGTACTTTTTGTCAAAGGTACTTTTTGTCACAGGTACTTTTTTCAAAGGTACTTTTTTCAAAGGTACTTTTTTAAAATGTACTTTTTTGAAGATACTTTTTTAAAAAGTATTTTTTTAAAGATACTTTTTTAAAAGGTACTTTTTTCAAACGTACTATTTCAAAAAATACTTTTGTAAAAAGTATTTTTAGCATTTAGTGCGTACTTTTTTTTTAAATTACATTTAAAAAAATGCCTTATGCAAAAGTTCCTTTTAATAAAGTACCTTTTGAAAAAGTACCTTTAAAAATAGTACTTTTTAAAAAAGTACCTTTTAAAAGGTACTCTATTAAAAGGAACATTTTCAAAAGGCATTTTTTTAAATGTAATTTTTTTAAAGATACTGTTTTAAAATGCATCATTTTAAAAAAATTTATAAAAGTTAATTTTAAGCAGGTACATTGTTTAAAGCTTTTATTATTTATAGGTTTTTAAGAGGTACTTTTTAGGAAGTAATTGTTTAACGAAACTTTTTTAAAGGGTACTTTTTAAGAAGGTACTTTTTTAAAAGGAACTATTTTTTTAAAGGTACCATTTAAAGGCTGCTTTTGTTTTAAAAGTACCTTTTCAAAAGATACATTTTTATAAGGTACTTATATAAAAGTTAATTTTGAAGCAAGTACATTGTTATAACTGATATACATATGTACCCGTATATTATCTGTACATTTTTAAAAAGGTACTTATTTTAAACTAATTTTTAGAAGATATGTAAGATGTTTTCTTAAAAGGTACTTTTTTAAAAAAGTACTTTCTTGTGAGGTACTCTTTTAAAAGGTAATTTGTTAAAAGGTACGTTTTGAAAAAAATTACTCTTTTAAAATGTACTATTAAAAGGTACTTTTTTGGAATGTACTTAATTTTGCAACAGGTACTTTATTTAAAGCTTATATTATTTTAAATGCGCTTCAGTAAAAATTAATTCTTTACAATGAACTTTTACTAAAGTTTTATTTTTAGAAGGTACTTTTTTAAGACATATTTTTTAAAGTAGTTCTTAAAAAGTAATTCATAATATAAAGTCACTTTTCTAAAGCCTTATTTTTTAGACACAACGTATGGTACCACCCAAATGGATTAAATATTTATTTGCAAATATATTGAATGCCTTAACAATTCCAAGGCTGCAATTCTGTCTGTTAGGGCCACTATTTTGGTGACAGAGAAATATGTGTTGTGTCGTGGGACACCAGATAGGAACGAAATTACTTATTATAAAAATATTAATATTAAGTTCTATTCGAGGTATAAAGAAAATGATTAATCGGGTATACATTTTTTATTATAATTTTTTTTTTGCTGACCAACGGATATACAGAATCAATTTTGTTCCCAAATGAAATGGCACGGCTGCGTATGATTAATATTTGTTTGTATGGAATCGTATTACTCATACGTCTTAAACATTGATTTAGAAATAAAAAAATCTTACGTTACGGACGTTTTTTCCCGGTTAGTGTACCCCTCCGCATCGTCCCATAAGAAACTTCGTTCCTTGGCTTTAAGTGGCCATATAGCTTTAATAACAATTTCCGAATGTCATCATAAAAGTGCTATGGCGTAGGGACATGTGTAGCGAATTTCATAACTTCAATTAACACACATATTTCTTTGGGACGTTGAGCAAAAGTAAAGCTTGAGCAGTAAAAGGTTGGTAACTTGAATAATAAATTTTTAATTTGTTAATTTTTAGATAGTTTCGAACTTGCCTTAAACGCTTGCAAAGTTTTGTTAACAGTAACGAAGTAAGCTCTCTTAAGGGTAGCTCTCACTCAACTGTGTAATTTGTAAACTCTTTACAATTTTATTTTTGGGTTTCAAAAGTACTTTAAGTGCAGGACTTGAGACAAACATTAAGTTGAAAACAAGCAATTGTTTGTTTTAAGTTAAAATTAAAAACATTCTTACAGAAGTTCACTTTTTCATTATGACAAACAGATTGCAGTTGTTATATTTGGCAAATTTTTCTTAAACAATTTTATTGCATAAACTTTTTATATTCATATACATTTTCTATTTTGCACACAACGCCAAAGAAGCTTTAAATCAAAACTTTTTTACACATTTTCGCATGTAAATAACATGAACAGATTTTTTCAGCATATTTCTAAACTGTTCTTTGGGACGATTTTGAAATAAGTTTTCGTTTAAAATGTTTGCGCACTTAAAGAGATGCCCGCAACTGGTAAGAGTAGAGGAAAGGACAACTTGAAAAATGCATTAAAAGTGTCACATGAAGCTTGCCTTCACGGAATGTGAATATACAGCATGAAATAAAAAAAGGAGTAGAAAACCAAACACCACAGGAGTTGGAGAATTTTTTTTGTGTCCTTTGGAATGTAACAAACAAACATGTAAATTGACGTGCAAAGTCCATTGCTTGCAGGGCTGATGGTTTCATGCCAGGCTTCTGCCTGAAGCAACCGAATCGTTTTGGCTAAAATACCTTTTTGAATCAGAGAAATATCAGAGAAAACTTTATTTATTTTTGATGAAAAATTAAACTGGACGATATTAAATTCATTTAAGATTTATAGATTAATTGTGCGGAAAATTTTTTAAAATCCGATATATATTCCAATCCACTAAGGAAAGTCAACATCAGTTTTTAATAGAGCAGAGCAGCTATTTTCGAAAGCCACTACACTTTCATCATCAGTACTCGTATGTATTTGGTTTTATTAAATAAAAATGGGTTACTATCGGTTTGATACAGTCCCCGTATGTGATTTGCTAATAAAATTTCTATAAATAGAAACTGTTATCATATTTAAGGGTGCTGTTGGCTGAAGTAGTTAACACGAGACTATGAAGCGGTGGGTTCTGAGTTCAACACCGCGCCCAGTCATGAATCGACTTCTTCGGATCAGCATTAGTACACTGTTGTGTTAGTTGTTGCCACCCTGTTTCAGTGATGAAGGCATAGCACTGGTCACTGAACATAATTGGTAGTGACTGACAAAGTCATGTATTGAAGAGCACCCCTCTTCGTCAGCCTTGTAGCAAAAAATTAGCCGGGGAAGAAAAAGGTTGAAATAGCAACAGATAATTCTCTATCTTTTCCTCCTTCTTCATCTGTCCCCTTATTACTATCGCCTCCTTTTTAGTTCCGGCGCAATGCACTGCACATGTAGGGGTCATCCCCAGAGTGGAGGTCCGAATTAATAAAATCAAAGTATATATTGAAACTAATTCACATGGACGTGTAATAAAATTATAATTTTTTTAAGACATTGGTTGTGAAGACTTGTACTCAGAGAAATTTACCAGAATCTAAGGTAGAAATCGAACCTGCAACCCCTTTACTGATAGGCTGGCTCATCACTTTCTACTTCTATCGACTATTGAGGCACTCAGTACGGGAAATTTTATTTAAGCCCCAATCTAAGCACTTAGACAACGGAAGGCTAAAAACTACAGTCTTGTCAGAAATAGAATACAGTCGACTCCGCTTTACTAGAAATAACCAAAACCCAATTTTTTCAGTTATCCGATTTTTTTCTAAAACGTAGTTCGGATTACTGAAATTTTGTTACAGTTAAGCGTACTGCTTGAAATCAGTAAAACGAATTCCTCGAAAATGTCTAGCCACTTGCATTGACAATATAATAGAAAAATACAATAAAGTACGTAAGAGCGAAAAGGACAAATATATTTTGCCATTTAATTTTTTAACAGACAAAACATGCACAATTTTTTCCACCTTAAGTTATGCAATCGATTCGATGTCATTGTTTATTTTTTCACTAAAGCGATGTATGTTTCATACAAAACGTAGTTGTGGGCTTGCTTTTGGTTTTCAGTAATACGATATTTTCAATAAAGCGATATTTCGCTAAAGCGAAGTGAATAAGACTAGCTGCGTTTAAAATAAGTGCGGAGATTTGTATCGCTTTCAATAATCCGATTTTTTCAGTAACGCGTGTTGCGTTAAAGCGTATTCGACTGTACATGTACATGTGTTTTTATGAAAATAACTATTGTCACGGCTATAAGGCAGGTTGTTGTCTATGCTACGATGGTGGTTGTAGCCAAATTAAACTGATTCTGTATCTTCAAACTAATCCACCTAACAAGTGGTGACAAACGAAATACACTTGTGTACTGAAGATGAAAATGTAGCGGCTTTCGAAAACATTTATTCTGCTCTGCTAGGTAAATTGAATAATTAAAAACTGATATTGATTTTTCTTTATGCCTTGGAGTATTTATCATGTCTTTCTGAATTTAAAAAAATTTTCGAGCAAATAACGTACAAATCATAAACGAACAATTTTTTTGACTATGCCCCCATATTTATTGTATTCTGATATTTTTAAGCTTAAGGTCTCTTTATTTTAGTTAAATTTTTAATTTCAATATTTCGTCACTCCTTTGTGTGACTTCTTCAGGAAATTAATTATTTTATTTATTATTATTATTAGTTTTTTTTTTTAAATTAAAAGTTTCTAATTCTAAATTTGCTCTCGAGTTTATCCTAGTTTCTAAAGCCATATCAATAATTTGCAGCGTTTCTAATAATAATATAATAAAACTTCTGACATTTATTTTCGAAAAATTTTATAAAATGCTTTTTAAAAATCTATTTTTTTTTAAATATAAAAATCCCAAACCTACACACAAATTATAAAGAATTATCACAGCTAAAGAAAATTTTATTTCGATTGTATTAACACATTTTTGGTAGCCTCCTTAATAAAGCATTTCCATTTTCTCCAACGTAAAATTATATAGACTTTAAATATCATCACACAGTTTGAAAACTTCAGTCGTTGTAAATAAAGTGCAAAATACTTAGTAAATTGCTAAAAGGTTTCGATTTAAGTGGAATAAAACACAATAGAGCAAATGGACTAAAAGTTGACAGCAAAAAAAAATGGCCAACACAAAAACCAGAACAAAACATTCCATGGCCAGGTCAGATTTATCATTTCAAAAAAAGTTTCTAAAACAGCCAAATAAAAATCATTTTCTTTTTTCAAATTAAAAGCCACTTTAAAATGTTAAAAAATGAATGTTTTTTTCCCCAAATAAACCATTTATATTCCTTAGGACAATTTTTCATTTCAGTTTGCTCTTCATGTTGATGACTCCATGGAATTTGCACAAGATATATTATATTTACTTTTTGCTTGGAATCTCAGTTGGAAAAAAATTCTAATAATTTTGTTGTTCTGTTTATTGTAGTTTGAATGCAATTGTATTTTTATTGTTGTTGTTGTTTATGGTACTGCAAAGTGACTTCCCAAACATGACTAAAACATTTTCCATCATCAGACTTTGTCACCAGCAACACCAAACAGTATTAAGAGTGGAGGCAACTGTACATCACTGGGAATATGCCAGAGACATTGGAAACTCGGTGGACAAAAATGGAACCAACACGATAAAAGCTGATAAAGCGTGATTATTTTTATGGTTAATGTTGAGTGCACGAAGAAGTTTGTACATTCAATGACGGACATTAAAAACAAATTTACATTCAATTAAGAATATTTAAACACATGAGTAGTGGACTCAATTGAGAAATTAATTAAAATTAATTTTCATTAATCATAAATTTTTTTAACTTCCCGCTAAGAAAATTGAAAATTTTCAAAAAAGCGGAAAGCTACTGGATTTATCCCGTTTTGAAAACAAATCATGTTTTCAGCAGATCTCGATGTTCTGAGCTCCTAGGAAGCTTCAAAGACTAGGGCGTTTGTACGTGTGTGTATGTGTGCGTGCTTGTAAATCGCTTATAGCTTTTGAACTGCTTGACCGATTCGATCCAAACTAGTGGCGTTTCAAAGAGTTCTAGACTTCCTGTGAATTCGCTACGTGAGAAGTTCTGGGTGGTTCTCAGGAACCACTACTTCGTTTTGAAAGTAGTCCTCTGGGCATCACAATGGGTCTTTATGGCCTCCGAGTGTTTTTCTCGCTTATGGCGGGCAGCCCTTCTAACCTAACCTAACCTGTGAATTAGTACCGATTCGAACTGGCAGATATCAAGAAATCTGAAAAACTAATATCGTGTTCTTTTCTAGAAAATAATGCCAAAGTAGTGAATTTATTAGAAGTTTATCTATTCTTTCAGGCGAATATTAAATTTTGTTTTAAAAATCGGCCAAACTGCAATTTTTCAAAAATCAAGAAAAGAAATGTTACAACTTTTCCAGAAAAGAAAATCCTCTAAGCAAAATTTTGTTTCAAATATGTTTTTTAGGAATAACTCTTAAACGGATTTACCGATCGATTCCACAGATTAAATAGAAGTCAAATTACCGCATTCGATATTGATTAAAATTTCAATACATTTTAACTAGGAATTTCAAGCGATATTGAGTGTCGTAATTTGCCCTCCCCCCCAACTCTTGAATGTTGTTCGTGAGATATCGTGAACTAAAAAGTACGAGAATAGTTAAAATTTCAAAATTATATATCATCTGATCAATTAGTGTTTTCGTTTCTTTTATAGAACTCGAAAAACTACATCAATGACTGCTCACCACGTGGAATTCGCTTTATTCTTTCAAATGTTATAGCAGTTTAAGAATTAAAATAATAGTTTTTTATAAAGATCTTAAGAGCTTAAAAGCAGAGAACAGCACAACAAACAACGTTACGATAGAATTGCATTTAAAATTAGCCGGAAGCTGCAGAATAACCGTTTCCTATTTTTATACCCTCAAAAAAAGAATTGGAGGGTATATTCAATTTATGATTTCCTGAGTCACACAGCGAAATATTGCTCTAGGACCCCAAAAAAATATATACATTCGTGATCAGTAATAAAATCTAAGACGATCTAGACATGTCTGTCCGTCCGTCTGTGGAAATCACGATACAGTCCAAACGAAAAGAGCCAGACACTTGAAACTGGGTATAAATATGTCTTGAAGGATAGCACAGGTCAAGTTCGTAAATGGCCTGAATCGGACCAGAGGGAAAAAAGTTCCCCTAAGAAGAACTAAACCAACCTCTAAAAAAACAAAATAATTTTTGAAGCTTTTTTCTGTAATTTTGTTAAGCAAATGATATATTTGTATGTCAAAGCAGGTCCAACGTGTTAAATATGGAGACATAAAATTAAAAAAAAATTAATTTTAGGACCCCGCCTCCTTTAGTGGGCGTTATTATATGCAAAAATAGTGTATAAATTTAACATATTGTGTTACTTAAGTCTACATTCTTTAAAAACAACACTTTTAAGCTTTAATGACGAAGCTGAGACGTAAGCTGATCCTCCACTGTCCTACGGCCCTCTCCTCCCTTAACCCATAAATTACCCTATAAAAAAAATCAAATAAATTTTACATCTTAACTACTCCAAAAATTTATTTTTAGTATTTTATGGCAAAAGTGAAATGTCTCCCCCACCGGCTCTTGCCAGAGCGACCCCGCCAAAATACAGTTTTAATGCCCTCCAAAAAGAATCGGACCCCATAAAGTATATAAATTCTTGTTCATTGATGAATTCCACGACGGTCTAGCAATGCCCATACGTTCGTCTGGGGAAACCACTATATAATCTATTGTTGCACCCCGCCCCCTTTAGTGGGCCGTAAAGTTAGGTATCATATGAAAAAATAGTGTAAACATTTAAGAAATTGTATTCCTTAAGCCTACATAATAAAAATAAAATTTTTAAGTTTGAATTAAGATTCTATAGGCTAATTGTTCGAAATTTTAATTTAAATCTCAGAAAGACATGATAAATATTCCAAGGCACAAAGGCAAGTCAACATCAGTTTTATTCAACTTACACAGCAGAGCAGAACAGCTGTTTTCGAAAGACGCAACCCTTCCATCATCAGTGCTCATGTGTATTGTGTTTGTCACCACTTATTAGGTGGCTTAGTTGAATGTGATAACAGTTCCTATTTACACAAATTTTATTGTGAAAAAGAATACGGGAACTGTATCAACCTGATGTTAACATGTTATTGTTATAATACCCGTGTTACCGTTTGATTATTTTTCTTCATGTCCCATTTTTCTGAATTTTTTGTTCCATCATACCTAAGTCAAACTTTTTTGGTTTGAATTTTATACTTAAGTACATGTGAAATTTCGAACAATTAGCCTATAGAATCTTAATTCAAATTTAATATAGTAATATAAAATGTTCGTTAAAATTCTTACTACATAAAAATTTTTAAGTTTTTATGACGAAGATAAGATGTTCTCTGATCTTCACCTGCCCTACCCCATCCACCCATCCTTGCCCCATAAATGACCTAACCAAAACAAACTTATTTTCTACACTTAACTACCCCGAAAATTTTGTTTTTAAGTTTTAACGATTTAGGTGAAATGTCCTCCCCACGGTCTTTCTCAGAGTACCCCGAGTATAGAGTTTTAAAATTGGGCACAGAAATGTCTTAAAGGAACTGTGACCCGGCAGGTAAAAAATTTTTAGCTTATTTCAGTCTATTTTTTAAAATGTTAATACGTAAATTGCTTTTATGCTGTTGGAAAGGTGTCTCCGTAGTGCTCCTCCCAACACATTGGAAACGTCTGTCTTAAAATAAATTTGTTTACTTAAGCCAAATACCATAAAAATTTAAATTTTAATAAAAATAAAATTAAAGTTTTTATTTGCTAAATATTGGGTGAAAGTATTTGGGATTCGACCCGGTTGAATATCACGTTCTTGCTTGTTTTTTATGTATTTACAAATTAGCGCTAGAATATATCAAAAATTGGATTGTCTGATGTTGGTGGTGCATTGAAATTATGTTTCACGCCACATATTTCGATTTTGTTGTCCAGTGCTGTTGCACTTGTAATGCACAACCCTACTTGACTCATAAGTGTTGTGTGTCTGTCTGTCTGTTTGATTGTTCTTCAGCGTGTGCATGTGCCACATAGAGTGATGGCAATTTGCGAGCCACATACACTTTGCATGTAAATGTGTGTGTACTTGCATCTAGGCAATAATGATTATATGACCTTCTTTTATAGCCACGTTTGGATTTTTCAAAATATCTTTAGTGCTCATTGCATATCAACAGCAGAAACGTTTGCATTTGCACACACGCGTTTTGCATGAAATGAGAAACGAACACCAGCATTTTTCAAATAAGAGCACATGCACACATACAAATTTATTTATTTATTATTTTTTTTGTTTCTCTTACATCCATAAACACTTTGTGGTTGATGACCGTAAAACGCAAAAACAGCATATTTCCACAAACTCAATAGTCCATCTAGACAACGAGTAGAAAATGTATATAAAATCATTTTTACGCTTTTAAGGAAAAGACACGAGTGCCAGGGAGTTCCCAAAAAAATGCCAGCCAAACTATTTTACAAGATTTTTCTATGTTTCTCTCTATAAATAAAATATTTGCATAAATGTTTAGTTTTCTCGCCATTTAATAAAGCAAAAAAAAAAAGAAATAAAAAATTTGCACTTGTTTGAAATACAACTTTAAATTTGATGATCGTTTATTTTCCATTTTGTGAGTTTGTCATGTTTTGCTTGTTGATAAATGCCAGTTTATCTTAAAGTGGCCATAAAAATTTTATGCAGCAGATAGTTGCTGTCCTTTCTTTTTTTTTTGGTTTCTTTTTTGTTTATTGGTTAACGACTCTTCAAAAATAGTTTTTATGGCAGCGAAAATATTTTACAAGTGTTTTTGAAGCAAATAAACTATGACAGATTAATTTTTTTATGTCTTTTCTTGTGACAGCAGGGCTTAAAGTGACCTCAGTCTTTAAGTAAGATGATTTATTTGCTTGGCGTTTGAGTTTAAATTTTAACTAGAAGAAAAGTTGTTAACGAGTTGTTAAAACAAGAAGCTGTTAAAATTGGCAATTAAAAATATAAATTTTTGTTTGTCTTTAATAAGCAAATTAAATTATTTACACACTAAAGAATATGACAAGAGGTCATACCTGCAATTTGCCATTAATGTTAACCACATCGAAACGTGGAGTTATGATGGGGGGTGTAAAAAAATCACTTGTTTCGAATTTCTTCGTTCGGCATATCTCACGAACGATAGATGTGGTCTTTGAATTTTAGGAACTGGTAAATTTGTGGAAACGATCAATAAAGTTATTTAAAATTTATTTCAAAATAAAGAGATCTTCAAAAAAAAAAAACAAAAAAAAATTTTCTTAGCTTTTTGAGATTTCTCGAAATCTACCAGTCCCAACCGATTACAATTCACGTCAAATATATAATTTCGGGTTTATTTAAAAAAATCACATTTGTCGAATTTTTTCGTTTACTATATTTCACGATCGCTTTTACCGATTTTGACTCGTTTGGTGGCGATCGACAAGTTTTTTAAATGCTGATTGAATAAAAATATAAATATATATTTTTTATCTTGAACTAGCACTCAGGGGATAGAGCCTGCATATCCAATGCATTGCGCCGGAACTGAAAACGAGGGGATAGTATTGAGGGCACAGATGAGGAAAGATGAGAAGATTGATAATTTTTTTTGTAGCTATTTCAACCTTTTTACTTCGCCGGCTAATTTTTTGGTACAGGACTCAGATTTGTTTTGATTTGATTTATTGACTATAATTAAATTTTTAAAGTGAAATTTCTTTGCGTACATGAGGGTAAAATTTTTACGGATGAAACGAAAATGTGGGACATATTTGTTTCTAATGTTGATTGCTTTTGCACTTTTTAATAAAAAATTGCAATATCAAGACATTTGGAAATAGTGAATTTATTGGAAATTAATCCACCATCTCTTACGAAAAATTACTTTTATTTAAAAATTGCGTCCAATTGTAATTTATTAGGAAAACAGTGATAAAATGTTACATTTTTTTCAGAAAAGAAATCACCATAAATATATGTTTAAGACGTATGAGTAATACGAATCCATATGAACCAATATTAATCATACGCAACCGTACCGTAACAGAATTAAATTTCGTTTGGGAACAGAATTGATTCTGAATTTGGTTGGTCAGCGAAAAACAAAACTACATATTTCTCAGAATGAACTCATTTGTTATATTAGGCACGGAATTCGCTAAAGAATACACAAATTAATTCATTTTTTGAAAAAAATAGTTTCAGGAGAGTAAATGTGCCACACGAAAATGTGGAACCACAAATGGCTATTCTATCGCATAACGTCTTGTACTCCAGTAAACGCAGATCCTTTTTTATTTATTTACACTATCATTTGAATGCATACAGTGAGTTAAATTTATAAATACACATTTTGTGATAAATTTGTCAATCGTCCAATACTACAGTCGAATCCGCTTTAGCGCAACACGCTTTACTGAAAAAAATCGGATTACTGAAAGCGATACAAATCCTCGCATTGATTTTAAACGCAGCTAGTCTTATTCACTTCGCTTTAGTGAAATATTGCTTTACTGAAAATATCGCATTACTGAAAACCGAAAGCAAGCCCACAACTAGGTTTTGTATGAAACTTACTTCGCTTTAGTAAAAAATATAAACAATGACATCGAATCGATTGCATAACTTAAGGCTGAAAAAATTGTGCATGTTTTGTGCGTTAAAAAATTAAATGGCAAAATGTATTTGTCCCTTTCGCTCTTACGTACTTTATTGTATTTTTCTATTATATTGTTAATGCAAGTGGCTAGACATTTTCGAGGAATTCGTTTTACTGATTTCAAGCAGTACGGTTAACTGTAACAAATTTCAGTTAACCGAGCCACGTTTTAGAGAAAAATCGGATAACTGAAAAAATTGGGTTTTGGTTATTTCTAGTAAAGCGGAGTCGACTGTATAAGCAGTTTGTTATCTTTTTGTTAATCTACAATTTTTTTTGTTAATTTGTTTGAAAGTTAGGAAATTCCATATTTGCAAGTAACACTTTAATTTGCCACTTATTATATGAGAATGTGATCTGCTATTTTTCATAAAATATAAAATAAAAATATTTCATAAATTCCCTTTTCTAAATTTGAATAAAAACAATAAATAAAAAATAATGTGAATATCGAAGAAATAAATTAAAAAAATTAAATCTATAATTTGTATAAATATCCGGTAATTAATTTAATTTTAATTAATTAATTATATTTATAATTATTCCTAACATATTTTCCTTAGTCCCTGCCTCAAAGTCTCGGAAATTCAAAGCTTTATATTAGCATGAATATAACCAAGATTTAAAAATTAGTTTACCAAAGAAGTTTCACTTCTGACGTGTGAACACTAGAAGCACGCAATTTTTTTTTATAAAAATACCACCTCTGCTGTGGGTATTCAACCAATCAATTAATTACTATCCAGTTAACTAATCGATTAATTTAAAATTAAACATTTTCTATTAATGATTTAATCGGTTAATTGTATCTGCACTCAGGTGCAATAAAATAAGGCGATAGTGCGGAGGATATATTCACCACACCGGTATCTAAAAGTGGTGAAACTCAAGCATCCCTGAAATTCAATTCTGTGGTAAACTTGGAAAACGTCATCAATGGTTAGAATTTCGTTATTTTGCTAAAAGTCTAAAAGATATAAAATTAAAAAAAATACACACAAACTTGCAATTTCACTTTTCCTTATTTTTATTACACACTTCAATTGCAATCACTTATTTCTTTTTTTCTTCCCGTATGTAACTCATCAACAGCACAAGTAAAACACTGACACACAAACTCGTTCCACACACACGCGTTCGCAGACCACATTTACCTGTTACAAGCCGTCATGCTTGCTTTTGCACTAAAGGAAACCAAAAAAATAAAAACTTATTTGCAACATTAATAGCAGCGTAAACAGGGGGGTGAGGGGGGAGGAGGAAACAATAAAAAAGTGACAATAGAGCAGGACATTTATTTTATTTCGCATACTCATTTACCATTGTAGTGTACAGGCACATCACGATTGTAGGTAAAAGTCTTCTTTGTCGTTAACTGATGTTGATGACTGTGCGTCAGAGTCATGATGACCACAAAGACAGCGGCACACACGAGACACAGGAATACGATCATGACAATGCAAACGATGCGTTTGCGTTTACGATCGGCCTCCTCATCTTCGTCGGTTTCATCTGAAAGAGATTTCTTTTTTAGAGCTTTGTGAGTAGTGGCTAGAGAGGATTTACGTGTTCCAAGGCCGGTGGTGGCTTTGTGATGGAATGGCCGCAGAACCTGCTCAAATGCAGCATCACCCAGTTCGTAGGTGAGCGATGGTTTCCGTTCGAATGATGGACGTTTTTCTTTGTCTTCCATGAAAGCTGTGGTGGCTGCTACAGCCATGGCGGTGGCGCTCAACGAAACGGGACGTGGACTACGCTTGATGTCCTCGATGGTGGCAGCTCCGCCTGAGGTAGTCGAACTGGCCAAAGCACGGCCGCTGTTGCGTCGGTGGGGTGAGGTAAGTTCCACAAAGTCATTGGACACATTTGCCGGAGGTGGGTACGCACTGTCGCCAATAAAGCTTTTCGATTTTTTCGTCGCACTCAAAGTTTCGCGATAGGTGCGCAGGCGCATGCTGGCACTGTGCAAGGCCTTGGCTTGTTTTATGCTGGCTGCACTGGCGTTGGTGCCGCCGAAAGCTGCTGCCGCTGCCATGACAGCGGGGCGGTGATGTACCTGCACCTCTTCGAGGTTGTTGGGTGAGAGATACAGGGAGCGGCCGTGTTTGGTGCCACGCTTGAAGTGATATGCGGCGGTGGCAGCAGCAGCAGCCGTATGTAAATGCAAAGAAGAGTGTGTGGCAGCAGCAGCAGCTGCGGCCGCCGTTGATGTTGACGGACGCCCATCTAGTTCCAGACTATGGGAACTGTGTTGTCTAGCAGAATGGCCATGAGGATCTGCCCGTTTCTTTAAACTGCTGGTAGTTGCAGCTGGCACATGGCCTATCAGAGCATCTTCGAACGAATTGGAGGATTTCCTGATGGCACCGCGTTCCGTTACACCAACATCCTCCATTTTCGTGTGGCTGTTGCTGCGAGACCTGGATTCTATAAAGAGTTCATTTTCCAGGGATAAATTGGTGGGAGCCAAAAGATTAGATCTACCTTCGGCCGGTTCCAGGAGATCATCATTTAAGGAGGGGTGGCGTATTTGCGAGTCAATTATCGATTCGGGCTTGGCACTGGGTCTTCGTGAAGGATCGTGCAGCGAACGGTGAGAGCGTGCCCCTCTCCTACTAGGCGAAGGAGAACGACTGATGTCCTTGACAGAGGCATGACCGGGCATAAGAAAATTCCCTCTCACTGAACTGGTGCGTCGCGAGGAAGAGGCTGAGTTTGTGGCGGCGCCAGCGCTTAGAAGCAAAGGATCCATTATGGTTTCCGCATCGGGTGGGGCATGAAACGAGTGCGTTTTCTTTATCTGAAAAGTAGAAGTCGGATGTACATCAATTGTATCGGAGCGACGAAATTGTGATTTCTTAAAGGGGTGAGTGGCAGCATGCTGCTGTTGTTGTTGCTGCTGTTGCAGCTGACGATGGCTCGTCTTCGGCAACATGTAGTCATCTATGAATTGTATGGGCGACGTAGAGCCACGAGCGGAGCCGCCCACATTATCGGCCAGACTACTACTGCTGAGCAGAAAAATGTCTGGCTGGTGCAGTTGCTGCTGCTGATGATGGTGATGGTAAGAGTCTCGTTCGCTGCGACTGCCACTCCCCAGAACGGGACTAACTGTGTGTGAAATGGGCGAACTAGTGTTGCTGGCATGCGACTGTTGCTGGCTGAATTGACGTGCTTGAGCTGCCATGTGTTGAAAAGAGTGCAGGTGCTGTTGCTGCTGATGCTGGCGTGCAGATAAGGCTGGTGATACAGCGCCACTACCGCCAGCACCACCGCCGCTAACCGTGGCGTGCGGATGTAAAGAAGAAGGTAGTGCTAAAGTTTGAGGCGGTGGTGCAGAGCGTACGGCAACCGGCGAGGCCGAGCGATGTATTATCGCTGGCTCCACTATCAGCGAGGAGTCCTCCAAGCCGCCCATGCCCAAGCCACCACCCACCGCACCCTCATAGTTGTCAATGGCCATGGAGAGCGAACGATTGATGGCTTTCAGTTTGGGTGGCTTCTTTTTGGTGGCGGGATTATCAAACGACGATTTGCTTGTCGCGTGTTCTTCCGCTGAGGTCATAAAAGTGTGGTGGGTATGTTGATAGTATGGCTGTTGTTGTTGTTGCTGCTGGTGGTGAAGGTGGTGTGGCGGCTGATGGTGTTCCTGCTGTTGACCACCGCCGGTGCCACGCTCCATACGGTAGTAATAGCGTTGTGGATGTCTATGGTAATAATTGTGTGCAATTGTGCGGCCGTTTTATAAAAAATGTGTCGAACGAAATTAAAAATAAACACGCAAAATAAAAAATTGTTGCAGGTGGGTGCAGTAAGTTGCTGGGAATGCACAAGAGTGTTGCTGAGGGTCGGGAACGGGGGGTGTTGTTGGTTGCAAACTTGTGGATGGTGATTTTATTTAAAATACTTTTTTTTTATTGCAGTGACTTTAAAAATACTCTTATTGTGCTTTTGAGGATTTCGGGGTTGTTGTTCTTTTCAATTAATTTTTTAATTAAGTGTTTTCTTTTTTACTGTGACAGGGTGACACATACATTCATTCCAGCTCTAATACATCTAAAAGACACATAAATTAGAATATTGTTTCTTTTGTTTGTTTAATTTTTTTATATCATTTTTGTTTTGTTGTGTTGCTTAAGTTGTTGCTGGTGTTCTTTTTTTTTGTTTTTTTTTTTGGTGTTGCAATGTTCATTTACTGTTACTGAGTTTAGATTTAAAGTTTATGCAATTAGTTGCTCGTTTTAAATAAATTGTGCGTTGTGTTTTTATTTTAACTTTAGTTCGGTAATTTATTTAATTTTTAAAGTGCTTTGCTTTTTAATTGTTGCTTTAATTATTATTGTCACATGTTGTGGTGCTATTATTTTGTTAAATTTTTTTTCGTTTTTTGTTAAAAAGTTTTTGCAAACTAAAATTAAGAAATATACATATATTTTTAAAAGTGATTAGAAGTTAAGTAAAATAAAAGTGTGATTAAAATGTGATCGTTTTCGCAGCAAATTAAGCCATTTTTATTATCTTACAGTTAAATGCAAAAGTGTGCAGCCGGTTATACATAGAAGTGCCTTAGCAAGTTGGTGTTGGCAATGACATGAATTTAGCATCTTACGGAAGAGCCGCAAAACTATTCTGCCTTATTACCGTTCTCGAATCGACTCGAGTGTTTGTAATAGATTAAAGAAAAATTTTTTATTTTTCTTTAATCTATTAAATTTTTTCGAGTCGAATCGAGAACCGTAATAAGGCCCATTATCTATTCTTATTTATTTTTGAAACAAACTGTGATCATAAGCAATCAAAGGTATTTTTATACCCGTCAAAAAAGGATTGGAGGGTATAAAAATTTTGTCATTCCGTGTGTAAAGCAGCGAAATATCCCTCTGAGAGCCTATAAAGTGTATATATATTCTTGATCAGTGATGACGATCTGAGTGAAGACGATTTGAGCATGTCCGTCCGTCCGCCCGTGTGTGGAAATCACGATTCAGTCCCAACAAAAAGAGCCAGACTCTTGAAACTTGGTATAAATATATCTTGAAGAATAGTACAGGTCAAGTCCGTAAATGGGCTGAATCGGACCAGAGGGCTGAAAATTCCCCTAAGAAGAACTAAACCAACCTCTAAGAAACAACATAATTTTTAAAGTTTTTTTTTTTTGGTAATTTTGTTAAGCAAATGATATATTTTTTTATGGCATAAAATCAAAAAAGTTTATTTTTGGACCCCGCCCCCTTTGGTGGGCACTATGATATGCAAAAATAGTGTAAAAATTAACACAAATTGTATTACATATTACATTCCCAAAAACAAAACATTTTTAAGTATTTAGGATGAAGTTGAGACATAAGCCCTATCCCCCTCTTCCCCTTTCGCCCCCTAAATGACCCTATCAAAAAAATTGTGGTCTTAATTACTCCAAAAACTTATTTTTAGAGCTTTATGGCAAAAAAAAAATATTATATATTTTCATGTCAAAGAAGGTCTAACGCGTTAATCGTGGAACCATAAAATAAAAAAAATGGTTATTGGACGCTGCCCCATTTAGTGGGCGTTATTATATGCAAAAATTGTGTAAAAATTTAACAAATTGTATAACTTAAGCCTACTTTCCTTAAAAATGACATTTTGAAGTTTTTATAACGAAGTTGAGACGTAACCTGATCCTCCTCTGCCCTATCCGCCTCTTCCCCTTTTGCCCACTAAATGATCCTATAAAGAAATTAGACTTAATTAAGCCAAACAATTTTTTTTTGTGTTTTATGGCAAAGGTGAAGTGTCTCCTCCACGGCTATTGCCAGAGCGACCCCCACAAAATATAGTTTTAATGCCGTCGAAAGGGAATTGGAACCCATGAAGTATATATATTCTTGATCAGTGATGAAGTCTAAGACGATCTAGCAATGACCACAAGTGCGTCTGTGGAAAACATGATGTAGTCTATTTTTGGACCACGCCCCCTTTAGTGGGCGTTGAGGAAATGCACAAACAGTGTAAATATTTAACAAATTGTATTCCTTAAGGCTACAACATTTCTTAAATATTTAACCCCTTATTCATAAAAATTATGAGAGGCTTATAAGAGTGTAATAGAGAAAATTTCATATGAAATTTTGTGTTATTACGCTGTTATTAGACTCTCATAATTTTTATGAATAGGGGGGTAAATCTGTAAGCTTTTACGATGAAGGTTGTTCTCTGATCTCCCCCTGTCCTATTTAAGTTTTTACGATTTAGGTGAGATTGTCTCCCCCACGGACTTTCTCTGAGTGACACTGTGTAGAGCTTTAAAATTGGGCACCGAAATGTCTTAAAGGAACTGTGAGCCAGCAGGTCTAACATTTTTAACTTGTCTTAGACCCTGTTTTGCACATTGATATAAAATATTAATAAGTAAATTGCTTTTATGCTAACGGAAAGGTGTCTCAGTCATGCTCCTTCCAAGACATTGGAAACGACCGTTTTAAAATTAATTTTTTTCTTGTTTACTGAAGTGCTAATTTAAATAAGAATAAAAACAGAGTTCTGTTTTTGAGGGTTTTTACTTGTTTTTGTCTTAGACCTACAGCTGCGAAAATTTATTGTGTGAAAGAGGAAGTAGTACTTGTAGTCATTCCAATTGAACGTTGCAGAAAAGACACCTGTAGACCGTTCATTCCATCTACAAACCGTTTTTAGTTAAACAACAAATTCTTCCTGCATTGAGAGCTCCAAGGGAAAAGTGTGTGGAAATATGGGATTTCTGTTACAAGTTTCCTACTATCACGTGAGCACATTAAGCTATAGTAGCAGCAAAATAGTGAAACACCTCCCGCTTTGCGTCGATGCTCCAATGAGTCAGTAAATTTGTCTATCTTACTGTCACCGATCAGCTTCTTCGCTTTGAAGCACCAGACAAAACAAGAAAGTTGTATTCCTATACAAAAATTCTGGTTGCCACTTTGAAAATGATTACATTTTTCATAAGAAAACGATTGTCGATTAGTTCTCATTTTTGCCGAACGGTAACTTTAGTTTTAAAGCAGAAAATAAAATAAAAAAATCCATAGTTATTTTTGTTAAAAATTTGTGTAAATAAATTCAAATAAAAAATATATATAAATTTTTTTTCCAAATTATTTTTTCTTAAAATCCTTGGAATTTGAAGCCTTGAACATGTATCTTTATCCCAATGATCAATCTGATATGTACGATGCATGTCCAAATATATGGGATTTGGATGGCCAGCAAAGCAATTTGACATGGCGCCGGCCGCCACAAGAAGCAAAACACGTTGTAAGCCATTGGCGTGATTTAGATGGCGCCAAAATGGAATTCATATTTCAAAAAGATTTGTATATCAAGGGCTGGTTCAAGACACGCCGAAGACGAAAAGCCTGTCTGCCCATTTACTATGGTACAGGCATAGAACGACCGAAGGATAATTACGATTATACTAAATTATGGAGAATCCAGGAGAAATTGGAGAAATTAAAAGGCAGTAAAAAAAAGAGTAAAGTCCAAAGGAATATCCCCACCTGGACTTAAATAGATAAAGATCAACAGTTACTTTTTTTTTTTTTTTTTGCTTAACAACAGTCCTGGAAAAGTGAAGTTTACAATACGACCTTTTCCAGATCTGTTGTTAACACAAAAAAACTAAATAAAAAACAAAAAAATTATCAGGAAAATTTTGCATCTTAAATTCGGTTGGGCATGAGACATGATAAAACTTGTTTGCAACTTGAAAAGTTTGGTTTCAAATATTGAAAATAAACTTTTTAAATGATATATGATTAAATTGAGATCAGCTGCAATCTTTTTTAAAATGTTTGCTCTAAACTATTGTAGTTATAAATTGTTTTATAAAAATATTTAATAAAAACTGTTTGTTGTCTTAAAATATGTAAAAGCTGTATAATTAACGGCTTGCCAGAGGATCACCACAATAATTTTTAAAATTATTTAAGGCTACTGGTTCGAAAATTTATTCTAAACTCAGAGAGACATGATAAATACTCCAACGCACACAGGATACTAAAAAACTGTTTTAATTATCCAACTTATACTGCATATAAGGGCAGCCGTTTTCGAAGGCCACTACACTTTCGTCATCAGTACTCATGTGTTTTTTTGTTTTTCACCTCTCTAAGCCACGTAATAGGCTTAGTTGAATGTGATAACAATTTTTATTTATAAACATTTTATTAGCAAATTGCATACGAGAATTATAAAAATTTTTTTATTATAATGTTTGTATTTTATATTGCAGAATAGTTGCTAATAATTATAGTTTTTCTTCACACTTCAAAATGTTTCAGTATTTTCTTTATTTCGTCTTTTTTTTTGTAACTTCCTGCTAAGGAATTGAAATATTCCAAAAAATCGGGAAGTTGCTGCTTCTAACCCGTTTTGAAAAAAATCGCTGTGCCCTGTTTAATCTCATAAAAAACTTATTTATATTTTATGACATTTTTTTAAATTTCCCCTTTTCAACACTTTCAAAATTTTTTCTGTAAAATAATCATCTTTTCTTTTCAAATTAAATTCTTACTAAAACAAAAACCTACTAAAATGCGCTTTTATCCCAACTCCGACATCAATCATTATTGGGAAATCACTCCCAGCTGGTCACTCTACAATCACAGGCCACAGAAATCCTGGAAAAGAACTCCCTTGCAAGCTAAACATGCAATAATTTACTGGCGTGATTTGGATGGTGCCAAAATGTCAACGATATTGAAAAAGGATTTGCATTTCAATGATTGGCCTAAACAACGTATACGTCCCGAGGCCTGTTTGCCATCGTATTATTGTGTAGGCAATCGTTTTATTAGATTGGAGAAAGCCCATCCAGTGGGCTTTAAATGTGCACCCTTGCCCTTGAGTTTGAAAGAAGTACACGAATTGAAAAAGTATGCAAGACAAATGGCCAAAACTAAACGAGCCAATGCCAAAGAAGCCAAGAAGATGGCAAAGGAACGGGAAAAACTGGAACGCAAGAAAAAGGGAATAAGAAGATAACATCAAATTCTGTTGGGGGGGCAAAGGAATATTTAGTAGGTTTTCTCAGTGAAACTGTAATAGACAAGTAAAACATAATTCCTTGAAATTTAAAAAATTTATTTGCAATTTTTATAAATCTATTTATCTGGTTGTGGTTTGAAATAAAGAACTATTAAGTAAATTAAGCAAAATAACGAACTGATATTGAAGAAGACAAAATAGAAATTTGAAAAAAACTGGAAATTCACCTTATTCAACTAAGCCACCTATTCAGTGGTGAGAAACAAAATACACATGAGTAATGCTGATGAAAGTGTAGCGGCTTTCGAAAACATCTGTTCTGCTCTGCTGTTTAAGCTGAATAATTAAAAATTTGATGCGACTTGAAATATTTATCATGTCTTTCTGAATTTAAATACGAATTTCGAACAATTAACCTATAAATCCTAATTGAATCTAAACGAAAATTCACCTTATTGTTTGAATATATCTCTTGCAGATTCGAAGTGATGGATTAGCTTAAATTATTACGTCTAATTCATAAAGGGTGTTTTTATAAGAGCTTGCTGATTTGAAATTTGAATAATACACATGCCAAATTATGAAATGGCCAACAAAAAATTTTTTTATTTGGTAGATAATTTCTTGTCATTTAACATTTAAATATAATTTCGGGCGTATGGCCACGACGACTATTTTGCACAAAAGTCATTCTGCAGGTCCAATTTTCGACCACCTTTTCAAGCATTTGAGGGCGTATTTCAGCAATGACACGTTGAATACTGGTTTCCAAAGCGTCAATCGTTGCTCCACGTTTATCCACGTAAACCAATGATTTCAGGTATCCCCACAAAAAATAATCGAGTGGCGTCAAATCACACGAACGCGGAGGCCAATTCACCGGTCCATTTCTCGAAATAATGTTGTCGTTGAAATGTTCTTTCAATAAGTCCATTGTTTCGTCCGCAGTATGACAACAAGTGGCACCATCCTGTTGAAACCACATTTCGTTTACATCCATATATTGAAGTTTTGGCACCAAAAATTCATTGATCATGATTCTGTATCGATTTCCATTCACGGTAACGCGTCGTCCTTCCTCATTTTTAAAGAAATAAGGACCGATGATTCCACCAGACCATAGACCGCACCAAACAGTACATTTATCGGGATGCATTGGTAATTCTTGAACGGCGTGTGGATTATCTTTTCTCCAAATACGGCAATTTTGCTTGTTGACATGTCCATTCAACCAAAAATGCGCCTCATCACTGAAGAGAATTTTGCGGTAAAAAAGCGGATAAACATTTTTAATTGAACACGGTTTTTGAAAATAAATTTCCACGATTTGGAAGCGTTGTTCTGGAGTTAACCTGTTCATGATGATTTGCCAAACAATACTGAGTAGAGACGTCACTTTAAACTGTCAAAACAGCTGTCAGACAACAGAGTGATTCGTATAAAAAAAAACTTCATAAAAAAAACAATCTTTATATGAACTTGTGAATATTGTCTTTATATAACTACCCGTCCACACCAGCAATAAGTTTGGCAATTATTGCCGTGGCAACCGTCAAATTTGATTGCCGACACAAGATATTAACGTGTGGACCACATGAATATATGTTAGAACACATATTTGGCAACAAATGTTATAATACATTGCCGAGCAATAATCTTTTAACACATGCTGTCAAATTGAATTGTAATTTGATTGAAATTTTTGTCTTATAAGAAAACAACACTGTTTATAATGTTGTAAGATTTGTACGTGTTCGCTACCAAGATATACAAGCAAGAACATTGGCAATTGACGTAGCATTTCTGCCGGCGTTATTGCTTGTATCAAGACACGAAATGTTGCTCGTGTGGTCGCAGTGTTAATACAGTCCATGAGCCTCTTTAATCTTGAAAGGAAGTAATTATCATGTGCATTATGCTTACGTTTTGTCAATCTGCTTTGTAGTAATTCGTACACATAGTACATACATGCATACGAGTAAGTATGTATGTGTGTATTTCGACTTGACGATGCCAATCTTGTTTAACTTTAATGAACATGCTTCATGGAAATTTTACTTATACCCAATTTACAAAATGCATTTTATGACGTCTAATTTTATTAATTCCCTTTTAAAAATTGGTTCCAAAAACTCTATGCGCTCATACGATGTATTTGGTATTCATGTCTTTTTATTTTTTGTTATTGTTTCACATGTAAAATAAAAACAATACAAAACGTAACAAAGAGAATAGGTATTAATGTAAAGAGAAATTAAAAAAAACCATGAAATCAGATATCAAGTCATTTTGTCTACCCCTCTTTCTTCTCTATAAGGTTCGCTATGAAACCAAAAATGTCGTCGGAAATTGGACGTCATATAAGTCATCGTGTGAATTGGGTTTTAAATATATTTTTATAGCCTCAAAAAATATATATTCACTTTGTCATTCCGTATGTAACGCAACGAAGTATCCCTCTAAGACCCCATAAAAAAAAAAAAAAAAAATATATATATATATATATATATATATATATATTCTTGAAATCAAACACGATCTAGCCATATCCGTCCGTATGTCTGTTTAAATCGTGATTCAGTCCAAACGAAAAGTGCCAGACATTTGAAATTTGGTACAGATAAATTTTGAAGTATAACACAGGTCAAGTTCGTAAATGGACTGAATCGGGCCAGAGGAAAAAAGTTTCAATAAGAAGAACTAAACCAACCCCTAAAAATAAAAATTTTTAACGATTTTTTTTTTAATTTTGTTAAGCAAATGATTTATTTTTTTATAGCAAGAAAGGTCCGAAGCGTTGAACTTGCAGCCAGAAATTCAGATGGACCCCGCCTCCAATAGTGGGCGTTGCAGTAACATATACCAGATTGTATTGCTTAAGTCTGCATTTCTTAAAAATTAAAGTTTTACCCCCTTATTCATAAAAATTATGAGAGGCTTATAAGAGTGTAATAGAGCAAATTTCATATGAAATTTTGTTTTATTACGCTGTTATTAGACTGTCATAAATTTTATGAATAAGGGGGTTAAGCTTTTGTGACGAAGCTGAGATATTGTCTGACCTTCCTCTGCCCTACCCTCCCCCAACCTTTGTCCCCTCAATGACCCTATCAAAAATATATATATATATATTATTTACACTTAATAATCCTAAAAATTTACTTTTTAGTATTTGATGGCTGAGGTGAGATGTTTACCCTACGGCCACCCTCCGGAGCGACCCCAACAAAATATAGATATTAGTTACTAAAAATTTAGAGGGAATTTAAGATTTAACCCGCTCGACCCGCTAACGTAGTTGCTTGCTGCCACATCGTTTTCATACAAACTGTTATCATTCATGTACGCAGCCATACTACACAAATGTATGTATGTATGTGTGTATGTGTACAGATATGTATGGATGAAGTCAGCATATCAGTGTCAGTGTCAGTGTCAGTGTACATGTGAGCTCATAACAAGGAAGCTCAATTATCATTGGCATAGTTGAACTCTTTCTCTTGCAAGTGGCTTCGAAAAGGTACAAACATTTGCAAGTGCAAGTGCAACCCCCTGCACCCACTCTTGCATTGATATAATTTTTCAATTTACAATGCATTCATATGTGTGTATGTGTGCAAGAATGTCTGCTTTGTAAAAATGTTGCTGTTTAAAGCAAAATACCACAACATGAAATGAAATATTCAATCTTTAGAAGTCTTAAGGATTTGATATTTACAATTTGAAAAATAGATTTGTAATTTTGTAAACAAGACTTTTTAGGATTTAAATTTTCACAAGTGCTATACAGTGTACAGCATTTATTTTTATTATTTTTGGATTTGTTTTCAAAACTGTAATCGTAGGGAGTGACTAACACAACTTTTTGTATGGCAGGCGAACCACTCTACTGTACACAGTCTTTTTTACTTAAGTAATAAACGAATGATGAGTCTTTTAACCTTAGATACATAACCCTCTAATTAATTTGCTCAAATACACATCGAACGTCGCACAAAGGGGCTAGAGGTACTAATTGAAAAAAAGTCAAGTATCGTGAAAACTGAAAGTATCATAATATTCGTAATATGCTGAACAACAAAACTTTTGTAGTTTGCAATAATAAAACCAATAGTTCAAAGAAATATGTTATAGTCAATGGCTTACAACAAGGCACGGTGAATTCGCCAATCCTTTTTAACACATTCTTAAATGACCTCCTCAATCAAATAGACAATATTATAGCTTTTGCTGACGATATTATAATATACCACGCAGACACCAAGGTGGAACAAATAAATGCGGGTCTGCAAGAGATCTTTAACATCGTTGAGAAATATGCTATTGACTGTCAATTAAAAATAAAAAAAGAAAAATGTGAATCTATACTGTTTCGTTCTCCAGTAGGCAAATAATGTAGCTATGATATAAAAAAGAACTGGAAATTATTTGGCATAAAATCCATTGACAATGTCAATATCCAGACTAAGAGTATAGTAAAATGTTTAGACGTTAACATAGACAGGTTCTTTTATTTTAACGAACACATAAAAATTCAGATCAAAAACGCTAGAAATGCTTTTTTCAAATATAAAAAACTATTTTTCTCAAAATACATTAGCTTAAAGGCGGATTCACACATGTTGTCCGAACAGAGTTTTTGTCCGGACAAAAATTTTTTTATATGTAGTTTGACGTCTCTCTTCTTGAGAGAGAGAAAATATTTTTTACGAACAACTCTCAGCTTGAATTGGTTTAATTTTATATTTTGTCCGGACAAAATTGAACTGATTTGCCAATTCGTTAAACTCTTTCACATAAACTTGAGGTGTCATTTTGTGTTTGATATATTAAATTGTGTGTGAGACTAAACAAATTAATTTTGAGAACTAATATTATCTATATGTTTCTTTTTTTATATGTATTTAGCTAATAACAATGCTTTATGCAATTCAATGGCCATAAGGTAAAGCAATTTACTTTTCTCGTCCATTATTATTATCACAAGTTCTTGAAAAATAATTTAAAATATGTAATATCCAAATATCTAAAATATCAGGAAAACAAAGCAAAACATAAAAAATCGTTGCAGTACTACCATTTTGCAAAACTCATTTTTTATATGAATGGCAACTTCGATTTTCCGGACAAATTTATCGAAATGAGTGAATCGTGCTGCAGAAAACTCTCAGTTAAATAAATTTTGTCCGGACAAAACTTTTGTTCGGAAAACATGGGTGAATCCGCCTTAAGATTTAAAATACTCATGTACCAATGCCTCATACGTCCTATTTTAACATACGGTTGTCAAACCTGATTTAACGTTTCCCCTGCATATATGGAAAAATCAAGACCATTTGAAAGAAAGTGCTTACGACTTGTACGGGCTTATATAGAACACCAAATAGTAATTACAAGAAGTATGTGTCCAACCAAAAGTTTTACAATAAGGCAAGAGTTTGCAGAATTGATAATTTCATAATCAATCTAATAAGAAATCACATAGTGAGAAGTGAATGATGAGTATATAAAAAACACACTTCAAACTGGCTATGTACCACCTGAAGCATTCTTTTATCTTGATAGTAACGGTTTTTTACATAATGAAAGTGGAGTTCCTATATTTTACCACATACACAGGAGAGCTAATATCAAAGCTATACACAGCAACATTCTCACGTCAGGTAACCGGCGATTCGATATCATAAAAGGGTAAACCCAATCTCATATTGCAATACAAAAAATACTGGTGGCACACCAGATAACTCCTTTTTTATGTTTTTATATTTTGACTATCATACCTCTCTCCCCCAGCGTTACAAAAGTAAAGGTTTTTGTATATTTTTCCTTTATAATTTAAGCATAAACACATATTTATACATATTAATTATAATTTTCCATATTAAATATTATAAATGATAATTGTAATTTTTTTCTTATTAGTCAGTATACAGGAGAGTCCGTTATTGGGACAGTGTATAGCCTTAAGTTATAAAAAAACATTTGTTTATTTATGTTACTTAGACATTAATAATTTTGAATAAATAAACGAAGAAAAAAAAACTGAAAGTATCATCAGGCAAGAAAATTAATTTGAAATATGTAGCGATATTTTTGTGGTGAACTCGTTGAAATTAAATAACGTCTCAGCTTCTATTTTTTTAAGGAATCCAGGCTTAAGTAATACAATTTGTTTACATGTTTAATAGCACGAATTCGTCGTTCCAAACAGAGCTCTAGCATTAGGCTAAGAGCTCAACACTTAATTTATGTGATATAAATATACAAACAATTTCTATTAAACCTGGAATATGAGCAGAACCTGCGAACGGAAGGATATGTGACTTCTAGACAATACACATTGGCCTCTTAATCGTTTACAGCTAAAATATTTACACTCACAATGATCAACACCTGTACGAAATATATTTATGTATGTGTATTGATTTTCCCCAGAGACCTATAAAATGGCAAACAGCGTCAATTTTATTTTATCCTACAGTGTAGGTTCGTTCAAGCACGTTTTATCATGCAGAATTGTGCACAAAAGTATGAACAAGGATATGAGCATCAACTGAATTACCTTAAATCTTTTGTTTATTAATAAACATTTACAAACGAACACATACATACATATGAATTTTTTAACCATTTATAGCATGAATTACAAATAATGATTGTGTGGGTGGGCGTGCATGGTTGGGCCTGTTCTGTTACGTTTGTGTGTTAAAGTATTTTCATGTTACACACTCGCTACATCCAGCATTTGCATAGAGTCAGACAGAGATTTTCAAATGATTTATTTTACAAAATATTCATATTTATACAGAATTACATTTATAAAAATGTATAAATATGGAAATGTATCCTTATGTGTGTATGCATGTGTGTAAAATATTTATTTTCAGTTCGTATGTTTCATGTTTATTTAATTAAGACAGTCTTTCAAGGTTTAACTTTTAATTTCTTTTCTCATGATTTTTCTACATTTTTACATATTATTTAAATATATATTTTTTTTCTTCTCTTTCTTTTGGTTCATTTATTATTTCTGGTATTTTTAATTATATTATTAAATTAAAATGACGCACACTGGCGATAAAGACGTTATTTTCACAGATTAATAAAAAAGAGTGAAATAGTAAAGGTCATGACTGTCACGTGATAAACGGTGATTCGTGCAGTTTCCCGAGCCCTATGAAAGAATCAGAAACAGTAAGTGATCAGATATATAATTTCGGAGTTTTTTTAAATTATTTGTGCCGATTAGTCGCGATAGACATACTTTTTCAATGCCAAGAGAGTAGTTGTGCAAAAATTATAAATAGTTCATATACCCTGCGGGAGGATAAGCGTTAATTGTTTTTAAGCTGCTGGTACGATTACTAGTATAGCAAGCACTAGTTCAAAAGGTGATTTAACATATACAGAAAAGCACTAGTACTTCAAGTAGTTCATTTGTAGATTGATTTGACTTGTAGAATTTCATATTACTTTTTGATCATGTTTTAAAGCGAATTGGTAATTCGCATTTTCATTTATTTTATTTTTAATTGTTACAATTTTTAAACAAATTCAAATTTGAAACAAAGAATAGTATTAGACGACTTTGCCACCTGCATATCAGTTTATTTATTCGATAATTTATGTAAGTAAGCCGCAGTTTTCTTGTGTTAAAAAAGTGACATTATAATAAATAAATAAAATTAAAAACTAATTTTAAATTTTTTTAAAAGGGTTTTTTTTTTAATATTTGTGTTCACATGTAAAATCAGCGATCTTTTCTAAAATAATAAAAAGTGATATATGTATTGTATGTTCATTAGTGTTTGGTATATGGTGGAGTACCAAACGTAACTCAAGTTGTACAAGGTGCTAGTGGATTGAGCGCGCCCTGAAGGAACTTTCCATTTCCTCTTATAAACTAAGAATTGATGAACCAAAAATTGCTTGTGAAGCCAAGGACTTAACAAATTTCATTGGGTTTGAAAAACCAGAAAATTTAGGGATTTTTTTATATATAAACCAGTTCTTAATGCAGAACTAATTGTACTAGTATCTGACTAGAAGAAATTATACTACTACGCATCTAGTACTAATAGTACTAGTATCCCCCTAGTTTCCATCTAGTACCAATGGTATTAGTAATTTTCCAAACACACTCAATGTTAATTTGAGTATTAACATGGAATAGGAAAGTTCACAGTTGGGAACTAGTACTGGTGATTTTTGTACTAGTGCAATACTAGTTCGATCTCTTGCAGGGTACTTATACACACACTCATACGTAAATTCAGCCATACACACATACATACATATATACAGCCTCAGTAGTAGTCAGGGATGCTTCCTAGGAACTCATAACTTCGACATCTGATAAAAGCTTGAATTTTTCAAAGTAGGAGAAAACGAATAACTATTTATTTTTTCAATTTAAAATTTTCTTAGCGAGAAGTTGCAAAATAACTAAAAGTGCTATGCCGTATCTTATATATGCTTTACCGACAGGAAGTATATACACACATTCCAACCCCGGAACCAACTCTTCAACTTTCTGATTTTTGATACTAATTTCTCTCGTTATAAAGCATTAAACCCATTCAAGACAGCAGGCTACCGACTACAACCTGTCAAAAATAGAATACATGTGTTTATATGGGAAACAGACTTGTGTCCAACTAGCTCATTCGCTCAGTTTTGATAAGAACCTCTGATCAAACCTATGTAATTTAAATGGGTTTGATCAGAGGTTCTTGTCAAAACTGAGCGAATGAGCTAGTTGGACACAAGTCTATTGGGAATGATTATTTTCACGACTACACGACAGGTTGTTGTCTGTGCTACTTTTGTGATTGTAGCCAAATTAAACTAATTTCTATTTTTATAGGCGAAAATAAATATATTAGTGCTGCCAATACAGTGAAACATCTTAAATAAATAAGCGTTTAAAAATATTTTCAAACTGGTCAAGAATATGAAAATTGTTAAATATAAAAAATGTAATAGCCCTTTCAAGAATAAAAATTATTTTGTAGCTTTTAATTTTTTTGGTGTGTAAACATCTATACGCTGGGCGTGAAAATATTTTTCACAATACAATCACAAATTTAGAGTAAGATTAAATTGGTGTGAGCTATATATGAGTTAGACTTGTGTCTAACTAGCTCATTCGCTCAGTATTGACAAGAACCTCTGATCAAACCCATTTAAATTACATAGGTTTGATCAGAGGTTCTTGTCAAAACTGAGCGAATGAGCTAGTTGGACACAAGTCTAATATGAGTGTGTTAGTGTTATCATACGAAAACAAGATGTACAGAGAAACTTAACAGCTGCATAGAAATACACCCAACACCACCTAGTGTGCAATAGACTTGTATCCAACTAGCTCATTCGTTCAGTTTTGACAAGAGCCTCTGATTAAACCCATTTAAATTACATAGGTTTGATTAAAGGTTCTTGTCAAAACTAAGCGAATGAGCTAGTTGGACACAAGTCTAGTGTGCAATAGTAGTAGTCGTACATTATATTATCGTAGTCAAATAAAAACAAATAATTAAATGAGTACAAAAACATCTAATTTTAATAACTTTTATAAAGATTTTTTTTCACTTTTAATAAGAAATATACTAAAACAAAGCAAATTAAGGAAAACCAAAAAACTAGACTTGCCAAACTAAAAGTCTTCCCCGTCTTTGATATTGTCATTCATACGGACATCAAGAAGTACAGAGAAGTTAAACAGCTGCATATAAACACCATCTAGTGTGCAATAGTGGGTACTAATTTTCATTAACATATAATTGTGCTAGCGCTGTACAGCTCGAAAACCATTGCTGTAAAATAACTACAAGGATTACATTTCAGTAAACAGCTGATTAATAGCTTTTTCATTACTAGAGGTTTACACATCTCCCCTGTGATCGGGCTCACACTGCTTTCTTTTTTCGATCTCTCGTCTTTTGTTATTTATTTATATATTTTTTTATTTTATTTAGTTTTGGTTATAACTCCTAGAAAATATGCCCCATAAAAATGATATGGGTATCATTTCAAAGTACTCCAAAATGTCTTTCTATTGTTAGACATATTTTTCAAATTTAATGAACTTCAAGAATTATTAAATTACGAAATTTTGTATCTGACTTTTCAAGTAAAAATTCCACTATTTTGAAAAAATCCCGACGCAACGACATTTAAGCTCTAATTTTGTATATACTTGATAGCCGTTACCGATAAAAGACGTGAGTTGGGTCACAAAGGAATTAACTCATAAAGTCATTTTCATAGTGCCATAACAAAAAAGGACATCAAAATGTATTTATTACAAATGCTACAACAATAAAGAGCTATAAATAAATAAAGTGTTGTTATTATTAACTTTGTTTCGAGCTATAAATAGATTTAGAAAAAGCGTTTTTATTTTTATATTTAAAAATGGCACCACTAATATGAGATGTTGACGTTTTGGCTGCCGCATTCAAAATCATTAAGTAGTTGACTATGCGGCGACAAGTGTTGCTAGCGGCACATGTAGGCCTGTAGTCGGTAGCCTGCTGTCGTGAATGTGTTTAAAGCATAAAATATAAAATATGTTTGATTACCGCAGAAAAAAAAACATTTTTATATAATTAAAAATATTAAAATTTTCCAACTGTGGAGCTTTTTTTGACTTTTAGTACCAATAAATTTGTTCAGTTTACGGCCCTTTTCATAATGCACGATTAAAAATTAACGTGGTCTTTAACGTCAATTTTGGCATACAAAAGTTGTCATTAAAGTAAACGTTAAGTCTTAATCATACATTGTGAAATTGGCTGTTATAGAGACAAAAAAATTTTTTAGTTGCTGATTTACCAAAAAAAAGTTTCAACTGGACAGAGCTGGAATCCTCTGTTCGATTTTGTGTGATTTTTAATACCAACTTAATTCTTCCTAGGTTTAATTAGCAGCAAAAAACAAACAAACAAAAATTATTTTTTTTGGTTCGTTACTTTTATATCTCAACAATAAGATTAAATTTTCTAGCTCTGGAATGTTATTTTGGATTTTGGTAATTCAATAGTAATCTATTTAGGACTATTTCCAATTCTTAGATCCTTTGGTCCAAGAGCGCAGTCTACAGCTTTTCTTGGGAATCGGACATCGCTTGCACGACTTCGCTGTTCATAAGGACCCAGAATATTTATATTTTATGAAATCGCAGATTAATATCAATACCATTTTCGGTGAAGAAAGTAAAACGTTAAGGTGTAGTGGAACTTAAAGTTCTTGTTTTTAAGAGAATGCAACATTTTTTTGCATTTTTCAATGAAAAATTTGGAATTCTGCGTTCCCCAGAAAACGAAAAAATTTTGGAATTATATCATTTCAAATATCACGGAATTAGAGAAATTAACAAGGATTTACAACAAAAAAAAAACAAATTATATTATACTCTTCGCTGCTCAAAAATCAACAGCTAAGGGATACACGAACTATTTGTGTCAAAGAATATGAAAAAGGTGTGAAACAACTTTAAACGTCTAAAGGCCACATGTTTGCGTAACATTTATTTATTTTCAGCATTTGTGAAAGATCCTCAAAGTAAACCAAGTGTAAGTAAGTTTTTTTCCTGTCACCCAATTCTCTGGCAAAAGTAATTAGTGCTGAAGCCATCAAACCACATTTAATCCTTTTTTTTCCGGTTGGCCAAAAGTCATGTTACATTTACACTTCATATTTTATTTTTATTTTCTTTTTATTTTTTCAGTACAGTTTTCACATGGTATAATCGTCACAAGTTTACACAAAGTGCTGGGGAATATTAAATAAAGTTTTTTCATATATTTCCAGCATGATTTTTTTTTGTTGTGGTGGTGGCCAAATTTTTTTTTACCAACTCGGGTGACAGTTATAAATTGGGATACAAATGTTAAGCAAAATAATTTTTAATGTTTGGCTTTTTTGTGTAAATTGATAAAACAAGTATTATTAAAATATTTTTGCAAGTGGTGAAAAATTAATATGTTCTCAGTGGTTTTGTTGAAGATATGCAAGAAATACAAAAGAAAATTAATATTTGGATATTGCTCTGCAGTCCCAAGACGTTCTCGATACCCCATCAATCATGCACGATGCCAAAATTTTGTTAAATACTTTTGTAAATCATTTTTTTAGCTTCTATTTTCATGACGAAACATATCCCTCCTTTTGTATCTATTTATTAAATAGAGGCTTTTAATTAAAATTGCCAGCAATCCTTACTTTTTTTCCTATAATTAACTGATATTTCATGCTGCAACTTTAAACCCCTAAAATTATGCTATTTTAAATATTTGCTTTATATACATTTTCATTCTACAAGTTCAATTGTCTTTCTACTTGTTATTTTTCTATTGCTGGAGTTCGGCTCAACATTTATCAATATAAATCGTACTTTTGAAGTTAAATTAAAAAACAAAAAAGAGAGAAACCCAGCAACATGAAATATTATTTAATTTTCCAGCGCAAGCCGCAAAAAAAAACTAAAAAAATTCTGATAAATTTTGAAAAATATTTACTACTTAATGCCCTAGAGTAGGCTAAACTATATACTGTTGAAATCAATGAACAAACTGTTGTATACTTTAGGGAACGAATATGTTGCAGCAAAATATTATTCTTGTTGAATATTTATTGTTATTTATTTATTTATTAATTTTTGATGAAACCGTATAAAATGCTTTGGAATATATTTTCTAAGCCAAAGCTGTTGAGTTGTTTAATGTGATTAATGAATAATGTTATATTGACTCGCTGTGTTGCCATGTTTTATGCTTTAAAAGTTGTTGTTACTGATTTCATTAAAGTTATGCTATGTTTTTCTCTTTTGTATAAATTAAAATTTTATCTGGTAGTTAAAGGATTTTTGAATCGCTTAGTGATCATTTAAAAAAATATTTGTATTACACTTGACATATAAAAAAAATATATTTATATGTTATTTAATCCATTTATGAAAATATATTTAATATTTTTCGAACATTACGAAAAATATTAAATATATTTCCATAAATTGCATTTATAACTCAACAAGTAATTTTAAGAGAGCAACAAAAAGCATGTGTTCCTTATCTCCCATCCGATTATATATTCACAAAGGCACTTAAAGTTTATAGATGTGAATTTGCAAGTACCAAACAAACACAAAATAGAATGATTTTGTTGCATAATTAAAATCCTTTTTTCATATATGAAAATTATATTTTGCGCTTGTATATAAAAATGCCTTTCAAAGTATGATTGCTTCATTAATATTGATGCTGTATAAGATAATTCAAAGTGTACCACAATAACAGGATTTGAGAAATGTTGCCGATCCAGAAACAAAACTCGTAAAATAATGCTGATGCCATGGCGTAGCGGTCTCAAAATCAGTATTGATCCATTCTACTAGTTTCATAATTATAAAAAATATTGTAAATATTCCACTACTAATAAAAAGATTTGAATTTAATTAAAATTCTCAGAAAAAAAAGAGAAATAATAATTTGTAGATTCGTGAATTTGAGCTTAAGCCTGAAAAGTAATCCTTATAATAAAAAAACCCAAATATTTTTATAGTAATCAGTGAGAAATATTAAAGTCTTCGGAAGCAATACCTCTAGTTTTCCGACATACAAGTTCCTGAATGAATACAACAATGTTTGGCGAGAAACCCTTAAGTTTCCATATGTGCATTTGCAGGAAAAAAAATTAAATAACGAAATTTTGTTAGTGCAAATCTACATAAAAATACCTTTTAAACAATATATTTTCCGACAATATGGGTGGACAATAAAGTACTTAAAAGTGGACCACAAAAACATTATATAAATAATATAAAAAGATAAAAGTTTAATTGTGCAAATCTACCTAAAAATACCTTTCAAGCAATAAATTTTTGGAGAATATTTTTGGACGATAAGATACATAAAAGTGGACCACAGAAAAATTATAAATAAAATAAAAAGATTTTGCTTTTAAATTTTTAAACCGATTTCAGGAAGAATTTCAAAGAATTATTATTAATTAAGAAAATCTACACCGGATTGCAAAAATATATATATATAAAAATAAAAAACAAGTGAAATCGTTACATTCGACCAGGTCGAATCTTAAATACCCTCCAAATATTTAGTAACTAAATTTAAAATGTTTAACTTGGTGCAACAGAGTTCCTTTAAAACATCTCCGTACCCAATTTTAAATCTTTATTTTGACAGAGTAATTGTGGGAAGGTCCGTGGGAGAGACGTTTCACCTCTGCAATATCAGAGAACATCTCAGCTTCTTGTAGGCTTAAGGAAGACAAATTGTTCAATATTTACAGTATTTTTGCATATAATAACGTAAGTCAATGCCCACTAAAGGAGGCGGGGTCCAAAAATAGACTATATCATGTTTTCTACAGACGAACGTATGGGCATTGCCAGATCGTCTTAGACTTCATCACTGATCAAGACTATATATACTTTATAGGATCCAATTCTCTTTGGAGGGTATTAAAACTGTATTTTATCGGGGTCTCTCTGGCAAGGGCCGTGGGGCAGACATTTCACCTTTGCCATAAAACTTCAAAAATAAATGTTCGGAATAATTAAATGTAAAATTTATTTACCTATTTTTTTTTGATAGGGTCATTTAGTGGGCAAAAGGGGAGGAGGGGGTAGGGCAGAGGAGTACCAGGTTTCGTTTCAATTTCGTCATTAAAGTTTGAAAGTGTTATTTTTAAGGCATGTAGGCTTCAGTAAAAGAATTTGTTAAATTTTTTTGAATATTTTTATATAAAATAACGTCCCATAAAGGGGACGAGGTCCAAAAATTATTTTATTTTATTTATTTGTTTGATTTTATGGCACCAAGTTTAACGCGTTGGGCTTTCTTTGACATAAAAATAAATCATTTACTTAACAAAATTACAACAAAAAATTTAAACTTATGTTGGTTTTGAGAGGTTGGTTTAGTACTTCTTAGGGGAACTTTTTTCCCTCTGGCCCGATTCAGCTTATTTACGAACTTGAAATGTGCTATCCTTCAAGATATATTTATACAAAATTTCAAGAGTCTGGCTCTTTTGTTTTGGACTGAATCGTGATCCACAGAACGGACATGGCTAGTTCGCCTTAGATTTCATCACTGATCAAGAATATATATACTTTATGGGATCTTAGGAGGATATTTCGCTGCGTTACACACGAAATGATAAAGTGAATATACCCTCCAATTCGTTTTTGGAAGGTATAAAATATATAAAAAAGCCAAGTAGATAAATGAATTAAAAATATATAAAAAAATTAGTTGTTGCTTTTTAAAAACTTTAATTATGCAAATCTACATAAAAATACCTTTTAAGCAACATATTTTTCGAAAATATGAGTAGACGGTAAGATACTTAAAAGTGTACCACAAAAAAAGTGTCAAGTTCGCAAATTCGCTCTTGTCAAATCTGCGTGCTTGTAATTTTCAGTCTCTGCAGCAGCGGTGGTAAAAGTATAAAATATTTTGATTTCTGTGAAACTCTCGTCAAGGTAACCGTGTGATTTTTTTTGTTACTGAACAATCAAATAACTGAAAGTTTGACAATTCGGTTTGATCGTCCGTAATTGTATAGAGTTGTCTGATCGAATATATTTTGTACACAAAAATATTTTACATAAAACATGAACTATATTTTTATTTAAATTATGTATGATTTCTATTTTAATAGTGAACCTTTATTAATGTAAATTGAATGTTAATTTTCTCAACAGGCTATAAGTTCAAATCTGCAAAACTGCAAATTATTTTTTATTTTTATTTTAATAAAAATAAAAAATTTTAATAAAAATAAAAAGAAAGCTGATGAGATGGCGTAGCGGCCTCGAAATCAGTACTGATCCGTTCTGCTGGTTTAATGATTATGAAAAATATGCTTAATATTCCACTCTCAAAATAAATAGAATGTAATCACGTTCACTTATTAAAATAAAAATAAAAAATAATTTGCAGTTTCGTATATTTTTATTTGATTCTTTCTTGTCACTTGAAAAAGAACAACATATTTTTTTATAAAGTGAAGGGATATTTTTTATCTTGGCCAGGAGCGCAACTTTCAACGATCTTGTCTTCAATTTTTCATATAAGAAATACATAAATTATTATTTGTGGATAACCTTTAAAATACCAGCTAGAAATTTATTGTCTTTCCTAGATTAAAGCATTTCTTTCCGATTTCTCAGCCACATATTTATTTACATAATCATGAATTAAAATATGTCATTTTAATTTACTAAGAAATTACATAAAAACTTTTTTTTTTGTATTTCTATACTTTTTCATGGATTTTGCAATCTACCAACCAAACGGCAACATAAAAAAGTTTATCCTTTAGGCAGACTTTTATTCAGTAGATTGAAAATAAAGCGAAAATTAAAATACTCGTATTTCATGGGTTTTTCCCACAAGAGCAAAATATACAAATTACAACCATAAACACTAACAGCAAGTATTTGCGGAAAATGTTTTCTTAATATGAAAATATGGGTCACAAAAACATTTCGTCTGCCATTTTGCTCTTCCTCTTTGCAAGTTCGTTTGATGGGACTTGAAGGCGCAAAAAAAATTCCATTTTATTTGCAGGAGAATTATCTTGAAATAAAGCAATTTCTTTTTTTACTTTTAAGGGAGTTGAGCATAATAAAGGAAATTGATTTAGAATTTAATGAAGTTTTGGCCAAAGAATAAGGGAAACTGTGAAAGCAGCTTATTCCAAGAAAACTCTTTATTAAAAACTATATGCATTTTATGAAGCTAAATCAAGTAAGTGCTTTAATAAAAAATTCGTTCTTTAAAAAGCATTTTTAATTACCAAAAAAGTGGCAGAAGTAATAGAGCTGAAGAATGAAAAGCATACGACTGTGTGAATGTTCAACAATTGCATAAAATATCAATAATTGGACATACAATTTCAAGAGAATTACAAAGACCCAAACATTCAATATTTTTAATTTTCAGCTTGTTTTTCTATTTGTTCATCGTAAAATGGTGTCCTTAAAATGCCATAAAAAATAACACATCAAGATTATTTAACATTTTTAATATGGTCCTTTGTGTGCTTTATAAGCTTCTTAAAAATGCACGATTATTTGCAGTAAAATTGTGCTGTAAAAATGTTGCGATAGTAACTGAAAACTTAAAGTTCCATGCATGTGGACACAACATGGTCGCGCATAAATTAAACTGAGCAAGCAAGAAGCAGAGAGAGGACTGGCAGATGATAAATAAATTTCATGTTCCATTTCAGTCACGTGGCAATAAGAGACAGATATTTTTGCTTTGGTATGTACTACCCTCGTATGTTTTTTACTTTAAGGAACTCTGAAAACTCTGTGAAATCGTTTTAATTTCAAATTAATAGTTGTTATTAACAGGAAAGTACAAGACTAAATAACATTAATTTTAATTAGTTTCATAGAAATTAGATGCCTTTTTTTGTAAACAAAATAAATATTGTCGTTCATAGAAAAAATTCAAATATGTTATTGTTTTTAGTATAAAATCCCAAACGAAAACATTAATTATATTAATAAAAACTCGACCTGAGATTTAATAATTTTTTACATGAATTCTAACTTAACTTTGTTTTTATTATCTTTATTGCATCCACAGAAAGGCGCAACATTATATTTCTAGTTAAAATTCAACGTTTATAAAAACCATGGGATTGTGAAAGCACTATATCATTCAATGGCTGTCATGTAATGATGTCCAGTGGTGCAAATATCATTATGGTGCACTATAATTTTTTGTGGCTGGTCATTAATGTTAATTTTTATATTCGAAGAATATATAAAAGGACTATTTATTCTTGCGGCAATTGAAACAAACCATTTTATACAACATTTAAATAAAATTTTGACAGCTTTGGTAAGTTTTTGTTCCTTTTTGCGGCATAATTTAAATGAAATCGTAGCTTCCGTAAAAAGGATATATGGGACGCACCCATATCCTTGTCTCGATTTTATTGAAATTTTTTACAGCAAATGTGAGGTACATTTTACAACCTTTGGAAAATTTTTATTGCTGTTAAGAGTTTACTTTGGCTGAAATTCGAACTTTTCTAAAAAGGATATATGAGAAGTATAAATCCTTTTTAGAAACACACTAAATAGGAGATACATTGTGAAAGGCTTTGGAAAATATTTCTCTCTTTAGCTGAAATAGCAAATTTAAAAAAAGGATATATGGGAGGTATTCATATCCTTAACACGAGTTCATTAAAATTTAATACATCAAATGTTGGATGCATTTCAAAACTTTTAGTATATTTTTGCTATTTTTAAGGCCTCACCTCAGCTGAATTTATAAGTTTTGAAAAAAGGACATATGGGAGGAGGTACATTAAAATTTTTTAAGCAGATTATAAGCAATAATTTTAAGACTTTAGTGAGTTTTTGTTGCGGTGAAGAGCATATTTTAGCTGAAATCCTAACTTCTGTAAAAAGGACATATGGGAGGCACTAATATTCTTGCTCTGATTTCATTGAAATTTCTTACATAAAATGTGAGTTACATTTTACAACCTTTGGTGAATTTTTATTGCTGTTAAGAATCCATTTTGGCTGGAATTCTAAATTTTCTAAAAAAGATATCTCATTGCTGCCACTTCATTAAAACTTTTGCACTAAATATTTTTTAGATCCTTTAGTAAATGTTTGCTACTGTTTGTTACTGAATAATATCAACTGAAATCTTACATATTTAAAAAAAGGATATGTGACAGTTATGCATATTCCTGCTGCGATTTTAATAAAATTTCTTACACAAAATGTGAGATACATTTATAAACTTTTGGAATATGTTTGTGGTTTCTAACATAAATGTAAAAAACGTTTGAGTAATATATTTAGATTTTTGATTAAATTTTATTGGATTTAAGAGTTCACTTTAGCTAATGACGAAAATTAAAAAAAAGGATATATGGGACGCATCCATGTTCTACTTCCGATATTTTTGAAATTTCTTGTGTCAAATTTGAGGTACATTTTACAACCTTTGGCAAATTTTTATTACTATTAAAAGTTAACTTTGGCTGAAATCTTAACTTTTCCAAATATGATATATATGTAGCTGTAATTTCATTAAAACTTTTCACACCAGATATGAGATGTGATGAGTTTCAAAACCTATAGTAAATGTTTGCTACTATTAACAGCTCACTTAAATCGAAATTTGAAAAAAAGGATATATGGGACGCATCTATATCTTTACTGCGATTTTATTGAAATACTCTACAAGAAATGTGAAGAACATGTTGCAACTTTTGTTAAATTTTTATTGCTGTTAAGAGCTTACTTTAGCTGAAATTAAAATTTTTTTTAAAGGATACATGGGAAGTATCAATATCCCTGTTGCGATTTTTGCAAATTTCTTACCTAAAATATGAGATGCATTTTGAAATATTAGGGGGCATTTTAATACTATTTGATAAAGTTTATTGGTCTATGACACGCCGATGTTTAATTTATCATTCAGGGCCATGTTTCTTTGCAATATTTATGGCTTTTCGGTGAAGTACAATGAATTTTTCCACGGCGGTATCATTGGAGGAGTTCTGTCAATCATAATTTTGAATATTTGAAGATTTATTAACATTTATATATTATTCAATTTGAAATGATTTACTAAATTTTACTTATTTTGCATTTAGTTCTAATTTTTTTAATATCTTTATTAAAATTACCATCTTTCAATATTCTACATACTTGGTTTTTCTGAGTCGACAAACTCGTAAATATTTTACAGCCTTTCATGCGATTTCGTAACACAATAAATTATTATTTTATTATTGACAAAAAAACACTTTCAAATGTATATGTTAGTCCACAATGAACTATTTAAAAAGAATTAATGAAGCAAAGAAGGTCATCATTTGCAATTTCGATGAAAACAATATTTTGTGCAATGAAAAGGGGGAAAAATGTAAATGTGTAAAGAATTAAAAGAAAACAAAAAATATAAAACGAAAGCATAAACAACTTTATGCAAATATTATTTTTGGTTTAATGAATTTAAAAAGGGTTAATATGTTTTCAACAAGGAAATGTTAGCATCCAGAAGGGAAACATAATAACTTTTATATGGATGTGACACGAAAAAAATTAATAACTGATATAAGAAAAACCTGTTAATTTCTGGTTAAATGAAAACTTCTATTTATATATTTCAAATAAAACTGACCAGACTGATGATTATCACATAAAATGAATTGTTCGGTTTTTTTCAAAATGTTTAACATATTTCACACTAAAAATTGGGGAAATTATGATATGCGTTTTATACATAAGATCTAAGTTAGCTCTTTATAGCTTCTTTTACTGCACAATCAGAGCTTAGAAAGGATAAATACAAGCTCTTTGGTTTTTCTTACTATTATTTATTTTTTCAAATTAGTGTTATTTAGTCTCTCCCATTTAGTTTTCTTAGACTTATTAGAGCCTTTACTAACTGTAAGAGTGATCCTTATTTCAAAATTTTCGGAATTTAATATTGTTTTTCTGGGAATACAGGTTCAGGGCTAATATTCCTCCTCAAAAATAAAACAGATTTGTTTATAAAAACATGGCATCACTGAAGTAGTAGTAAAAGTAAAAAGCTTCTAATTGCACACAATTGAATTTCTTCTGATCAGCATTAGTGCGTGGTTGTGTTAGTTGTTGCCAGCCTGTTTCAATGATGAAGGCATAGTCACTGATCACTGAACATAATTGGCAGCGACTGACACTATCATGTACTAAAAGCAGAGTAACAGCACCCACCTTCGTCGGCCCTGTAGCAAAAATTAGCCGGCGAAGTAAAGGGTTGAAATAGTTACAAAAAATAACTGTCTATCTTCTCATCTTTCCTAATCTGTCCCCTCAATACTATCCCCTCGTTTTCAGTTCCGGCGCAATGCATTGCATATATAGGGGTCATCCCCTGAGTGCTGGTCCTACTCCTAAAAAAAAAAAAAAAAAAAAACAATTTGAATAAAATTGAAAAAAGTATGGGTAACGTTCAATACATATATAGTTTGATATATATAACATAAGATGTATTGTAGCCAAAAGTCTCTAATTTCTTAGAAACAACTTTTAATTAAATTAAAAAAACTATGGGTAACGTTCAATACACATTTGATTTGAAATATATAATATCACATATCATGTTTTGTTTGATATATAACATAAAATGTGTTGTAGCCAAAAGTTTCTAATTTCTTAAAAAAACTTTCAATTAAATTAAAAAACTATGGATAACGTTCAATACACACTTGATTTGAAATATACAATATCAGATATCATGTTTTGTTTGATATATATAACATAAGACGTGTTGTCGTCAAAAGTCTATAATTTCTTAGAAACAAATTTTAATAAAATTAAAAAACTGTGGGTAACGTTCAATACACATTTTATTTGAAATATGTTATATCATGTTTTGTTTGATATATATAACATAAGATGTATTATAGCCTAGTCTTTAATTTCCTAGAAACGACTTTTAATTGAATTAAAAAACTATGGGTAACGTTCAATACACATTTTATTTCAAATATGTGATATCAGATATCATGTTTTGTTTGATATATATAACATAAGACGTGTTGTCGTCAAAAGTCTCTAATTTCTTAGAAACAACTTTTAATTAAATTAAAAAACTATGGGTAACGTTCAATATACATTTTATTTGTAATACATAATATCAGATGTCATGTGACAAATAGACGATGATTGCGCAGAAACTACTTCTAATTAAATTTAAAAAATGTGGGTAACATTCAATACATATTTTATTTCAAATATGTTCATATATAATTTAGGATGCCTTGTAGTAATATAGCAATTCATATCAAAAATATACTGCCCACATTGCAAAAAAAAAAAACAAATAATTTGTTTCTATTATATTCCAAGTCATTGCAACTAATATTAATTGCATACTTTAAGGGGCAGTTACGGTAAATTGGTAATAGCACACTAACACAGGTATATAATAATGGTCTTTAAAACACAAATCATTGAGACACTAGCAAACAAACGAATTAACAGAACCCAAAAGTATTTGCTGAATCAAAGCAAAACAATTAAAAAGCAAATAAAATAAAGCAAAATCCCGAAAGCCATACAATTTCTCAAATATCAGTCGTTCATGAATGAGTAGCCACAAACTAAATTTTATTTCTGACTACAAGTGTTTTTGACAGCTAATGGCAAGAAAAACAACATATTTTTTTATATATTTATAGAAAAAATATCTGGTTCTGCTAGAACAATTAAGAAAACAAAAATGAACCCCAACGGCTCAAATGCTTTCAACTTAATAGTTCTCCTCCATTATATTTGTCCCTTTTATCTTCTTAATTGAATAAACTCGTAATCTTATTAGGCCGTGCCGTTGTAAAATAACAAATATATTAATAAGTAGTTAACAATGATGGAAGATAGGAAAAAAAAACTTCCAAATATTTCTTTGTACAGGACATAATTTCATGTACATAAAGAAAACCAAAACTGGCAAAATAAGAAACGAAATGAAAAACGCTAAATTTCTTTAATATTTTACAATAGTATTTTATCAAGCTATTGTGCCAAAAATATTTGACAACATGAAATCTACAACAAGTCCACATTAAAATACAATTTTTCAAAAGTACCTTCTTTTTTGGAACGGTATTTTTTCGAATTCATACATATTAATTGTTTTGGAATGTTACTTTTTAAATAACTATTCTTTTTTAAAAAAAGTTTTTTTTTAAAGGGTACTGATTTCAAAAGTTCTTAATCACAGTTATTTTTTAGTACGCAATTCTTAAAATACACTTTCACCGAAATATTTTTTCAAAAAGATGTAAAATCTTTCTATAAATATTATTTTTGTAAAAGCATTATTTAAATGCACAGATTTCACTATTTTAATTATAATTTAAGAGCAAATAAAATTTTTTTTGATGAATACAAACAAGTAAAAACTTTATATTTGACCGGGTCGAATCTTAAGTACGTTCCAAATATTTAGTAAATAAAAACTGTATTTTTGTTCTTATTAAAATTTACATTTTTATGGTATTTGACTTAAGTCGGGAGGAGCATGACTGAGACATCTTTCCGACAGCATAAAAAACTACGTATTAATATTTTATATCAACGTGCGAAAAAGGGACTGAAAAAAGTTTTAAATATTTGACCTGCTGGGTTGCAGTTCCTTTAAAACATTTCTGTGCACAATTTTTAAACTCTATAGGGGTCACTCCGAGAAAGGCCGAGGTAGAGACATCGCACCTTAAAAACTTAAAAACTAAATTTTCAGGGTAGTTAAGTGTAAAAAAAAAATTTTTTTTGATAAGGTCATTCAAGGGGCAAAGGGGTAGGGCAGCGGAAGATCAGAGAACATATTACTTTCGTCGTAAAAGTTTGTAAATTATATTTTTAAGGAATGTAGGCCTAAGAAATACAATTTATTAAATATTTACACAATTTTTTCATATCATACGTAACTTCAACGCCCACTAAATGGGCGAAGTGTAAAAATAGACTATATCGTGTTTTCCACAGACGGACGTATGGGCATTGCTAGATCGTCTTAGACTACATCACTGATCAAGAATATATATATATATATATATATATATATATATTTTTTATTTTTTTTATTTATTTTTTATCTTGGACCAGCACTCAGGGGATGACTCCTATATATGCAATGCATTGCGCCGGAACTGAAAATGAGGGGATAGTACTGAGGGGACAAATTAGGAAAGATGAGAGGATAGACAGCTTTTTTGTAGCTATTTCAACCTTCTTTACTTCGCCGGCTAATTTTTGCTACAGGGGGCAAACTACGGCACTCGATATCGAACGAAATTTGTATTTAAATTGTATGGAATGCGGTAATTTGGCCCCAGGGCTGACGAAGACGGGTGCTGTTACTCTGCTTTTAGTACATGATAGTGTCAGTCACCGCCGATAATGTTCAGTGACCAGTGACTATGCCTACATCATTGAAACAGGCTGGCAACAGCTAACACAACCACGCACTTAATGGTGATCAGAAGAATTCAACACAATATTTCATGACTCAGCGCGGGCTCGAACTCAGGACCTTCCGCTTCATAGTCTCGTGTTCTACTACTTCAGCCAACAGCACCCACATATATACTTTATGGGCTCCAATTCTTTTTGGAGGATATTAAAACTGTATTTTGTCGGGGCCGCTCTGGCAAGGGCCGTGGGGGAGACATTTGACCTTCGCCATAAATCATTAAAAATTAATTTTTCGGATGGTGTAAAATTTTTTTGCTAAAGTAATTTCGTGGGCAAAGCAGGAGGAGGAGATAGGACGTCTCAGCTTCGTCAGAAAAGCTTTAAAATGTTTTTATGGAATTTAGGCATAAGTAATACAATTTGCTAAGTTTGGTTCCAAAAATTAGTTTTTTTTAGTATTTTGTCTTCAAGTTTAACGCGTTGGACTTTCGTTGACATAAAAATATATAATTTGCTTAACGAAATTCGAAAAAAAACTTTAAAAATGATGGTGTTTTTAGAGGTTGGGTTAGTTCTTCTTAGGGGAACTTTTTCCCTGTGGCCCTATTCAGACCATTTACGATGTGCTATCCTTCAAAATGTATTTATACCAAATTTTAAGGGTCTGAATAGGGATTTCGTCTTAGATTTCATCACTGATCAAGAATATGTATACTTTATGGGGTCTCAGATGGATATTTCACTGCGTTACATACGGAATGACAAAGTGAATATACCGTCCAATTCTCTTTTGGAGGGTATAAAAAGTACTTTTCTATAGTAACACGATGTATTGTCTTTCACCAGCAGAGCTGAATATAGAAGTTATTAAAATAATCCCAACAGCTTTATATTCGTTATAGATGAATTGTAACTCAGGAAATTTATATAAAATATCTTTGGCAGGATTCTTTAAATTATTCATTTATTAAACTATTAATTGTTAAAGCATAAACCAGTATTAAGACAATCATTTATATTTCACAAAAGACAGTACATTAATAATACATAATTACATATATATATATATATATATATATATATATATATATATATATATATATATATATATGTATATACATTTAAAAAAAATCAAATAAAATTAAATAAAAAAACTTTGAGCATCACAGATGTCCGTTACATTTGATGCCTGTTTTATACATTTAAAAAAAAATTATTTATTTAATGCAGTAACTTTTGGCATAAGTAATTTTGGATCTACTCCTGCGAAACTGTACACACTGCGTTTATTTTTTATGAAAACAAACGTCGGCATACTTTGTACTTTGTAATAATCGCAAATATCATGATCCACTTAGCGGCTGTTTGCTCCGATTCTTCTACATACATTGAGTCCGAATAGAACCTAAGCTGGTCGTTTATCTCTGTGAGAAATTTTATTTAAAACTGAACAAGCCCTTGAAAGTTGCAGATATTATTTCCTTTTTTATATTATCCCATTACAGTCGAATCCGCTTTAGCGCAACACGCTTTATTGAAAAAAATTGGATTACTGAAAGCGATACATATATCCGCACTGATTTTAAACGCAGCTAGTGTTAATCACTTCGCTTTAGCGAAACATCGCTTTACTGAAAATATCGTATTACTGAAAATCAAAAGCAAGCCCACAACTACGTTTTGTATGAAACTTACTGCGCTTTAGTGAAAAAATAAACAATGACATCGAATCGATTGCATAACTTAAGGCTGAAAAAATTGTGCATGTCAAAATGGCAAAATGTATTTATCCTTTTCGCTCTTACGTACTTTATTGTATTTTTCTATTATATTGTCAATGCAAGTGGCTAGAAATTGATAACAAAAATATTCTTTTACTGATTTTATGCAGTACGCTTAACTGTAACAAATTTCAGTAATCGGATAACTGAACAAAAAATTGGATTTTGGTTAGCTATTTCTAAAAAAGCGGAGTCGACTGTACATATGCCTTGGTACTCCAGCCACCCACAGCGTATACGTAATATTACATTTTACTGCATTAATATCAATTATACGCCGGCATGCATACTTAATTACGTATTATATCACTCTGACCACTATCTATTACATAACAGGTCTTATTTATATTAATTAAAATCTAATTTAACATGATAAAAAAAAAAATGCAGATAAATCTATTAGTTTCTTGTTTCACTCACTTCCTTCGGGCTGCATCCTTTTCCAACCATTTGGTCTTTAAACAAGCGTGTAAATGCTGTTTGCTATGAATACATTAACTAGACACACAAAAAGCCGAATGAAAATACTACATAATACGAAAAGGAAATATATATTTATTACATCTACTTTATTCCAAAGCACGTTCAGCAAAAAGCACGTTTGAAAAATTTCTATTTGATTACTGGCCATAAATAAAATAAGACGCAAACGCATACACTTACATATGCAGCTGTATTGCAAAAAGATATACGCGATTTTAACGAAAGACACATTCAACAAATAAATATCCAACTACTTATCGCTTTCTATGGCTTGCGCAAGAAAGCAGCTAAATATTTGCCACATATTTTATCTCAATCCATACATTATGGCCACTGAATCTGAAGTTAATGGTGGAAACGAACAAGACGAAACCAGGATTTAGTAACACATTAACGTGCTAATTTAGCAAAATTGATAAATTCGCACATCTAAAAGTATTTAACTTTCTAGCAAGAGTATAAAAGATTTAAGAGAAACGCGTGTAACATTTAGTTTAACATTTCAAGGGGATTGTATACCAATTAGTGGAAATATTGCGGGTTTAAAATCCATCTGAAAATCTGGGCAAATATTTATTTTATATTTAAAGGGATTTATTCATTAAAAAAGTATTAAAATTTATTGTAAAAGGTTAGAAAGTAGATGGGCTTGAAAACACACTGTTTTTGGAAAAATTTAGTTTTATTGATACCCAATGTGAAGTAGAAATATGGGAATTAATAATAGAATATGATGTCGGGCAATTGTCCACCTCTAGCACGTCGGCAGACGTCCACTGTTTTCACAAAATTTTGCATTTTTTTTAATTTTGTATATAAAATTTTTTTTTAATGTTGTATATAATCATCCCAAGTATTTATTTGTAGAGTTTTATGACTCCCTGTTTCTGCCTTACCCCCTTTTCCCCGTAAATGACCCTATACAAAAAAAATAAAAAATTTAATTTTGTATATAATTATCCCAACCATTTATTTTTAGAGTTTTATGACAAAGGTGAAATGTTTCCCCCAACAGCCCTTGCCAGAGCGACCCCGCAAAAATACAGTTTTAATACCCTCTAAAGAGAATTGGACCCCATAAAGTAAATATGTATATTCTTGATTAGTGAAGAAGTCTAAGACGGTCTAGCAATGCCCATACGTTCGTCTGTGGAAAACATGATATTGTCTATTTTTGAACCCCGCCCCCTTTTAGTAGGCGTTGACGTACGATATTATGTAAAGGAACTCTGTCCCACCAAGTCGAACATTTTAAATTTACTTAGTAAATATTTGGAGGTTATTTAAGATTCGACCCGGTCGAATATAACGTTTTTACTTGTTATAATTAAAATTCCTTGATCCCAATATTTCACTAAATAATTGCCCAGAATTACAGCTCAATTTGTGGCATTTCATTATTTGACAGCCAATTTACTTCCTAACCTCAAATTTGCCCATCCTGTAAATAGAGCGCTCGAATTTATTTTATGATTTGATTGGCCAATAACTCCTATGGAACAAAATCTTTTGCCATAAAATTTTAAATTCTTCTGGTTTCTTGACCTCTTTTTAATTATTATTGTATTCTGATATTTTTAAGCTTAAGGTCTCTTTATTTTAATTTAATTTTTAATTTCAGTATTTCGTCACTCCTTTGTGTGACTTGTTCAGGAAATTAATTTTAAAATTAATTTTAAATCATTAAAATTGAAGACATTGACCTGAATTAGGATTTAACAATAATACGCTTATACTGGCTTGAGCCTAAGAATTTGTATCCCTTGAAGAATATTTATGTATTATATGTATATTCAAATATTTTGGAAATAGCCAAAAATTTTATTTATTTTTATTCTTATACCAAATCATTAGTATAGAAGTCCACACTGTTTCTTCTTATATAGTTCTGAATCATGTTTCGAAAGTTTGCTCCTTAACAACAATAACTTCCAGTTCATATTTAAAACATTTATATCCTTCAGTCACTTTACGCTTGTTAACTACAAACAATGAACGAATAAAAAGTTTTAATAAATATAACATTTAATTGTTGCTACTCTGCCAGAAACGCTGCTTAATTTTCCTGTTTTCCACTTGCAAAACCATTTTGGCTACATAAATTTTTAAGTAGGCAAATGAAATATACATGCAGACACATAAAAACCCATTAAGTGATTAAGCGCTGAAGCAAATGCAAAAAATAAAGGATGTGTATTTTCTAGTTGAATTTAATATTTAATTGCCTGCGAAAGCCGTACATGTGCGGCATGATGGCTTGAGTGGAAGTGTGTTAATGATTTGCTTAAAAATTTGAACATCATCTGTGTGTGTGTGTGTGTGTACGTTTTCTATGAAAATTTCATTAGTTAAATAGTGAAAAATAAACACAATTGTTGCTAAAGGAAAAACAAAAACAGTTTTCATTCTCTTGGTAGAAAGGAAACATAAATAAAATAAACAAAAATAGTGCTGGTTTGGTGAGCAAATTGTCCAAATAAAATGATGCGGGCAGAGTAGGAAAACAGTGTGTTTATGCATAATACGAGGATATAAGTTTTCTCATACTTTAAATAATTTTTTGAAATTTATTAGACTGTTATTGTCACACTTAATATTTTTCGAAATTGCTTTATTTGTAGACGCTTTAATCATGTGAGAAGTTTTCGGGCTCTTAAAAAATTCCATCAATAGACTGCATCTAGGATGTCCAATATTGTTATTAGATCTAAGACCCCTTTTTTTTAAATTCGGACCAGCACTCAGCAGATCATATGCAGTACATTGCGCCGGAACAAGAAAGTAGAGAATTGTATGGAGATGACAGATGAAGAAAGACAGAGAATTTTTTGTACTTATTTCAAACTTTTTTTATTTCGCCAGTTAGTTTTTTTGCTACCGGGAAATTTTCATATCCCCAAAATTTCCCCAAGTTATTCGAAATAATATCATACAATTTTTAAAGGCAAATTGGATCTATTGAATAGTAAATGAATCAATTAATAAAGTGAGTTTAAAATATGAAACAATTAAGAACGTTTCATATTTCAAGCAAAACTCTTCATGCAACCCCTGTGAAATATTTTGAGTGAGAACAAACCGTTCTGTAAAATAAAAAAACTAAATGTTATTAAAATGGGAATAAAAACTTAAAAAGAAACGTCCGCTGAATTTGAAGGCTGAAAAATTTGTATATGAAAATACGAGAACTGTTAAAACTCACAGGCGATGTGTTAACACCTTTTTGTTACACGGTACCTGTTCGATTTCTATGAACACAGACCCACAAACCCGGAGGTAGAGTTAATATAAAGTATTTAATGAAAAAGAATAGTTTATTGAATTTAATTTTACTTTGTATAATTTATTAATGTTATGTTTTCAACACAGTTAAAATTGGTCTGTGATAGCTAAAATATGAAACATAAACTTTTGATTGTATCCTATCGATATAACGTGAGAAAACAGCGTCAATTGTAGTTCCTTGGATAGTAGTTGGGGACTCTAACGAAGTATTCATGGTAAGCTTGAATTTATCGTAGAGGAATTCGATAAGAGGTAGTGCTTCTACGGTTGAAAAATTCGTATTAAAGTCACCACCCATTATTATTGGCATTGAAAAATAGTCCTCTTCTAGTTCGCGTGAACCATTTTCGGTGTAGGGCAGAAGTGAAAAATGAATAAATTTTATATTCTGGACAGACTGGTTGAGCAAGAAGCTGTGCCTGCTCTCTCTTTTTCCTCCGATATTCTGCCATATATTTTCTTGTTTCTTTTATTACCGACGCACTAAGTAGATGCACTCAAAATAAAAAAAAAATACTTAGTACTTTTTATTTATTTTATATTAAACCCACAAAAAACAAAGAGAATGCAAAGCAACAGACAAATGTACATACATACATTGTTATGTTTGTACATAAGCTACATACGTTGCTGTCTTGCTATCTCATTTTTATATATGTACGTATAACCACGTCACTATTCTCTTTGCTAAGCATAAGACAAAACCGAAGATCAACATAAAACACTTTTTTAATATTACTGCAAATTAATACTCCGAATTAAAACACTTAAATCTCCGCTCGCCGATGTCGGATCGCCTTAATTTTTGGCCTTAACTCTTCGTCGAAACCCGCACTAGCGTTTTAATCCAAAAATTAATAAAATCGGCTATGAGTTTCCGGAGAAAATCGCGTGGGAAAATTATATGAAAATCGCCCAATAATCACTTTCAATACCGACTGCCAAGCAACGAACAAACAAACTCTTACACTTACACTTGCGTATGTATTGAAACTGATAGTTTACTGCCCTAGAGGCGCGCGCATAGATGTTAACACATCAAAAAAAAAAATTAAAAAAAAGTTGTAATAAATAAAAATCATATATCACGACCTATGTGAAGGCATAGGTCGTGTACAGTCAGTCACAGAAACTAATAAAATACGGGTTAACAACATCGCCTGCATAAGGTCCAAATCATTGCGTCTTCATCTGTGCACCGATATTTTGGGTATTTTTCTTTTAGGGGTAGGACCAACGCCCAGGGGATGATCTCTACATATGCATTGCGCCGGAACTGAACAAGGGGATAGTATTGAGACAGATAAGGAAAGATGAGAAGATAACTGATTTTTTGTAGCACTTTGAACCTTTTTACTTCGCCAGCTAACTTTTTGCTACAAGGCCGACGAAGGAGAGTACTGTTCCTCTGCTTTTTAGTACGTGATTGTGTCACGTACAAAGTGTTTTTAATACAAATACAAATAAATTCAGGTATGCGTAATAATTAATTACAAATACAGAGCAATATTGCTCATACGTAATGATGCACAAATGTTTTATTATATGAAGCGTCGTACACTATGCAAGTGACAATTATGCATTGTTGATAATAATTTATATTCCTCCATGGTTCTTTGTGCATCAACAGTTCACATTGTTCTACAGTATATTTTAATTTATATTCTATTATTTTAGTCCTGTTTGTCTTATTACCAAAGTGGTGATATTTATCTCTATTATTTAAATCAATTAATTCATAAATTTATCTCTATTGAGTATAACAGAATAATGTTTGGTTTGTTTATATCAAGAAATGCCATTAGTTTGCATTTCCTTTTATATTAAATTGAATTGCAGCAAAATTTCCTAAAAGTATGCTACAAATTCTTGTACTTTGCTAATATACTATAATATCCTGTATAATAACACAAAATAACACAATAATTAATTAAGTTGTTTTGTTTAATATTTTAATTTTGATAGATTGACCATATAATTATTTTTGGCTTAATTAGGCTTGGCTTTTGTTAGGCGTCAAATACACATTTTGATAGGTATTTATAAATGAACAATAATTGCGTTTAGTTTGTGGTTTAGAACTAAGAGGAAAAAAATATGAAAACTATATGTTAACAATGCCAAAAACATATTTATTATTAATAATATAACTTGAAAGAAGAACGGCAGATTTTAATAATAATAGAAAAATAGCAAACAGTGGAATTAATTTGGCTGCATATGAAAATCTATTCTTGTTTTGAGAAGAAATACTCTAGTGACATTCTTTGCAAAGAATTTTTTAAAATAATATTAATCATGTTCACACTATTGCAGGGGAAAATAGGGAGTAAGCGTTGAGGAAAAAGGCAGACTTAGATTGAATTTATTTGCATTTCCAAACTAAAAGAAAATGACTCGTTATTACGGTAAATAAAAAAATTAAAATATTAACAAATGAAACCCCAAGATAACTCTTCAATAATTTAATATTAAAAGCTGCAAAAATATTTTAATTAATTTCTTATTTGCACTGCTAAATATCGCACACATGCTAAAAGCTGTTTTTCCCATGAAATTTTTATGAAATATTTTGCATGAAATTTCAATTAAAAAATATTTCATTCACATAAAAAGTACCTACTTTGTAATTAATTCTTTTTTTAATCTTTTATGTTTAATTTGTTTTTACATAAACATATTAAATAATTAAGCTGCATTTTTATTCACCATTTATAAATGCAATTTCCAAGGGATTGTAATAGCAACCAGAAAATTATGGTCGAAATAAATAAATAAATTACGCTAGTAATTTTATTGTGGAGAAATATTAAAAAAAAAAACATAAAAATATTCTGACCACATAATTTTAAAATTTGTCTATTTAAAAATGTTTGGTTGTTTGTTACGTAAAATATTTTCATATTAAATTTTAAATACATTTCTGTTTAAGCAATAAGTAAATTGAATATTTAAAAAAATTAAGGAAAAATCCTTTGTCTTACGCCTTTTTTTCAAAAATTAAATATTTACCAGATTTCAACGTTCTGACTTCCTGGGAAGGGTGTCACTATGTTTGTATGTATGTTTGTATGTGTGTGTAATACCGTGTTCAGACATGCACCTTAATTGAGCTTATCGCAATAAATAATATAATTGAGCTCAATTATCCTTATAAAATTTCAATTCATTATTGTTCACTGAATATGAAATTGTTATACTATTGAGTAAAATTACAAATGCAGCACTGCTACGAGTAAAAAGTGTGTTTAGTGAGCAAAACTCAACTCACTGAACAAAGTTAGCCGAGACTTAGCACCTAAATTGTGGAAAAAGTGAAAGAAACCACAAACAAAACATGTCGAGCCATGTTGAATTTAATTTATTGACGTTAAATTTATTATTAACCAAAAAATTAGTAAAAGAGGTTCCAGATTTGAACTTGAGGTCCTCATGAATATGAAAAATTTTTCGTTTTAGTTGCCATACGTTAATTAAGTTGACAAAATTTTGTATATGTGAACAGGAAGGCAATTATATAAAGTGAATATTGACACAATTATAAGTATATGAACCTCGTACAACTTTTTCCACAATTAAGCAGCTCTAGACAATCGACAACCCACGTTCATTGCCACTAACCCGATTGAAATCGGGTGATGCGTTCGTGAGATATCCTGGATTAAAACTATTCCAAACAAGTGATTTTTTTTTTAAAAAAGCCTTAATTAGGTATCTGATCAATTAGTGTTTTCGATTCTTTTACAGGACTCGAAAAACTATATCAATCGGCGCTAATCACATGGGAAGTGCTAGATTCATCCAAAAGTTAAAGCAGTTGAAAAATTAAAATTATAATGTGATTTATTAAATAAAAAGATAATTTGCAGTTTCTCAGATTTGAACTTGAGCCCATTGAAAAAATTAACATCCTGTAATATAATTTACATAAGAAACTTCGACTAATAAAAGAGAAATTCGTACATAATTTAAAATAATAGTTTTTTTCGAAATCTTTTTAGACTTTTAAACTCGAAGGGCTTAACAGAATGGAGCTGCATTTAGAGTCAACCATTTTTAATTCTTTTTATACCCTCCAAAAAGAAAAGGGTATATTCAGTTTTTATATAGATTTGTCATTCCGTGTGTAATTTCTTCGATATGCATATGGGGCCCCATAAAGTATATATATTCTGAATCCTGAATAGCGATGGCGATTGAGCGATTTCCATCTGTTCGTCTGTCTGTACGTGAAATCGGTTTTCCCAAGCCTCCAGAAGAGCTAGAGACTTCGTTCTTGGACCATTGGATTGGAAATGAACTTAAATAGAGTGCTATTGAAATTCAGAAAGATCCGACTTATGGTTCCAGAGCTGGGAAGCTTACACCTATTTTTCGACGCAAAATTTATACCAAAAATCAATTTTTTTTTTAATGTTTGTAAATTAAACCTATTTCTTGCTTTGGGATGCCTCAATGGTCTATTAAAAATTAAAAAAATAAAATTTTTTTTCCAGGGATGGAAAATTAAAAAAAAACTTTTCGACCCATTCCGTATTTTGTAGTACGTGCAGTAACTAAAATTGTTAAAAATTATAAGTTTTTCTTTTACAAAACCTCTTTATACGTCATGAAGATTTGCATTGGCCAAACAATTTTTTTAATTCAAATTTTGCTTCCAGCGGTGGGAAATTGCACTTTTTTTATACATGAAAGTAATCAAACAGGCAACTGATGTTTTTTTTTGTTTTTTTTCCTAACTAAGCCTGTCTTATAATTTAGGAAGAACAAAATTGGTATCAAAAATTCAAAAATAAAAAATAAAATTTCGAATCCAGGGATGGACAAGTGCAATATTTAATAGTACATGCAAGTGACCAAAATGGCTAAAAATTTCAAATTTTTCTAAAAAAAACTTACTTCATACCTCATGAAGCGTTGCACTGATAAAAAATAACTAAAAATTGAAATTTCGCTTCCAGGGTTGGGAAAATTAAAGTTTTTCTTTGGTACATGCAATATTTTGTAGTACATGTAATAACCAAACTGGTTACAAAATTTCAGTTTTTCTTAAACAAAACTAACTTATACCTCATAAAGATTTGCATTGATAAAAAAAAATTAAAATTTCGCTTCCAGGGTTGGGATATTGAATTTTTTTTATATATAAAAGTAACCAAAAATGCAATTGACGTTGTTTTTTTTTTGCTATCTAAAACTATTTTATATTTTAGGAAGAACAAAATTGGTATCAAAAATTTCCAAAAAAAAAAACAAAATTTCTAATCCAGGGATGGACTTGTCCGGCCCTGCAGGAGAGTAGACTTAGACATTTAAACTCTTGTTTCCTGCGGGATCTGGACTGCCTCAGGGATGCACCGCGGGTTGCCCTTGCAGGATTTGTGAGAAGTTCTGGGTGGTTCTCAGTACTTCGTTTTGAAAGGATTGTGTAGGATATAGTCCTTTGGGTATGAAAGTGGGCCTTTTATGGCCTCCTAGTGTTTTCCTCGCTTACTGCGGACAGCCCTTCTAAGCTAACCTATCCTAACCTACTTTGAAGACTTTGATCAAGATAACGATGTTGAATAGGTACAAGGTTGGCCAAAAGAAGTCATCCGATGACTCCTCCACCGTGAACAGCGCACCGCACTTTGAGCGGGTGTAATGGCTCCTCGTGTATCACTAGTGGATTTTCGATGCCTCAGAAGCTATAGTTGTGATTGTTCCCGCTGAGGTGGAAATGAGCCACATCGCTCATTATGATTTTGTTTGAAAAATCGTCTACTTCGTCCTCGATATTGAGGATGGGGACTGTATCGCTCCATGGCTTGTTCACTTGTACGAGTATTCTACATCTGTCTAGCTCACAAATGTCAAAACAGATTTGACATTGGCCACCATTTGCAAAAATAAAAGCATGTCCCAATAGGGTGATTTCTTTTGGGCCACCTAGTATAAATAATATAAGTTTGATGTGTGACCCACCATATCACAAAAAAAAAAAAGAATTGAAACGTACAATTTATATATGCAAAAAAATTTATTGATTTTTTTCCAAAATATTTTAATTAATTTTTCATGTCAATAAAATATTTTATTTTAATATGATTGTTATTTCTCAAATATTTTAATTAATTTTTATGTACAATAAAACATTTTAATATTAATATGGTTTTTATTTTGCTCATTGTACAGGACATCATGAGCTGGAAATTAAAAAGTTCCCAGCCATAATGGTTCTCTCTTTTATCCACATTTTTATTTATATTTTTTTTTTGCTTATTGTTTGTTATCAGAAGTTTATGTGCAAATGAGCCTGCCTGCCGTCCATAAAAGTAAAATGTGGAATAATATAGAAAAATATATATTCCCCTTACACGTTTCACATTTATGTTAACTTTAAAATTATTTCTTTGGCATTCAGCTTATTTCACCTGAGGCGCACAAATTGTTGCCTGAAAATCTTTCGTTTTCACAACAACTGAAAACTATATTGAATTCCACAAAAAAAAAAGAGAAGTGTATAGCAAAAAATCTCAATCATAGTTTAATTAAAAATATTTTTAAGGCAGTTTACCAAAAGTAAATAAAACCATAATTGGTTAAATGCAATTTTATGTTTCTATCTTAAATTCATATGGAGCTTCAAACTTGAATGCATTTTAAAGTAGAATACTTTTAGGCAGGTTTTCTTTTTTAAATATTTTATATTAGTAAATAGTTTATATAAAAAAACTAAACACAAACTGGAAAATAAATTAAATTTAAATTAGTTTTAAAATTTCTGTGGTAGACGTTCCAAACAATTTTTAAAAATTGCTCGTTCTACGACTAGAAAATATACGAGTGAGTCATAAAGTCCTTTAGCCGTGAATGGAGGTTTTATTACAATAAAAATAATATTATTAATTTTATAACACTATGCGACAAATGAAGACGTTTTGGAAAGTGCTAGATCGTGACTATATGGGTTCGATTCTACTATAAAATTTTGGTAAAACCTTATACTCAGAATTTGGCCAATTTGGTGATCGTTTTTTTTTATGGGCCTCCAAAGTTTCCCAATATTACCATGATGCCCAAAGAAAGGTGTCATCAGTTTTTGCCAATTAGCTAAGCAGCACTTAAAAATATCGCTTAACTATGTTCGGCAAAAATGTAGCCAAGAGTAGGTTGTAAAGGGTCCGCCATCTAATGTTTTTTTTCAACTAATGCTTATTTCGTGAATGGTAACACTTGGCTCATGTCTGATTTAACAGATAATTAGTTTTATCCTTCCGCTGAACGAATATGGTTGTGTATACGCTTGAACAACGCTGGGAAATATTGCGGCATTACTTTTGCCGATTTTGCCAAAAAAAAAATCATCTTTTCAGATGAAGCTCATTTTGATCTTGGCGGGTATGTAAACAAGTAAAATTGTCGCATTTGGGGCACAGAAAACCCGCACGCATACATTGAAAAGCCGACGCACCCAAAACGAATCACTGTTTGGTGCGGATTTTGGTCCGGAGGCATAATTGGGCCATTTTTCTTCGAAAATGACAAGGAGTGGCCGTTACAGTCAATGGCGATCGTTATGGGGCCATGTTGAACGAATTTTTGTACACAAAAATTGAAGAGGAGGATATTGGCAACATTTGTTTTCAACAGGACGGCGCTACATGTCACACAGCCGAAGCTACACTCGATGTTTTGCGCCCTGTTTTTGAAGATCGAATTATCAGCCGCAGATCTGATGTCTTTTGGCCACCTCGGAGCTGCGATTTGACACCGTTGGACTATTATTTGTGGGGTGCCGTCAAAGATAAGTGTTACGTCGACAAGCCAGAGACAATTGACGCTTTAAGGGACACTATTCGTGAAGCCATTGATGAAATACAGCTGCACACAATCGATAATATGCTTAAAAATTGGACCGATCGTGTAGGCTACTGCATGGCCAGCCGAGGCAGCCATTTGATTGAAATTATTTTCCATTATTAACTGGATTGTACTTTCAAATAAAAAAAGAAATTTGAGAATATATTTAGTAGTTTTTTTATAGCATTTTCAAAAAAAAAAAGTTTTTTGGCGGAACCTTTATATATTTTGGTAAAATTTTATGACAAGAATGTATTTTATCTTAGAGTTTTTTTAAAACAGGTAAAAAAAATTTTTTTTCTTTTAATTTTTTTTATCATATCATAGCGATTTCAGTGCTGCCACTTTCATATATGATAAAGTCGCTACTTCGAAAAATATTTATTAATCGAAAGAATTTAAAAACAAAACAATTTATTTGTTTATAGCTCTTCATTTATATTGCAATTTTTATTTTGCAATGTTTTTTTTTGTATTTTGTAATGTTTTTTTATGGCACTTTGAAAATAATTTTATGAATTAATTTATTTTTTATATCACAATTTTAAAGTGCCATGGCTCAAGTGTACTAACATAAACAAACGCCGCGATACGGATCTTCCAATTTAGCCTCTATTTTGACCCCTCACTCTCAGAATCGACCTAACTTTTGCTAAACTGATTTTGTTCCACAGTGTAATTCTTGCCATTTTGTGTTGTTCAATATCGCAATTTTGCGATTCTTAATTTTAAACTTCAAAACAGCAAACGGTTTAGTTTATTTTATAAAATTAATTAATTTTTGGTTTTATACCCATTTAAATTTCAATTCTAAGAACTCGAACAAAAAATCTTTAATCGCAATTCTAAAAACTTGCCCTAGGTGTTTAGAAAATTAGTCGGGTAACACTTTTAAAAACAATTCGGTTCTGAGTTTAATTATACCAGAATGTATTATCCAATATTAAAGTTCACAAGACAGGATAATGAAAACAGGACACTTGTCTACTCCTTGTGGACAACAATTAACTACCGCTGACAGCCTGTATCTACTCTCTAAGAAGAGCTGCAAAATCTATAGTTTATTTTTTTCTCTGACTATCGGTGGTTTTCTTCTAAATAGTTACAAAATAAGGGGAATTATTTCCTGATAAGAACCGACATTAAAGAGACCAGCTTAACCGCATAAGGCATCTGCCGATCGATTTACATATGGAATAAACTTCCTGCAGTGCTATTTCTTTACTTTAAGCTCGGACAAGTTTAAATCAAATTTGCAAGAGCACTTCTCCCTCTATTCCCGCTTTCATAACCTATTTTCCTAGTTCTGGCACAATGCAGCAACTAAGAAAGCAAATATTTGGCTGCTATTTTGTTTAAATTAAAACTAAATCTTACTAAATAAGGTTTAATGAAATTTTTTTCTTTGAGAATGCTTGCTATACTACTTTTTAATATATTGCTAAAATTTAAAACACTTTGACAATAATTGCTCCCTTAATAGTAATTTTTCTTTAACAAATCTCATTGATGTAAATGAGTACGTAAGTGCCGTAAGCCTCACACACTCTTATGCTAGGCCGAGGTCAATAAAGTACTTGTGTAGCACTTGTGCCGCAACATGTTTATAAGGTACTTAAGAAAAGCTAAACTATTTAGAACATTGGCAAGAAAAAAAATATATAAAAATTAAATGCATAAATTTCTTAACACACATTTGCGGCAAAGTGTTCATGTGCATGTTCATCGATGCAGCATGTAACAGATTATTCTTGAAAAAAAAAATCACATAAATGACATGAAATATATTATAAATTTCACTTGCCATTTTGTTTTTCAGCACAAGAGAGTCAAGCAAAAAAAAGCAAGATAAAAAGGAATATATCTTACATTTTCGAAAAAAGTTCTCTTTAGTTGTTGCTAAAAGTTCTTTAGAAATTGTAGAGTTTTTTTCCCAAGTACTTTTGATGTTTATGGTTAATTTAATTCATTTTTAACATGTCAATTGTTTGCTTGAGAAGGGTTTGTCTTTGGCTTTTATGTTATGCTTGAAGGAGTATACAAAATTTATACTTATATTTAACAAGTTGTTTGTTATACAATACAAAAATGTCAAGGCGTATGAGTATTATTTATTTAATATGTAAACAGTGCGATATAACTCATACGCATTGATGGACAACTTGCTGAATATTTAGCATCTCTGGAAATATTTTGTTATAAAATTTGTTGCAAGTTCAGTGAACTGATGCTGACTGCTTCTTTTCATTTCATTTGTTATTAATTTTGTTTATGAAAATATTAAATTTTACCCTCATTTTCTGTTTGTGCTTTTGATTAGTTAAATTTTGCTCAGAACGTGTGTCAAAATAATTGTGTTCATGTCTTGTTTGTATATTTTTTTTTATTAAATAATATTATTTATCTAATTGGATTTCATGTAAATGTCATTTCTTATCTGGCAAAATACAACTAATTAATTGAAATGTGTCATCTTCAATGACAAGGCGACAAACGAACCAAAAACTTTCTCTCTTGGTGTAGAGAAGACAAAACGAGTGTTATTTCTATTGGCTGTAAGAATGCATAGCAATAGTATACAACTAATATAAAACTTGAAATACAATTACAATTAAGGGCAAGTGCTCAAAAGCAGTTTTCCTAAACTAATTTGCTCTTTTTATTTCACAAGTATATGTTGACACGATAAAATTCGCAATTTTGTGATTAAAAGAGTACTGCGGTCAAACAATTGGATAAGTGCACAATGTGTATTTGAAAAAAGAAACGCTTAATTAATATTAAATACAATCATGACTGGGCATTATTGTTCGAATTTTACAGATTAATATCGTCGACGCGTTTAAGTTCCTACATCAAAATTATTCGGTGTAAAAAACATCAGCGACAGGCCTTACATTTAGCTGAAAAGCTGAATGGCGCCTATGAGCAAATAATATTTCTTAAACTCGTTGTTTTCTGTTCGCAAATTTACAGTTTAATTTTCAAAATAAGTCGTCCAAATGACTCTTTGGCTGAAATGGTTTACAAATTTTTATTTTTGTGTGCGGTTACCTTACAACTGATGCTGTACTGTTGGAATGGCCAAAGGATTAAGGATGAAGTAAGTAAAATCAAGAGAATTTTTTTTTTATCTTGGACCAGCACTCCCTATATATGCAATGCATTGCGCCGGAACTGAAAACGAGGGGATAGTATTGAGGGGCAGATAAGGAAAGATGAGAAGATAAACAGTTTTTTTTTAGCTTTTAACCTTTTGTACTTCGCGGGCTAATTTTTGCTACAGGGCCGACGAAGGTGGATGCTGTTACTCTGCTTTTAGTACATCATCGTGTCAGCCGCTGCCAATTATGTTCAGTGACCAGTGACTATGCCTTCATCATTGAAACAGGCTGGCAACAACTAACACAACCACGCACTACTGCTGATCAGAAGAATTCAACACAATATTTCTTGACTCAGCGCGGGCTCGAACTCAGGACCCTCCGCTTCATAGTCTCGTGCTCTACTACTTCAGCCAACAGCACCCACAAGAATGAGATCAAGTGAGTCATATGCATTAAATACACGACTATAGAAATGTATTGTATGTATTTATATGGGAAAGTTAGCACGGACAACAACCTGACATGCAGCCGTGAAAAAAAACATACCCATATAAACCCATATATTCTATTTCTGTAGTCGTGTAGTCTGTAGCCTGCTGCCGTGAACGTGTTTGATACAATACAGTGATCAAGCAAAAGTACGATAAGCACAAAATTTCTTACAACTACGTGATTAAAATCGGATTCGTCAGATGCCAAATATTCCACAGCACCGGCAGTGTTTGGAAAAATATATCATTTCAAATAAAGGGTGTTTTTATAAGAGCTTGCTGATTTGAAATTTATGTAATACACATGGCCATAAAAAATTTTTTGTTTGGTAGATAATTTCTTGTCATTTAACATTTAAATATAATTTCGGGCATATGGCCACCACGACTATTTTGCACAAAGGTCATTCTGGAGGTCCAATTTTCGACCACCTTTTCAAGCATTTGAGGGCGTATTTCAGCAATGACACGTTGAATACTGGTTTCCAAAGCGTCAATCGTTGCTCCACGTTTATCCACGTAAACCAATGTTTTGAGGTATCCCCACAAAAAATAATCGAGTGGCGTCAAATCACACGAACGCGGAGGCCAATTCACCGGTCCATTTCTCGAAATAATGTTGTCGTTGAAATGTTCTTTCAAGTGGCACCATCCTGTTGAAACCACATTTCGCTTACATCCATATCTTGAAGTTTTGGCACCAAAAATTCATTGATCATGATTCTGTATCGATTTCCATTCACGGTAACGCGTCGTCCTTCCTCATTTTTAAAGAAATAAGGACCGATGATTCCACCAGCCCATAGGCCGCACCAAACAGTACATTTATCGGGATGCATTGGTAATTCCTGAACGGCGTGTGGATTATCTTGGCTCCAAATACGGCAATTTTGCTTGTTGCGATATCCATTCAACAAAAAATGCGCCTCATCACTGAAGAGAATTTTGCGGTAAAAAAGCGGATAAACATTTTTAATTGAACACTGTTTTTGAAAATAAATTTCCACGATTTGGAAGCGTTGTTCTGGAGTTGACCTGTTCATGATGATTTGCCAAACAATACTGAGTAGAGACGTCACCTTAAATTGTCAAAACAGCTGTCAGACAACAGAGTGATTCGTATAAAAAAAAACTTCATAAAAAAACACCCTTTATATCTAGAGGTACACTTGTCAAATATTTGCCCAAAAAAAGCGTAACCGCTCAATACTCATGAAAAATATCTTGCTTCAGATACGAGTTTCTTAATTAAAATACTTTTATATATAATTCATAGTGTCATAGAATCCAATATTATTGGCAACACTTGTCTGATTTAATACGGCTTCCATTAGCATTTAGTATTTACGCTTTTTTGGGCAAATATTTGACGAGTGTGACTATAGCTTAAAGCTCTTTTACTTTCTGCATTCAATGAAGTCTGTCAAATCTTGAATTTAGACATCTCGGGTAACAATCCAAGCACAATAAATGCACTCATTTTATTTTGCTTCAATTTTAAAACAGATTTTATTTGACGTCTTTATTCGTACAAAATATTTTATGCTCATTCTGCTTATTTTACAAATTTTCTATAAAAAGTGTGTCAAATAAGCCATTAATAAATGCTTTTATGAATAAGACGTGAGCTGTATAGCTTTTTAACAATTTTCTTCTTATTCCAGTTTTTTTTTATTTTCCCGCTAATACGTTGTTCAGACATGCACCTTAATGGAGCTTATAGCAATAAAAGCATTATTGAGCTCAATTATCCTTATAAAATTTCAATTCATTATTGTTCACTGAATATGAAATTGTTTTAATATAGAGTAAAATTATAAATGCAGCACTGCCAAAAAATATGTGTTTAGTGAGCAAAATACAACTCACTGAACAAACTTAGTACAGACTTAGTACCTAAATTGGGGAAAAAGTAAAGAGACCACAAACAAAATATATCGAGCCGTTCTGAAGTTAAATTATTGTCATTCAATTTACTATTAATTAGTAAATTAAAAAAAAGGTCACAGATTTGAATTCGGCCTCCTCATGAATATGAAAAATTTTTGCTTTTAGTTGTACGAGTAGTACGTTAATTCAATTGACTAAATTGTTTATGTGTGAACAGGAAAATAATTATGAATATTGATTCTGAACCCCGTATTATTTCAATTAAAAATTTTATACCTCCATAAGAAGCCACCTTTATAAGGATTAAAAAACAAAATTAAAAATAAAAAAAATATCGTTAATTTTTTTAACGGATCTGCAAGACAGCAAATCATTTTTTTATTATTTTATTAATAAATTAATTTGTTCTAATTCTATTTATTATTTATATTAAGATTGGAATAGTTCAACTAATAAAAAATTCATACATAATTTAAAAAAAAAAATATCTTACATATTCTGCTCTTAAAACAAATTCAAATTTACTCTTGTAAATTCAACATTTTCTGTATAGACCGAATAATAATAATAAAAACATACATTCATGATGATACTCGTATCAAATGACATTTAAATTTTAAAATGAGTTCATTCCATTATTCGATATTTTTAGCGGACACGAAAACCCCATTTACTTGACTTGCATAAACATGAGCCTTTAAATTAATATATCTTTTGCAAAAAAGGGACAACAAACTAAAAAAAAAGATATATATCAGAGATGAAACAGCTGAGCTGATGGTAATTTTTTGCCGGTTATCTGAGATCTTTTGACAGAATATTATTTTTGTTTCAACTTGACTGCTGTCTTATTTAGCTGCAGCTATTTGGCATTGTTTTTCAGACGCTCTAAAAACATTAACATTCTAAGGAATATTTAACACAAATTTAATGGTAATGAAGTGAATATTGCACAGAGAACTGGGAAAATAATGGAAAAAAAGAGTCAGAAATATACAAGGAAAAACTTATCATGAACAATATATGGCTTCGGGTAATACTAAAAGCAAAACTATCTGAGTATAAGAAAACTTTCAACTGAAATTGATGCCAGCATATTGTTTTATTAATGAAATTTTGTTTTGCCACAATGCAGCTTCCTAAACTCTATAAATAAATTATCATTAAACACTACATAAACAGAATGAAATTTTAGCTGGCAGACACTCAAATTTATACGCACTAACGGCTACTAAAAAAACAAACATTATGTACGGTTTTGGAATAAAGTAAATTTAGAGGATGTGTGAAGGTTGGCTAAGCTGCAAGATTCTGTTTGTACCCTACACCCTACACCACGTGTATAATTTCCACAATCCTAATTTGAGACCCCATAAAACATAAATATTCTGGGTTCTTATGAATAAGAAAATCGAATAAGTGGCGCCCGTCTGTCTGTATTTGAAATGGACTTTTCCAAAGTCCTTAGAAAAACTAATAGATTCCTATTGAAAATCAGCAAAACCTTAAATACGGTACCGGAGCTGGAAAATTGATATTTATTATTGGTATAGAAAAGTAACTAAATAAAATAAATGTTTTGTTTATTAATTAAAGCACTTTTATATCGCAGCAAGAATTAAATACATAGGTATTAAAAATCAAACACAATAAAATACAATATTCCAGGGTTGGATAATTGAAACTTTTTTTGGTCCTTAAAAGTAGCCAATTAGAAAAATGTTGTATTTTTCTTTATATATTAAACATAATTGATAAAACTCAGTGGTATTAGACAACAGAAAAAACAAAAAGACTGTGAGAGTGCTGAAATAGGAATATATACTTTTGGTATTCCTTTCTCGCTCTTCCTCACTAAATACTCAAAAATTGCAATTGTAAACCGGGAATAAATGATATTAACGTTTTTTTTTGGTAAGCAAAAGTTTTTCATGTTTTCATTAGAAAGAAATAAATCAGTATTGAATATCATAAAAATCAAAATGTTGGTTCCAGGGTTGGAGTGAATGTATTTTTGTAATATATTGTTCTAATTTTTCGGCTCTTAATTATTATATTATTATTAAAATTATTATATTTATTCATTTCCTCATTTTTCAATTTTCAAATTGTAGACAGGGCAGAAAAAAAGGCTAAATTTTGAAGTGTTTTTTAATATGTTTAGAAATATTGTCAATCATTTTAATTTTATATAAAAAAATAACAAAACAACAAATATACATATTTAATATTCTACAATTTTAACATCTTTTTATCAATTATTATGCTGAAAAAAATATCCTGAGAATATCGAAATATTGAAAAATAAAATATAAAAGTTTTTAATGTTATTATTTTATAAAAAAGGCCTCCAGTTAAATATAATTATTTAAGTAAATTGTATTACAGGATGTTAATTTCCCAACAGGCTATAGGTTCAAATCTGCGAAGCTGCAAATTATTTTTTATTTATTTTTAATAAATGAACGTGATTGCATTCTATTTATTAATTTTTTTGAGAGTGGAATATTAAGAATATATTTCATAGTCATTAAAACTAAAAAAAAAATAGAAATTCATACATTAATTTATAATTATTTAAATTAGAAAATGATTTTTTATTGTTTTAAAATCCTGATTAGTAGTGATGCAACTAAGGATTTTTTCAGGGGAAGTAAAACATATGACCAGAAAAATGAATTTTTGGCCCCGCCCCCTTTAGTGGCTATTGAAGTCACATACTACATGGAAAAATAGTGTAAATATTTAAAACATTGTATAATTTAAGCCTATATTTCTCAAAAATAAAACTTTTAAGCCTTTATGATGAAGCTGGGATGTTCTCTGATCCTCCTCTGTCCTACCCTCCCCCAACTATGCCTCCTAAATGACCCTATAAACATTTTTTAAACTTAATAACCCCAAAACTTAACTTTATATTATTTTATGGCAAAGGTGAGATGTCTCCCCCAATGGCCCCTTCCGAAGTGACTCCGACAAAGTCAAGTTTTTATTTATTAAATATTTGGAGCACATTTAAGATTCGATCCGCTCGAATATAACGTTCTTAATTGTTACTATTTGAAGTTGTTTGACAGAATCATAGCATAGTTGTCCCAATCATGTTTTATTTTCCAAGTGTTTTTTATTTTCCACTTAATCTCGACCTGCAAATTGCTAAGAGCCATTATTACAACTTGAAAGTAGTCTTTTTTTTAGATGAATAAAAAGTTTATCATTATGATAACGTTGCTTTAGTCTAGCAGATAGGATGAACCTGACGCCTTCAACTTCTCGGTCACAAATAATACAAAATTGATAACTCGAACAAAATTAGCCTCAGAACTACTGGAATGTGTACATGTCTTTGCAAGTTTGGAAATTGTTTGCGTGCGTCTTTCTTTGCATTTAAATATTAAATGAAAACAAATTGTTTTGACATTAAGTTTTCTTAGAAATTCTATATGAATGATTTTATTTTCGCTTTCTTTTTTTTACAACTTCTAAGAAAGCAGGTGAGAAAAGTGATGTCAGCAAGTTTCATGTTGAGCAATTGTTAAAGGAATGAAACACGAATAAGAGAGAATTGTGAAAATACAAAATGAATAATTGAAATAATAATGGAACAAGTGTAAACTTAAGTTGAATATGTTATTGCTTTTAAACTCTTACCAACATGTTATTGTGCTGAAGAATTTAAATATTTCTTAACAACTTTAAGTAGTTTGAAAGTTTTTGGAATATTTTGGTAACATTTTATTTTACATGGGCGCTGAAGTTTACAATTGGAAGTTAAGGACTTTAAAACTTTAAGTAGTTGCTAATCACAACACCTTCTTAGCGGCTTAAAGCACTTGAAAGACTTTGAAAACATTTCGAAATATTTGAAAACCCTCAAATTTTTGTATATTCAAACCCCTTTATGCCTTTTACTTGCTGGCAATTAATTTCAGATTTCATCATTTGCTATTGGCAAATAAAAACTAATTTCAAGAATTTAAATAAAAAATATCACAATAAATTCTGTTATATGAACTTTTCTTCTATTCTTATTTTTGTAAATTCATTCCACTAACAAAACCATTAAATTTCCATTAAGTAAATGACTGTTAAAATATATTTTATTAAAAGGCCACTATTTAAGCCAGAAGTGTGCAAGGGACATTTTTCAGGAATTGACTCATTTTCAAAAACGAAAGAAGAGAAAAGAGATAACAGAAATAAATAAACCAGCAACTCTTTCAGTGCATTATACAAGAAAAAAGAATCAGCACACAGGAAACGGAAAACATTTTATTATTACCCCACAAAAGCAATTTTGGTTGTTTTCTTCTAAATGACACTTTATATATCAAAAATCATTGTGTCAACTATTTTATGTATATAGATCTATATATGTGTGTGTGTGCGTTTGTGTTCTAAAAGAAAGTGCATTAACTAACAGCTGCTGTTGTAGTTTTAGCAGCATTTCCACTTTGTGAACATTTAATTTTATCAACTATTTGACTTTATTTTAGCAACTATTTTTGCATTAAAAGGCATGCTACAAAACATAAATAAAAAAGAGAAACAAATTACTTTAATATGTACAAAAAAGAAATTTAATAAAACACTTTTAGATGGCAACTATCTTTCAAAGTTTTTTTTTAATTAAAAAAGTCCGTCATGTTTTGTAAAATATAAACAATTTTAAAATGAGAAGACTTTAAGTGAATAAATAAATTTTAAGATGGTCTTTTTCGTCGTTCCCACCTCATTGTGTTTGAATGAGCCGGCTTTTGCACTTATTTGCAAAGAGGGTGATTTTTAATTTGGTTCCATTTTTGTGTCAGTTTTCTTATGATTCTTGACAGGAATATCCTCATCTTGAAGATAGCGAGAATTATGCGTCACAGCTGGAGCTACCAACAAACTTATAATGAGAGTCCCTTTAGAGCAACATAGTCATTATCAGTTATTATTCGAATTATTTTTAGGCGAATAATTTTTAATCGAATAGTTTTTAATCTAACAATTGCCAGCCGAAAAAATTTTAATCAAATAATTTTTAATGTAACAATTTTTAATCGAAAAATTCTAAATCGAATAATTTTAAACGATTAATTGTTAATCGAATAATTTTTATCTAATAATTTTTTATCGAAAAATTTTAATCGAACAATGTTTAATAAGACAATTTTTAATTGAATAATTGTTAATCGATTAATTTTTAGTCGAACAATTCTTAATCTAACAAATTTTAATGCAAAGAGTTCAATCAAGCAACTTTTAATCGAACAATTTTTAATTAAATAATTGTTAATCGAATAATTTTTAATCGAATGATTTTAGTCGTATAATTCTTAGTCGAATAATTTTTAATCTAATAAATATTTGTGGAACAATTTTTATTTGAACAATTTTTAATTGAATAATTTTCAATGGAATAATTTTTAATCGCATAATTTTTAATTGAATAATTGTTAGTCGGATAATTGTTAATCGAACAATTTTAATCAAATAATTTTTAATCGAAAATTTTTAGCCGAATTACTGTTAATCGAGTAATTTTTAATTTAAAAAATTTTAATCCAAACATTTTAGTCGAAAAATGTTTAGTCGAACAATTTTTAATTGAATAATTGTCAGTCGAATAATTGTTAATCGAACAATTTTAATCAAATAATTTTTAATCGAAAACTTTTAACCGAATAACTGTTAATCGAGTAATTTTTAATTTAAAAAATTTTAGTCCAAACATTTTAGTCGAAGAATTTTTAATCGAATAATTTTAATCGAAAAATTGTTAATCGAATAATTTTTAATCGAACACATTTTAAGCGAATAATTTTTATTTGCTTAATTTTTATGCAAATAATTATTATTCGAGCAATTTTTTATTTGAGTAACATTTTTACAACAATATATTTTTCGATTAAGTTTATGTTTGCATTCACGATTCAATTCAAACGAAAAGGACCAGACCTTTAAGTAAATGATGAAGGATCTCACCGGTCAAGTCCGTAAATGGGCTGCTGGCTCAGGCCAAAGGGGAAAACGTTCCCTTACGAAGAACCAAACCAACCTCTAAAAAACAACATCATTTTTAAAATGTTTGTTATGCAAATGATATATTTTTATGTTAAAGAAGATCCAAAGCGTTGAATTTGGAACCAGAACATAAAAAAATGGAAATTTTTATAATGAATTCATGTTCAAAGATATTTTATCTTGATGAGGAAATTGTAATCACTTTAATCGCAGAGTGAAACTGACAAAATTTAGTGGTTTTTGAGTCGAGTAAACGCTTATAGTAATTTGTAATTATTTATTTGCTGAGCTAGTCACCAAACATGAAAAAAATCTTCCTGTACTATTATTCGTATTTTATAATTTCCCACCAAAAATAGGTTGGCTTTTTTATTGTTGCTGCTGTTGCCTTCAAAATACTTGATGCTATTAATTTAATGCATTTTTCCTTTATTATTATTTTCAGCCATTTTACTACAGCCATTGTAGTTTTTGTTATGCAGTTGTAGTTGTTTCAAAAATTACAAAAAAAAAAAAATGTTTTAAAAAATGGACAAGAGTTAGCCAACGAATAAATAATTTTGCCAGTTTATTATGCTGAGTAAATATTCACAAAATTTTCATATTTAATATTTTTTGTTTTTATTTTTGTATGTATTTATTTTGTTCTATCCCATTGTTATTTTTGCAACATTATCTTTCTGTATGAATGTACATTGTACATGTATTTTTATTAATTTGGAAAACAAAAAAAAAAAAAAAAGAAACAAACAAAAATAATAACAAAACACAATATACTTGTACTCGTGTGCAACATGGGAGAGAGTAAATTAAAATTGCAATTTTGTAGCCTTTTTATGCAGAGCAGCCAAGTAGAAATTTCTTGCAACCAAAGGTAAAAATTGGAAAAATATATAAACTTTTATTTAAATATTATACAGAGCTGTAATCTTATTTTCTTTGGCTATAACAATTCTTTTAAAACAAATATTTTTTCAAAGTTATCTATAATGGGGCTTCACCAGTCTGCAGTTTAATTGCCAGTTGTGTGTGATATATTTTTAAAAATGTTATGAGACTATTTTGTAAATATTAGGAAATATTCAATATAAAAAATTATATACTTTTGTATTATAGAAAGGCACTGTGTATAAAGTTTTATTTCATCTATATAATTTATAACAAAAAAAAATAAATTCGAGGCAGTGAAAAATTTTATGTACTTGTGCGTTCATCAAAAACAATTAATAACAATAATCAATTTTTGACGCGGCTTGGGGAAAATTTAATTAACTTTTTGCTAGTAATAAAAATCTATTGATAATAAATCACCAAGTGAACTTAACTAAATTTCTATACAATATGCTACCACTTTTAATATTTTTCTAGCACTTTTATTTATTCGTTACTTAAGACTTTAATATTTTAAAAGTACTAAGTATAAAAGCAATAGGAATAAATTAAAAATGTATACACTCCAACTAAGAAACACCCTTAACGTCCTTTTTTATTAATTTCTTTTTTTTTAGTACTGCGGAAGCTTTTAATCTTTTATATCCGGTTGTGAAGGCTCTTTGTGCTCGTTTAAAAACAGCTTAGCCGTTTGTGGTAAACACAGAATATTAATTTAGTTTTAAAAAGTAATTTTGCCAGTGTTGTAGTTACTAAGGGAAGAGTGGAAAGCTTAAAAATACTAAATAAAGAATGCAAATGGTTTTTATTAGATACAACTTAGTCTTAGATACAACTTTAAGTTGTATGACATCATACTCCATCGAAGAATAAACATGTTTTAATTTTTTATTTCAAATTCACAATTATAAAGTCAGTTTAAAAAAGTATTGAATTATAGTAATTAAAATTACATTGTATATAAAAGCACAGAACTGAACTGGTCGACTTGAATTTAAACAATCGCTATGAACGCAACCGTCAATAAATGATAGGGTATTCACTAGGTTAGCTGTTAGTCGTTTAAACGATTAGCTACTACTCGACTAACAAATCGGTTAATTTTAAATGGACTACTGATGCCGATCATTATATTAAAAATGATTTAGTTTCGAAAATTTTTCCCTTTTATCATAGTATAGGTCAACTATACAAACACCCTACATAGTATATTTAATTAAAATTGATTAGCTAATTGTTAGAACATTTCTTTTTTAAATTCAGAAACACACGATAAATATTCCAAGGCACAAATCAATATCAGTTTTTAATTATTTAACTTACACCCAATTCACACAATGAATTTTATGACGTCTAATTTTATTGATTCCATTTTAAAATTGGTTCCATGCGTTCATACGATGAATTTGGTTTTCTTGTCTATTTTAATTTTTTTTGTTATTGTTTCACATATAAAATAAAAACAACACGAAACGTAGCAAAGAGAATAGGTATTAAAGTAAAGAGAAATATAAAAAAACCATGAAATTAGAAATCAAGTCATTTTTTCTACCCTTCTTTCTACTCTACACCGTTCACTATGAAACCAAAAATGACGTCGAAAATTGGATGTCATAAAATTCATCGTGTGAATCGGTTGTTATACAGCAGCGCAGAATAGCTGTTTTCGAAAGCAGCTACACTTTCATCACCAGTACTCATGTGTATTTTCTTTGCTTGTCACCACTTATGTGACTTAATTATATAAGAGTTTATTGTATTCTGATATTTTTAAGTTTAAGGTCTCTTTATTTTAATTTAATTTTTAATTTCAATATTTCGTCACTCCTTTGTGTGACTTTTTCAGGAAATTAATTATTTTATTTTTTTTCTACCCTTCTTTCTTCTCTACACCGTTCGCCGAAATGACGTCGAAAATTGGATGTTATAAAATTCATCATGTGAAATTTATAAAATAATTGATGGCCCACACATATGCAATGCATTGCGCTGGAACTGGAAAGGAGGGGATAGTATTGAAAGGACAGATGTAGAAAGATGAGAAGATAGAAATTTATTTTTTTGCTATTTCAAATTTTTACTTCGCCGGCTAATTTGTTGCTAGAGGGCCGACGAAGGAGGGTGCTGTTCCTCTGCTCTTTGGTGCATGATAGCCACAACCGCTGCCAGTTATGTTCAATGACCATCACTGAAACTGGCTAACACAACTAACATCTAATACAACCATGCACTAATGCTGATCAGAAGAAGTCGACACAATACTCATGACTGAGAGCGGAGTCGAACTCAGGACTCTCCGCTTCATAGTCGCGTATTTTACTACTTCAGCCTAAAAAATTTTTAATTTTGAAAGTGCTGATTATTTTTCCCACATTTGCAAAAGAAGAGTTCTATTACTGACTGCAGTTGAAGTCGTCAGTGGTCAGAATCATATGTAAATCAGGACGAGGTCACATAAATAAATAAAAAAATTAATCAAATTAATCAAATTAACCAAATACGTTAGACCAGTAGTATAAAAACTTTCGAAAAAAATGCTTTTTTTGAATAGATTTATTCAGTCTTGTTGTGTTTAGCATTTTACGCCTTCAAATTCCACAAATTGTAATAGCTTAAAGATAAAAAACTAAAATTTTCTTTAGTCTATTACAAAATGTCGAATCTGAAGGCGAAAATCGCCAAACAAAATAAGGCTGATTATTTCGAGTTCAGACATACACCTTCATTGAGTTTATCGCAATCAATGCCATTATTAAGCTAAATTATTAATATAAAATGTAAATTAAGTGATTGCTCAATTAACACAGTTACAAATGCAGCAGTGCTAAAAAGTGTGTTTAGTTAGCAAAATACAACTCACTGAACAAACTTAGTTCAGACTTAGCACCTAAAATGTGAAAAAAGTAAAAAACCCATAAAGCAAATATGTTGAGCCATATTGAAGTTATATTGTTGGCATTAAATTTATTATTAAGTAGAAAATTAAAAAAAAAATCCCAGTTTTGAAGTTGAGGTTCTCTTGAACAATTTTTGCTCTTAGTTGTCATGCCTTAATTGAATTGGCTAAATTACGTATATGTGAACAGGAATGTAATTATGATAATAAAGTGAATATTGACTTAATTAAAAACGCATATCTGAGCACTGTATAACGTATAGCAACTAAGCGATTAAGGCTAAAGCCCGATTAAATGAATACCCTAATAGATAAGAACTGACTCTTGTTTATATTTTTTTATACACAAATTAACAAGACATTTTGTAATTAGTATGACTCTGACAACTTCATGTTCAGGACAGTTTTATTAGCAACGAACCAAAAGGCAAATATTTGTAAAATAGCTTTCACAACTGTCACAATTATTAATTAAGCAGCGCTTTATAAAAAAAAATATGAAAAAATCTATTAACTTGAAAAGGCAAACGATTTCGTTGGACTATTTTGCCATACAAAAATTAACTTTTGCCGTAGTGGGTTTGGAACTCAATCCAAGTGATTCAAAACCATCACAAAGTGTAATTAAAAATCCTTTGTTACTTTATGGAATTTCATTATTTTCTTTTTTTCACTTCCTGCTTATCATGCATTTCGCCTACGCCAACATCAAAAACTTTGCTGAAGTCACCGACTGTATGCCACGTTTATGTCAATTCCTGTTGTGCTCTTCCAAATTGACCATTTTTCTTAACAAACGACCGGAAATTTTATTATTAATAACGGAGATTAATAAAATTAATTTCAAAGGTAAGTGAACAAAAATAAAGCGTCTATTCAAATACGCAGACCACTAATTGTGTAAATCACTTATATGGATACAGAGGAGGAAAAATCTAAGTATTTTACTTTCTTTTACATTCTTTGCTTTTGTTTTCTATAGAAAGATTAAAAATTTTTAAAGGCAAAGAAGTAACACCAGAACTTCTGGTGAAGAAATATTTCAAATTTGTTTTTGCAGCCCATAGAATTTCTTCTTCACGCCAAGTGATTTACAAAATTAGGGCAGTAAAACCAAATAAATCGTGTATAATCTAGACTTGTATCCAACTAGCTCATTCGCTCAGTTTTGACAAGAACCTTTAATCAAACCTATGTAATTTAAATGGATTTGATCAGAGGTTCTTGTCAAAACTGAGCGAATGAGCTAGTTGGACACAAGTCTAGTATAATCTTCTCTTTGAGCCCAACACCACGAAATGGTTATTGTGCAACGAGAAAATGCCAGCGATAATTTCAGATGTAAACTTTACCTAAAACTGGTGTGGTTTACCGGAAGTCTAGGTCTGTTATACACAATTATCTATGGCCTCTACATGTACTTGGCGAAAGGTGAAATTGCCTTAATTGTTCCCAGCAAAGCCACGTAAGTTGTTGGCAAAGTTAACAATAAAATTTCTTTCTCACTGCCTAACGCTTATTCTTGCAGTTATTTTTGGAACCACTCCCAATGGTCGGGCTATTCTTTGGTTTATGTCTTGAATATGTTTAGCATTTATTATTCCTGTGCCGTTACTTTGGCATTTGACACTTTATTCTGTTGGTTGGTCAGCAATATTGTCGCTCAATTTCGCATCATTAAGCATCGTTTTGATCAGCTTGCCGTTCAATATTCTCAGCTGGTGCTCAGCATTTCTGTGCAACAATTCGATGTCGGCATGTTGTCGTGCATTGAATATCATCGTCAAACTTTATATTTGGCCCAGAAATTAAATCGTGTTTATGGCGAGATAATATTTATTAAAATCATGGTTCTCTGTTCGGAAATTTGTTCTTTGATTTTTCAAGCGAGTCGTCCAAATGAGTCTTTGTTTAAAAAAGCATACAAGTGTGTGTTTATGTGCACACTGGCCTTGCAGCTGATGTTGTACTGTTGGAATGGCCAGCGAATTAAGGATGAGGTGCGTACAGTTTTGAAAGATTGGCCTCAAAATTATTTTATTCATTGTATGTTTTTTTTTTTTTGTTAATTTTATTTTTTGTATGTTTTTTATTTGTCCGTTTGTTACCTGTGATCCTTTTCAGAGCACTCAAGTGTGCACAGCTATTTATTGTGCCTTTGACTGGACCAGTTTATCAAAAGTTTACAAAAAAAATTTATTGCTATCGATGATGCGCTCACAAAGGCACAGTCATGTAACAGGTGTTCTTTTTGAAGTCGATTTAGCTCTATACATATGGGTATTAATTTTCCACATTGACGAACTTTAAAATTATATATAAATTATACATCATTTAGGTTTTCAAGACATCAGTTTCTCTCCTAGCTGTCCTGAAGTCTTTAGACGAAGATCAAGCATAAGAATATTGAGATAAGAAAATTAACATTTTTTTTCAGTAAAAACATATATGATTCAAAATTCTAGTTTCCGCTATAGTACAAGAATAGTTACGCAAGTAAAGCTCACATTTGTTTTCAGTGCTGGTACAACCATAAAATCTGGACAACTAAACTGTTGGAAAATGTTAAAAAAATCAATAGAAATACAGTGCAACCTCGATTTGTGCAACAAAAAAAAAAATTAAAAATATCAGGACTTCAAAGCAGCAATGATGAGACCTCATATATTAATAAAAAGTTTTAAATTTTATCTTATATAAATAAATAAAAAAATTATAAAAAAATAATGCTATTCGTGCTGTAACATTTCAGTAGCTTAGATAACTTTTACAGATGAAGAAAGTTAAGAAGACAAAGAATTTTTTGTAGCTATGCAAACCTTTTTATTCTGCCGGCTAATTTTTTGCCACATGGCAGAACATGCTGGGTCGCAGTTCCTTTAAGACATTTTAAAACTCTATAAAAGGTCACTCCGGGAAGGGACGTAGGGGAGACATCTACTACAAAAATAAATGTGTGGGATAATTAAGTGTAAAAAAAATTTTTTTTTAGGGTCATTTGGCGGGTAAAGTAGGAGAAGGGCGATAGGGCAAAGAAGGATCAAGTTAAGTCTCAGCTTCATCATAAAAGCTTAAAAATTTTATTTTTAAGGAATGTAGCCTTAACTACAACAATTTGTTAAAGTTTTACACTATTTTTCCATATAATAACGCCCACTAAAGGGGCGAGGTCCAAAAATTGATATTTTAGATTTTATGGCTCCTGGTTCAATGCTTGAGACCATCTCTGACATAAAAATATATCAATTGCTTAACAAAATTGCAAAAAATATATATTAAAAATTATGTTGGTTTAATTCTTTTTAGGGAAACTTTTTTCCCTTTGGCCCGATTCAGCCCATTTACGAACTTGACCTGTGCTATCCTTCAGGATATATTTGTACCAAATGTCAAGAGTCTGGCTCTTTTCGTTGGGACTGAATCGTGATTTCCACAGACGGGCGGACGGACGGACATGCTCAGATCGTCTTCACTCAGATCGTCATCACTGATCAAGAATATATATATTTTATGGTGTCTCAGATGGATATTTCGCTGTATTACATAGTGTACATATTTTATCCTCTGTACACACAAGTTTACATCAACGACATTGAAAAACATGACATTCAAAAATATACATATGCATGCCTCACTTTATATACAAAAAAATCTTGAGTGTACAGGACTGTGCATCGAACCTCAAGTGTATACATTGAAGACATTAAAAACATTGAATTCACTACATGTACGTATGCACATTTGCCGAGATGATAACATTTTATTTGTTTTGTAACTTCATAAAATTAATGTGTGTGTGTGCGCAGTAAAAGCAAACACTGAAAATATTATACAAACCCACCAGTTTCAAATTAAAAAAGCATATGCACAAGATGTACACTAGTACACTCATAGTTACACACGAGTAGAAGGTGTACACGATGAAAGAAAGACAATGTCTATAGTGTATTAAAGGTGTACATTAAATTTTGTTGTACATTTCTGAGATCTCTGCTGTGCACCGATACTCCTCAAATTTACTTGGCAAAAGTATTCTACAATCAAATAAATATATGATCACTTCGATCAAAATATTTTTCTGAACAAGATATACAAAGAGAAAGAGAACATTTTTACTGAATAAAAATAAATTCTGTTGAAATTCTTTTTAGGAAAATAGCTGCAGTTATTAAGACTGTACCGAGTACTGTGAACCCTGTACAATAAGTTCTACAACAACTTATAGGACTTACGGAGGCAAATGACGGATTTGCGTATCGATTGAAATTTCCTTTTAAATTGTATTGCATTTTCTGTTGAAAAGTAATTTGGCCAATGTATTTAAACAAAATTGCAAATTCCTTTCCATGCAAACGGAGAAAACCCCGATTTTACCAACGCGTTCAACTGTACGAAAGCTCATTGTCGACTGTGGTTGTAGTACAAGTTGTAATTAGGCATTTACTTGTTTTTTTTTCTTCTTCTCTTTGTTTTATAAACTAAAACCCTTTTACTGCTATAATAGCATTGATTTTTAAATTATACATGAAGCCACTAATATGATAAATTATATATAATTGTAGCATTTATGAATGTTTAATGCGAAATGTTTGCCAACATTTGACACATTTGCCGTTTTCTGTTGGACAACAAAACATAAACAGATAATTCATAAAGTATATAAAGCAGCTCAGATATAAAAATACTTGTGCATACAGGAATTTGAAAATTCTATAAAATATTAATAGTAACTAAAGAGTGGAAGTATGGAATAATAAGTGAAAGTGTTTAGAGTTTGTCTTACTGGTTTTAATATAAGAAAACAAATATAATTAAAATAAATTTGTGAAATGAATAAGAAACTCAAAAGTTTTATATTTGGCATCACTTAATGGCTCACGATAATTAAAAATTTGTAACACAGATTCCTTTGCCTGGCGGATATATTTAGCGCGTCTAGAATCTTGAAAGGTCTGTCTTCTTTCCAATACTGCTTAGCACACACGGAAGTCTAGTTCTTTTGCTTAAGCTGCCGTTTGTTTAAAATAAAGGGTTCATAACCGAAAGAAATGCGCCTATTTTGAGGGCCTTCAGAAAACCTATTATTTGAATGAAATAAATTTTTTTTTTAAAAACTCGTTATTAAAAGCATTGATTTAAAAGGAAAAAAAAAACGAAAAAAAAAAATTTTTTTTTGTTCACATATTTTCAAATAGTTATCACACAACCCTCGTATTACCGAATGCAATACCAAACCTCATATAAAAAATTTACTTTTCAAATTTTATAATACTTTTCTTTTGTGGAACATGATTGATTATTTTTTTTAATTTTTTGCAGAGACAAAAACTGTTTGGATGGTGTTCGTATTTGTTAATAATCAATTGACAACAAGTGACAGTTTCATGTTTATAAAAATACAAGAAAGGGATACGGCGTTCCCGTAGCCACTAATGGGAATTTTATGCAAAACACAAAAAATAATAATAATAAAAGAGGGCAATGATTTCAGCGCATTATTTTGCTGTACAAAAACTCACTTTCACTGGCGTGGGAATAAATCTCAGCAGCAGTAATTTAAAGCCAAAGCAAAGCCTCATCCAATATCCTGTCTTACTTTATGGCATTCTAATATCTTCTTTCTTTCACTTTCTACTTGTCACCCACTTTGCCTATATTCATATTATCGATTTTGTGGAAGTAACCGATTCTATGCCGCTGCTGTGCCAATTGCTATTGTGTTTGCTGAAAGTGGCAATTTTCCTAAACAAACGCCAGGATATTTTGTTATTGATACAGGACATCCATGAAATCAATTTCAAAGGTGAGTTGAAATAAGAGCTGTTTTGTTTTCTTTTACCCTATGGAATTTTCTTTAAGCCAAACACGAGGAAATGCTAATTGTGCAACGCGAAAATGCCAAAGATAATTTCATTTGCACCCTGTACTTGAGGCTGGTGTTGGTGACCGGAAGTTTTGGCATGATACATCCGGTCATTTATGGTCTCTACGCTTATTTCACAAGTGGCGAGTTTGTTTTGGTTGAGTCCAACAAGGCAACGTAAGTTGTTGAATAATATTTCTATCTTAAATCATAAAAGTTTTTGTAATTTTTTTTTTCTTAAAATTTTTAGCTATTTTTGGAATCACTATCACTTGGCAGGCTATTCGTTGGTTTATATTTTGAATATTTTCAGCGTTTATTTTTCCTGTGTTGTTTCCTTGGCCTTTGACACGCTATTCTCTTGGTTTGTCAGCAATATTGTGGCTCAATTTCACATTATTGGCCATCGTTTCGATCAGTTTGCCGCGCAACATGCCCAGCTTGTATCCAAGAAATGCCAGCAGCATTTTCTTGCCAGCATCATAGCCTGTGTACAATATCACCGTCAAACTTTATATTTGGCCGAAAAGCTAAATGCTGTTTATGGCGAAATAATCTTTGTTAAATTCATTATTGTTTGCACAGAGATTTGTAGTTTAGTTTTTCAAGTGGGCCGTCCCAATGACTCTTGGGCTGAATTGGCATATAAAAGTTTATTTTTGTGCGCTGTCGCTCTACAACTGGTGCTGTATTGTTGGAATGGCCAGCGAATTAAGGATGAAGTGAGTAGTAGGTTGAATAAAAATAAAAAAAAAAATCAATGAGTGTTCGAACTCACGGGCGATGTGTTAACACCTTTTTGTTACACGGTACCTGTTCGATTTCTATGAACACAGGCCCACAAACCCGGAGGTAGAGTTAATATAAAGTATTTTTTATTTATTTTATATTAAACCCACAAAAAACAAAGAGAATGCAAAGCAACAGACAAATGTACATACATACATTGTTATGTTTGTACATAAGCTACATACGTTGCTGTCTTGCTATCTCATTTTTATATATGTACGTATAACCACGTCACTATTCTCTTTGCTATGCATAAGACAAATCCCAAAAATCAACATAAAACACTTTTTTAATATTACTCCAAATTAATACTCCGAATTAAAACACTTAAATCTCCGCTCGCCGATATCGGATCGCCTTAATTTTTGGCCTAAACTCTTCGTTGAAACCCGCACTAGCGTTTTAGTCCAAAAATTAATAAAATCGGCTATGAATTTCCGGAGAAAATCGCGTGGGAAAATTATATGAAAATCGCCCAATAATCACTTTCAATACCGACTGCCAAGCAACGAACAAACAAACTCTTACACTTACACTTGCGTATGTATTGAAACTGATAGTTTACTGCCCTAGAGGCGCGCGTATAGATGTTAACACATCAAAAATTATAAAAGTTATCTTAAATTGAATTAAGATTTATAGGCTAATTGTTCGAAATTTGTTTTTAAATCTCAGAAAGACATGATAAATATTCCCAGGCACAAAGGAAAGTCAACATCACTTTTTAATTATTCAACTTACACAGCAGAGCAGAACAGCTGTTTTCGAAAACCGCAACACCTTCATCATCAGTGCTCATATGTATTGTGTTTATCACCACTTATTAGGTGGGTTAGTTGAATGTGATAACAGTTCCTATTTACACAAATTTTATTGTGAAAAAGAATACGAGAACTGTATCAAGCTGATGTTAACATGCTATTGTTATAATACCCGTGTTACCGTTTCATTATTATCATTAAAATGTTGCTACTGTGGCTGTTAGTTTTAAGGGCCTATATAAGGGCCTTTCAGTTTCTATGCGTTTGCTAGGTGCACAAGTCAGGGACCGTACATGGTATACGTTTTATTTAAAAGTTTTATTTTAAAAATTTCTTTACAGTCATTGGGTTTTATTTGTCGCTTAGAAAATAAAAGTTATTTTCTGGCCAGAGGAATAACTATTCTGGAAATAAGTTACCTTTTGATTTTTATTTATTCCTCAGATAATAATCGTTGTTTCTTGAATTCTACTTATTTCTCAGAATATATAATTTTTTTTTTATTTATTTCGCAGCAAATAAGTTATTTATTCTTCAGAACATAAAATGTATTTCTACGAGTCTTAACAACTCTCTTTCCACAAGTTATTCACTTCCGGGAATAAATAGGATTCCAGAAATAATTTATTTTCCGAGGAATAAATATAAATCAGGAAATAACTTTTATTTTGCGAGGAACAATAAAAAAAATAGTCTTATTTTCTTTTAAAATAAATAAATAATAAAAATCAAAAAAATAATTTTTATTTTGTGAGCAATAAATATAATAAAAAAATAACTTTTATTTTCTTTAGAATAAATAAAAATCACAAAATAATTTTTATTTTGTCAGCAATAAGTAAAAATCCAAAAAAAAAAAACTATAATTAAATAAATAAAACTTAGAAAATAATTGGTAATACACAATAGCCCTATTCACAATCTTGTGCAAAAGGTCGTGCATCATTGCATTTGCAAAATAATTGTACTCTACACCAACAAAATACATTGAAAATACTCTCAAATACTCTCAAATACTCTCTCAATTTGCAAATGCTATAGTGCAAGACCATTTGCACAGTATTGAGAACTGGGCTATTGAGTTTTTAAATAAATCTTAAACAAATCAAAATTCATGCATTTAAAGGTAGTCCAGGTCACGTGCTTTTGCACTTGGCACTTCTCATGCAGTTTGATTTTTTATAACCTCCAAAAAAGAGTTGGAGGGTATATTCACTTTATCATTCCGTGTGTAACGCAGCGAAATATCTCTTTAAGACCCCACAAAGTATATTATATATACTTGATCAGTGACGAAACGGAAGGAGCGCGACCCTTGAAATAAGGTTAGGTTAGGTTAGGTTAGAAGGGCCACGCGCATTAAGCGAGAAAAAATACTCGGATTCAAGAAATAACTTATTTTCCGAGGAATAAAAAAAAAAAAAAAAGAAAACTGTATCTTCTCATCTTTCCTAATCTGTACCCTCAATACTATCCCCTCGTTTTCAGTTCTGGCGCAATGCATTGCATATATAGGGGTCATCCCCTGAGCGCTGGTCCTACTCCTGAAAAAAAAAATACTCGGAGGCCATAAAAGGGCCATTGTGACGCCCAGAGCACTATACCCCACACAATCCTTTCGAAACGAAGTACTGGTTCCTAAGAACCACCTAGAACTTCTCATAAAGCCCGAAAGGGCAGCCAGCGGTACATCCCTGAGGCAGTACAGATCTTGCAGGAAACGAGAGCCTAGATGTGTAAGCCTACGCTCCTGCGAGGGCCAGACAGTCACAAAGAAAATGCTGTACTGGCTCCTACTCTTCTCCATCAAAACAGCTCCTGCAGCGGCATATCAAGGGGAAAGTCCAAACGCTCCAACATGTGCCTAAGTGCACAGTGCCCCATCAAGACCCCTATACCAGGAGTGTCAACGACTTCTTCAGAAAAGTCAGAAGCTATCTAGGCCTAACTTTGCTAAGCGGGGGCCATAGAGTTTTGCAGACCCTTGAGGTGGTAATACTGGATCACCTGATTATCACCTTCCTCTCTGCCTACTCCTGAATTTTATTCAGCAGCTCAACTGAGGGAATGTTAATATTATCCCTACGTGACACTGCTTCATCCAAAGCCGAAACCGCTCCTGCGCATTCGTCCGCCATTTCATTTCTCTGAATGCCTTCATGCCCTGGAACCCAAACTATCTTGACGTCATGTCTTTTAAGTCGAGGCAGAGATTGACTGCCTGGTCCACGATGTCACTCGATATCGTTCTATCGAGTAAATACATTTAAAACAAAAACAAATTTCAAGATTTTGTTTTTGTTTTAAATGTATTTACTCTATAGAACGATATCGAGTGACATCGTGGGCCAGGCAGTTAATGCATCACATTACACATCTCGACCTTATTATCCCAGATTCCAGGGCCCTAAGTGCTGCCTGACCCTTTAAATAAGGTACAGATAAGTTCTGAAGTTGGCTGAATCGGGCCAAAGGGAAAAATTTTTCCCTACAAAGGACTAAACCAACCTTTTATGTCAAAGAAAGTTCAACTTGTTACACTAGGAGCCATAAAAAAAACAATTTTTTTTATGACGATGTTAATATGTTCTCTGATCTTCCCCTGCCCTACCTCTCTGTCGCCTAACCTTATAAAAAAATTTTTTTTTCCAAACTCAACTACCGCGAAAATTTAGTTTTTAAAATTTAGATGAGATGCCTTCCCCACGGTATTTCTCGGAATAACCCTGTATAGAGTTTTAAAATTGGGCATAGAAAGAAACTGTGACCCAGCAGGTTAAACATTTTTAACTTGTCTCAGTCGCTTTTTTGCACGTTGATATAAAATATTAATACGTAAATTGCTTTTACACTGACGGAAAAGTGTCCCAGTCAGACTCCTCCTAATAAATTGGAAACGACGGTATTAAAATAAATTTGTTTCCTGTTTACTTAAGGCAAATATCATAAACATCTAAATTTTCATTTAATGAATATTTGGAGGGTATTTAAGATTCGACTCGATCGAATATAACATTTTTACTTGTATGTATTAAGAATTTTAACGAACATTTTTTATTGCTATATTAAATTGAATTAAGATTCTATAGGCTAATAGAAAAATTCAGAAAAATGGGACATGAAGAAAAATAATCAAACGGTAACACGGGTATTAAAACAATAACATGTTAACAACAGGTTGATACAGTTCTCGTATCCTTTTTCACAATAAAATTTGTGTAAACAGGAACTGTTATCACATTCAACTAAGCCACCTGATAAGTGGTGACAAACACAATACACATGAGCACTGATGATGAAAGGGTTGCGTCTTTCGAAAACAGCTGTTCTGCTCTGCTGTGTAAGTTGAATAACAAAAACTGATGTTGACTTGCCTTTGTGCCTTGGAATATTTATCATGTCTTTCTGAGATTTAAATTAAAATTTCGAACTATTAGAATCTTAATTTTTTACTTGTTGTTTTATTATTTCATCCATTCCAGAGCATGAAAGTTTCCACAGCCATCTATTGTGCCATAGACTGGAGCTGCCTGTCAAAATGTTACACACAATTGTTTTTGATTTCAATGGTGCGTTCCCAAAGATGCAGCCGTGTCACAGGCATCTTCTTTGAGGTGGATTTAGCTCTATACATATGGGTAATTTCAATAAATTTAAATTTAAATTAATTTAAAAGAATATATTTTTAATATTTTAATCAAAATAAATTTTCTTTTAAGTTTTCAAAACAGCCAGTTCCCTGCTAACCGCCATAAAGACTTTAGAAGAAAATAAAGTTTAGAAATATTAAATCACCTATGAATTTTTATTAGTCGAACTTTCTTAAGTAAATTGTTAATTCTTTTAACGGTGTTAAGTTCGAATCTGCATGACTGCAAACGATTGCGATGGCTCTGGAAAAAGCGAAAGAGATACATGGAATATTGGGAATATTAGTCGTCAGGGTTGGGGAATTTCGTACTAACCAAAAAGGTAATAACTTAAAAATATGAATGTGGGAACTTCTCATAGATCTCTTTAATATTGGGTATTCATAGATCTCTTTAATATTGGGTATAGGAAAAAGTCACCGAATGCCAAAATTGATGAATTCGGTCGGCTATCTCATGATTATGATATTGTTTTTTGGCAGAGAAAAAAGGAAATGATTTTTTTAAGTACAATTTCAACAATTTTAGAACGAACATCGCTGCCTCATGCTTGAAGCCCAAAATTTCCCACATCATTGCATGACATGCGCCAACCGTTTGCCCGCCATACAGCATAGCAGCATCTCTAATGGCCATTCGACGATTCTTCAGAACAAATTTCTTTACTTTCGCAACATCTTTATCAATTTTCGTTAAAAATATTGGTTAAATAGTTGATATTCCTATTGACTAGCACCACTTGCAAAAGTGGAAAAATTGAACAAAGAACGCTGATGAGATGGCGTAGCGGCCTCGAAATCAGTACTGATCCGTTCTGCTGGTTTGATGATTATTGAAAATATTCTTAATATTCCAATCTTAATATAAAAAATAATAAATAGAATTTGAACAAATTCATTTATTAATAAAATAATAAAAAATAATTTGCAGTCATGCAGATTCGAACTTAAGCCCGTTGAAAAAATTAACAGTTTAGAAGTATTTTGATAAGAATAAAAGTATTTATTAGCCAAATAGAGGCTTTTAGTTGTAGTCATAAGGCCTAATTTATAAGCATTTTTTCTGATTTATAACAGTTTAAAAAAAAAATTTATATAAAAAAAAAAAATGTATTAAAAAAGTCTGTTATGAGTCAGATTTTTTTTTTATAAATTAGACTATTAAGTTCTTTAGGATGCTTTAATTAAAGAAATATAAATGCAAATATGCCACGAGTTGCATGCATAAAACTGCATCAATAGTTAGTCCTCTTAGTGGAATGCAAATGAATAAATTGTTGAAAATAGAATTCAAAACTTGCTTGAATAATTATTTGCCAAACGTAATTTTAATTAACATTTTTATCTGAAATTCTCAGCTTAAAAAAAATAATTTAAATTAAATCAAACCCGTCTGAAGGTGATGAAAACGATGATGATGATGGGCTACTGTTGCCAGCTGCGTTATGGCCACTTGCTGTTATAATCACCGTGAGAAATGACCATAAGAACAGGTGCCTAAGAAATTATTGTACGTGTTTGGGTTTGCAAAACGCCGTAATTTTATGTTAATTAAGTGAATTAAAGTGCAAAGTTAATGATATGCAGGCTTTTATAATTTAATGCATTAATTTGCCGGGTAAGATTATCAGGGTATTCCTTTAAAATGGACACTGCGTTTGATTAATCAAATATTTCCCGATTATGGGATTATTTTTCAAATAAAATATATTTTTTTCCATTCCTATTCAATAAAAATTGTTACTGTTAGAAGCACATATGCCGAAGGAATCAATTAAAGCTTTAATTGAACCATATTTTTATAATTGATTAAAAAAGTTATTAATGAAATAAGTGTTAGATTCGATTAAAAAAATAATTGAAACATCTTTACAAAATTTAGTTAGCCCATTCCCAGCCACTTATTAAGGCGGTATAAAAAAGCAATGAACCTTAGCTAAAGGCTGCAATAGTTAAAACGTAGATATGAAGCCGAAGATTCCGGGCTCGATACGGTACTCACTCAAGAAATAAATATCAACGATCACTAAAAAATTTTGACAATAGTTTATCATTTCCTTCGTCGTATCTATAATAAATAGTCGCCACCAAAAAAGTAAAATGGCCAAGAAAAAAATTCTCTCTCTTCTTATCCCTCTTCAGCTGCCCCAGCTTTTCATAATTATGGTACAGTGGGAGGCAAGACTAGGACTGGCTAGCAGAAAGTTTGTTTAAGAAACTCGAAGGCAGCAAAATTCTCTGCATATTGTTATTGCCTTGACATACGAGGTCTGTTCAAAAAGAATTTTAAATCGTTTCCTAAAGATATTTTTTAATTCATCTGTTGCCATGTTTTCCTTCCATATACTTCCCATTCAGTTTTCTATATGTCCTTGAGGCCTTAGAAATTCAGTTTTTATTTCGTCAATAATCGCAAAACGGTCCGGTTTCACAGATCTCTTCACTATTGGGTATAGGAAAAAGTCTTGGGGGGACAAATCTGGTGAATTCGGTGGGTGGTGATAATATCCTCCGAATATTGTTATTGCCTTGACATACGAGGTCTGTTCAAGAAGAAATAATGAGAATTTTCACTTTTTCCACAAAAAAATATATATATATTTTTTCTATAAAAAAAAAATATAAAAATATATACATTATTTTTTTCAATGTAGTCCCCTTTGGAGATAAAACTTTTACATTTGTGCCATTATTTTTTCGAAGCAGGCATTTTTATACGTCCATGAGATCTAAGGAATTTCTCTATTGTCGCAAAACGCCCTCTTATCATAGATCTCTTCTCTATTGGGTATAGGAAAAAGTCTTGGGGAGACAAATCTGGTGAATTTGGTGGGCGGTGCTAAAATCTTCCGAATATTGTTATTGCTTTGACATACGAGGCTTGTTCAAGAAGAAATAATGTGAGCTTAAACTTTTTTCAAATAATAAATTTTTTTCTAAAAAAAAAAAAAAATTATTTCTTTCAATGTAGTCCCCCCCTTCGGAGATAAAATTGTTATACTTGTGCCATTATTTTCTCGAAGTAGAAATTTTTTATACGTCCTTGAGACCTCAGCAATTTCTCCATTGTCACAAAATGCCCTCTTTTCATAGATTTCTTTAATATTGGGTATAGGAAAAAGTCACCGAATGCCAAAATTGATGAATTCGGTTGGCTAGCTTATGATCATGAAATTGTTGTTTGGCAGAAAAAAAGAAAATGAAACGAATATCGCTGCCTCATGCCTGAAGCCCAAAATTTCCTACATCATTGCATGACATGCGCCAACCGTTTGCCCGCCATACAGCATAGCAGCATCTCTAATAGCCATTCGAAGATTCTTCAGAACAAATTTTTTACTTTCGCAACATCTTTATCAGTTGTTGATGTGCTGGGCTGACGAGCAACAGCGTCATCATTCAAATCTTCTCGATCTTCTTCGAAAAGCTGGAACCACTTGCAAACATTTTCCTAACTCAGAGTACAATCAGCGTTTGCCACTATTAACATTTCAAAAGCTTTTAAAGTCTTAGTTCCATTATTTACTAAAAATTTTTTGAAAATTCTTTGATCAATTTTTTTCCACCGAAGAATATTTTAAACCTCACAAATAAATAAAACCCGCTAAAAATCGGAAATTGTAAACACCTGCTGGAGAGGAGTGTATCAACATCTCTAATAGTGCTTTTTGAGATTTAAAAATTCGTCTTACGCTATGTTTTCTATATCTAGTTGCGATTGCAAATATTGCAAAATGTATTTGATTCATTTGATATATTTTCAAGATTCTCCATGATACGGGACACTCTATTAGAAACTCTTGCATAAAATATATTTTTATTTTGTTATTTCTATTATGCAAATAAGAAACTTCTTGGCTAACATTTTCTAGCTAATGCAGAATAATTGCGTGTTTAATTTTTTATTTTTCCATCATTACACTGGGCAACAATGATACTGAGATTTGGGGCATATTAATGCACATATTTATGAGTTTCTCAGCCTGTTATTTATTTTTCCCAGAATAAAGATAAGATTTAGAGAAAAATTATGAAAAAATTTAAATTCAATCACGAACGCGAAAACCGATTTTGAACCGATTGGTAGAGCTGGATGAGGTTTTTTGTGTTGATTTCTTTTCTAAAAAAGAATGCTACATATTTTGCACTTTTCAATAAAAAATGGCAATTTTATGGCATTTGGATATAGTGAATTTATTACAAATGAATGTACCATTTCTAGCGAAAAATTAGTTTTATTTTAAAAATGCGCCCAATTGTAGTTTTTTAGGAAAACAATGATAAAATTTTACAGTTATTTCAGAAAATGTCAAAAAGCTAATTTTGGAATCGATTGGAAAAACTGCTGCAAAGTTATTCGTCGGTCCTGTAGCAAAAATTAGCCGGCGAAGTAAAAAAAGGTTGAAATAGCTACAAAAAAACTGTCTATCGTCTCATTTTTCCTAATCTGTCCCCTCTATACTATCCCCAAGTTTTCAGTTCCGGCGCAATGCATTGCATGTGTAGGGGTCATCCCCTGAGTGCTGGTCCTACTCCTAAAAAAAACAAACGTTTGAAAAACAATTGTTTTAAGTTTTTTTGATATATCCGAAACTGTACCGCTTCGAACAGTTTCCAATTCACAGATATACGTTTGAAAGAACCCTTTGAAACGCGACTAGTTTGGCTAGATTCGGTTCACCCGTTCAAAGGTTACAAGCTGGTCACACACTCACTCACACACACACACAAACACACACACACATACATAGTGATGGCTTGTCAGTACCCTGCAGGAGATCGAACTAGTATCAAATTAGTATTGCAGTAGTACATAAATCACCAGTACTAGTTCCCAACTGTGAACTTTCCTATACCATGTTCATGCTCAAATTAACATTGAGTGTATTTGGAAAATTACTAGTACCATTGGTACTAGATGGAAACTGGGTGATACTAGTACTATTAGTACTAGATGAGTACTAGTATAATTTCTTCTAGTCGGATACTAGTATAATCAGTTCTGCACTAAGAACTGGTTCATATATAAAAAATATATCCCTAAATTTATTGGTTTTTTAAACCCAATGAAATTTGTTAAGTCCTTGGCTTCACAAGCCATTTTTGGTTCATCAATTTTTAGTTTGAAAATTGAAATTTGTTTTTATTTTAATGGAAAATCCCAAACAAATATTTTTAGAAAATATTCTTAATATTCCACTCTTAATATAAATAGAATTTGAACAAATTCATTTATTAAATATAAATAAAAAATAATTTTCAGTTTCGCAGATTTGAACTTAGAACCCATTGAAAAATATTAGCATCCTGTTATATAAATTACATAAAAAAGTTCAACTAATAAAATAAAAACTCATAGATAATTTAAAATATTTTTTAATTTAATACGAGGAAACAGAGAGAATAGAGAACATTCACCCGTTCATCCTGTTTAGAGTGACTGAACTGAGGAAAGGGAAGTACAGTTTAGGGGATTTTTGTATTTACAATTTTGGGCTGATAATACTTTATACGAATCTTCCACTAACTGTTACATTAATATGTAATTCAAAAAGAAAAACGAAGTGGTCGAACCGTGTTATTTATACGTTGAAAATTTAATTTCTAATAAACACAAGAGATTTCTGTTCAATATATTTGAACAACTTTGAAGAAACAAAACTATTCACTAAATCGTTTTCACACCTGCAGTAACGATTAGCTGAGCAACGCTTTAGAAAAGTTAAAAGAAAAAAAAACAAGAGATTAATAATATTAACAAAATGGCAATAATTTCTATGCATTATTTTGCGGTGCAAAAACTAACATTCGCCGGTTTGGGAATAGATCTCATGACCAGTGATGCCAGCTCTTTACAAAGTCTTATAAAACGTCCCTTGTTGCTCTATGGACTTTTAATAACTTCTTTTTTTAATTTCATGCTTATCGTCCATTTTGCGTGCGCCCACCTCAGCGATTTTGTCGAATTAACCGATTCACTGCCGCTGTTGTGTCAACTGCTATTGTGTTTATTAAAAATTGCAATTTTCCTGAATAAACGCCAGGATATTTTACTTTTAATCAGAGATATTCATGAAATCAATTTCAAAGGTAAGAGGAAAGTAAAAATATATTTATTTCATTTTTCCAAATTTTTTATGAGTGAATTTGCTCTGAAGCCAAACGTGAAGAAATGCTTATCGTGCGCCAGGAAAATGCCCGTGATAATTTCTTTTGTACGCTGTACTTTAGAATGTTATTGGCAACCGGAAGTTTTGGTATAACATCGCCAGTTATCTATAGTTTGTATGTGTATTTCACTACCGGCGAGATTATTTTTATTCAATCGAACAAGGCATCGTAAGTTGTTTACATAGAAACGTGTAACTTGGGCTTAAATCATCCTCTTGTTTTCTGTAGCTATTTCTGGAATTACAACCATTTGGCCGGCTATTCTGTGGTGTACGTTTTACACATTTTGACCACATATTTTACTTGTGTCGTCTCCCTTTCCTTTGATACTTTATTCTTTTGGTTTGTCAGCAATATTGTGGCTCAATTTCATATCATTGGCCATCGTTTTGAGCAGCTGGATGTACAACACTCCCACCTGGCCTTGAACAATTGCCAGCAACAGCAATTCCAAGCCAGTGTTGCCTCTTGCATACAATATCATCGTCAGACCTTGTCTTTGGCCGAGAAATTAAATGTTGTTTATGGCGAGATAATATTCATTAAAATTATTGTTCTCTGTTCGGAAATTTGTTGTCTAGTTTTTCAAGCGGGCCGCCCAAATGAGTCGTTGGCTAAAGTTGGCTACAAAAGTTTCTTTTTGTGCGCCCTGGCCTTGCAGCTGATGTTGTATTGTTGGAATGGCCAGAGAATAAAAGATGAGGTAAGTGAAGTTTTTTAATTATGAAATCTATTTGTTTATTCAATTAGTAAATTAATCACTTTAGAGCACTCAAGTGTCCACTGACATCTATTGTGCATTTGATTGGAGCAGATTGTCTTGTGCCTACAAAAAATTATTTTTGCTTGCAATGATGCGTTCTCAAAAATGCAGCCGCCTGGCATGTGTCTTTTTTGAGGTGGATCTACAATTATACTTATGGGTATTTATTTCAGTGGCTTAGGTTAACCGACAGCAATAACATAAATCTATCTTTTAGGTTTTCAAGACGGCCAGCTCTCTGCTAGCCGCCTTAAAGACTCTGGATGAAAACCAAGAGTAGAAACATGTGGAAATATTCTACAGATGTCTTTAAGTCTTTGGGACTGGACATATTTTTATTGTATCGTTTTAGTGGCATTCAGTCATTTTTAACAAAACTTCATTTAAAAATAGTTAAAAACAAAAGACGAATTTCACTTGGAGTAGGAAAGTCCTTAATTAATCCTTTAGGGAACAAAAAAGTTGCATTATATATTATTTTATTATGGGGTGACAAACTGAAATACACATGAGCACTGATGATGAAGGTGTAGTGGCTTTCGAAAACAGCTGTTCTGCTTCTTTCTGTAAGATTAATAATTAACAAGTAAGAACGTTATATTTGACTGGGTCGAGTCTTAAATACCCTCCAAATATTTAGTAAATAAAAACTCGGTTTTTATTCTTATTAAAATTTAAATTTTTATGGTGTTTGGCTTCAGTAAACAAGAAAAAAAAATTATTTTAATACGGCCGTTTCCAATGTGCTGGGAGCAGCATGACTGAGACACCTTTCCCTCAACATAAAAACTCTTTACGTATTAATATTTTATATCAACGTGCTGAGATAAATTAAAAATGTTTAACCTATTGGGTTACAGTCCCTTTAAGACATTGTCGGGTCTAAATGTGAAGCAATCTGCATTAGAAATGCTTCTGGAAAATGCAGAAATTTTGCTGTTCCAGAGAGCAAAAATCTTAAATTATATATTAATAATATTGAAATTGCGTTTGGTGATAAAATGAAGTATTTAGGTATCACTTTCAATAAACTTTTAAAATTTAATGAACATGGAAGAATTGTATTAAATAAGGCTTATAGAATTATGGGTTGTTTTTCAAAAATTTTATATAACAAAAATTTGCCTTGTAAAACTAAACTATTACTGTACAAGACTAGCTTAAGGCCAGTATTTCTCTATGCGTTTCCTATTTGGTTTAATGTTTCACCTTCTTATATGAAAGAATTGGAAATTTTTGAAAGAAAGATATTAAGATGTTGTATTGGAAGAAATTTCCAATCATCTTGTAAGCGATATTCTAACGTCTATATTTACAATAAATCAAGGGTTACTCCCATTGGTCTTTACGTTTGTGACATTTTAAAGAAATTTATTGCAAGACTTTCTAGTCACGAGAATGATATATTGAGAAATGCGTTTAACGAACAAATAAATTTTAGTTGGTCAAATACAAATTACTTATCGCCAGTTGGTCTCATTAATGAGAATCCTCCAAATTTTAATTTAAATATTGGTTTGCGTCCACCTTTTTATCTAAAAACTACTTCAGGCACTCATAGGGGTTAATGCATATATGTTGAATGGCTTTGTGTTGTTATTATTTTTATTTTTATTTTTTTTTATTTAATTATTATTATTATTATTTTTTTTTTTAATTTTTTTTTTAAATTTAGTTTCTAAGCATTAGTTTTAAGTATATTATAGAGAAATACTCTCTTATGTCATGTTGGCTCCGGGAGCAAGAGCTTATAAACATATTTGGTTTTACAATTTGTAATTTATTTTCCTTGTTAAATTAAGTTTGTTACTGTATTAATATTTTGTAATTAGGATAATACATTATAGTCCTAAGTTGTGCTATTTTAATGAATTGTAATTTAATTCATATGGTTTGCTAAAAGGCTCAAATAAACAATTGAAATTGAAATTGACATTGTCGGGTCACTCCGACAAAGGCCGTGTGGGAGACATTTCACTTAAATCGTAAACTAAATTTTCGGGGTAGTTAAGTGTAGAAAATAAGATTTTTTTGATAAGGTAATTTTGTGGTGACAAACGGGGTGGAGGGGTAGGGCAATGGAATATCCGAGGCCTTCGTTGTAAAAGCTTATAAATTAAATTTTTAAGGAATACAATATTTTAAATATTTTTTCATATAATATGTAACTTCAACGCCCACAAAAGGGGGCGAGGTTCAAAAATTATATATCCTGTTTTCCACGGACGTATTGCTAGATCATCTTAAACTCTATCACTGATCAAGAATATATATATTTGATGTGGTCCAATTCATTGACTAAGTGAATATACCCTTCAATTCTTTTTTGAAGGGTATAAAAACTGATGATGCCTTGCTTTTGTGACCTCTGAATTTAAAAACATTTTAGCACAATTATTAGGCTATCAATCTTAATTGAATTTAGTATAAAAATAAAAATTTTCCATAAAATTACTTACATACAAAAACATTTAATTTCAATAATATTTTATTGTTTATTTGCACTGAACAAGTCTAAAGTTGCATCAATTATTAACAGCGAATTGGAAAAAATTTACAAAAAGTACCACACGAGTCATGGGAGTACTAATCAGAGTTCGAAATAGTGTACATATTTTATCCTCTGTACACACAAGGTTACATCAACGACATTGAAGAGCATGACATTGGAAAATGTATGCATGCCTCACTTTATACACAAATAAATCTTGAGTGTACAGGACTGTGCATCATACCTCAAGTGTATACATTGAAAACATTGAATTCACTTTATGTACGTATGCACATTTGCCGAGATGATAATATTGTATTTGTTTTGTAACTTCATTAAATGAATGTGTGTGTGCGCAGTAAAAGCAAACACTGAAAATATTATACATACCCACCAGTTTCAAATTATAAAAGCATATGCACGAGATGTACACGCGTACACTCATAGTTATAGACAAGTAGAAGGTGTACACGATGAAAGAAAGACAATGTCTATAGTGTATTCAAGGTGTACATTGTATTAAAGGTGTACATTAAATTTTGTTGTACATTTCTGAGATCTCTGGTACTAATATAATTCTTAGAGTTCAATTGTACTGTTTACATGTGCCGTCTTATGTGGAATAGTACGTGGCTGTTGTTGTTGATAAAAAATTTAATATTGTCAAAAACGAAGGTAAAATTTACCTACATTCACTTTATGCTGAATTTGTGGAATGTAAATTGTATATAAACAAAAAAAAAGTAACAAAATTACAACAAAAGAAAAAAAAATATCACCACAACACAACCGAAATTGCAATTGTTACATTTGCTGCAACAATAAAAATATAATAAATTAAAATAGGAAAAAAAGCAGGTGTTGATACCATGTGCCAGTGTTGGCACTGTGAGCCATTAGGGAAACGACCACTTAGGGAGCTATACTGATCTCAGTCTCTGCCTCCACATAAAATTAAAGTCACAACTAAACTTTCTAAACCCCGATATATGGAAGTGTGTGGTCTTAGTCTCCTTTTATACGCACAAACCTGGTGACCTTTCTCTTTTTTACTTAGTGCTGTACAGTGTAATATTCATATTTTTTTTTAGAAAGGCCGACTGACAGATGAAGAGATGATTCGGCAGTTGAAATGGACTCTAAAATCGGTTGATGACAATAATTTCGGGTTATACTGCCATAAATCAAGGTTTCCTGGACAACTCCGGCAAGAAGTAAGAAGAGATTATTTAAAAAACAAATTCGTATTTAAAAAATACACATTTTTCTTTAAATGCTAATATTAATAGATATGAAATTATCTCATTGTTAAAGAATCCATAATTTTGTCTTTATTTCTAAAAATCATAAACAGTTCACAGAAAATAGTTTTTTGAATTTTTTTGATTGAATATAAATTAATAATTATAAGACATTGACAATTATTTTTTCCAATTTCCATTTCTTTTTATACCCTCCAAGTGTAACGCAGCGAAATATCCCTCTAATACGGGGTATACATATTTATTCTTGATCAGTGATGAAATCTAAGACGATCTAGACGCGCTCGTCCGTCCGTCTCTCAATCTGTGGAAATCCCTGTTCAGTCCAAATGAAAAAACTTAGACCCTTCAAATTTGGTACAGATAAATTTGGAAGTATAGCACAGGTCAAGTTTGTAACCGGGACTGAATCGGACCAGAGGTAAAAAAGTTCCCCTAAGAAGAACTAAACCAACAGCATAATTTTTTAAGTTTTTTTTTTTGTAATTTTGTTCTTTTATGTCAAAGAAGGTCCAATGCGTTAAACTTGGAGCTATAAAATCAAAATTAATTTGCCCCTCAAATAACTCTATAAAAAATTTTACATTAAATGGTAGGAACACAACTGGGACGAACGACGAAATTCGTTCAGTACGACGAATTCGTTCGTAAAAATTCGCTCTATAAATTCGTCGTATGAAACACAATAACGACGAATAAATTACAATAATGAACAAAAAATTGTAAATTTTATTGAAAATCTTTGTAATCCTCTGATGCCAGATTCTTTAAACATTCAATAATTACCCCCCGGTGGTGTCCATTTTTTCCAGAACAAATTCCTTTTTGTAATTATTTTCTAAAAAATTTTTCTGTAAATAAATTATTCTTTTCATTTAACAGCTGATGGGGTGACCATATGAAAAAGTGGGAAATAGAAAAAAAAAACTATATTATAAAAAGTGTTCAAAATTAATAAAAAGTCGTCCGAATGATAAATTTTTGTGAATTGGTGAATGCATTTTTAGTATGCACTAAAAATTTTCGTGCTACATGCAACATTACAGTAATGAACTATGTTTTTCTATAAAAACCCAGTTTGAGTATTTGAAACCTGGGCACCTGATACTGTTTTGTTCGTCGTTCGCTGACGAAACAATTAGAAATAAATGTATTTCAACTTTCGCTGAGTATGACGAATTTCGCCCAACGCCACGATTGTGAGCATTTTCATGTACACCCATGTGTTTTATTTTTGGCGACGAATATTCGCGACCAAAAATTCGTCGTTCGTCGCAGTTGTGTTCCTAGCATAATTATCCCAAAAATTTATTTTTACAGAGTTTTTATTTACTAAATATTTGGAGGGCATTATATTCGACCCGGTCGAATATAACGTTCTTACTTGTTTTTCCATTTTCTTGTTCTTTATACTATAATTTTTATTTATTTTTTACAAAATTGAAAATTTAGAAAAGTCGGTTTTGAGTTCCTCCGAATATTTCCTGACTACTCCTCAGAGGGCGACCTGTAATTTGTGAATGGCTGCAACGAATCGAATCACACAAGTCCTATTTCGAAGCTTAGATTTTCAGTGTATTGAAATCGATTAATAGATTTTGAGATATATAACAAAAAATAAATAAATAAAAATATAATAATAAAAATTTTTTTTTATAATTTTTAAACAGCTCAATCTTAGTCTGTGTTCATACGAGTCATGTCTTATTGACAAGATTCTTACTTTTTCTTCTTCGAACTTGCATTCGTGTTCACATAATTCATGTCTTGTTGACGACATGTACATATAGTTGTATTCATGAATATATAGTTGTGTGCTTTACGAATGAGAAAGCAAAATGTACTGACAGTACATGCGCATGAGTACTCGTTACTTTTCCCTTTCCCCTCTCTCCAACAAAGTCGTAATCATGTCAGTAAAACATGACTCGTATGAACACAGACTTAGCATTAAAAAACCACGTTATTCACCACTATCTGCGTCAAATACGGTTGATGTGTTCTTGAGATATCATGAAGGAAGACATTCGAAAAAAGAAATTTTTTTTAAACTCCGTATCGTTATCTCATGTTACGATGTGGTTAAATTTAGCGGGAAGTTGCAGAGATGATCTTAAGGAAATTTAAATTCAATATTAACAATTTGCTTTGTTGGTGGCATTTTGAAAAATTTTTTATGTGGCGACGGTTCAAAATTTAAAAGCTCTTCCGACAATCATTTGTTAAAAATGTTTTTCAACATAAATTTTAGTTGTGCTGGTTTTGTAATATAGTTGATAAGACTAAATATTATTCGAAAATTAATTCTTATAATCATTATTATATAACAAAAAATAAAACTAAAAAATTATAATAATATTTTCGATTTGATATTGTTTTTTTGTGGTACCCTTTTTACTCTCTTATAGACCAATAATTTTATTAAAATATACTTCGTTTGAAAGGTATTTTTATGTAGATAAGCACAATATAAATAATTTTCTTTAAGTGTTTAATATGAAAAAGTTAAAAGAAAGTTTGTACGAGTAATATTTTTCTACTTCGATTTGTGTTGTACTTGCAAATACAAACAAATTAAATCTACATGTGCAAAACGCTCCATATAAATTTTTATTGTCTGATGCTGTATATTTATAAAACATTTATTTAAACTCTAAATACCATATGGTAGAACTTTCACAGCCGAGAGGTCCTTTTTGTGGTGACATGACTGTGACATTCTCTTGAATATATTCAAAGGAGTAACTATATTTTTACTATAATATACAGTTAGGTAATTTTCGGCACTTAAATACCCTATTAAAATGATTAACTATTTTTGGAATGAATTATCACAGATGAAACAATATTGTGTTTTGAAACACCGTATGAAAATTTGTTAGTAATATTTTTACTGCAACCCCATTTGCCATCACTAGAAAGAAAATTCATTCGAAATGTTTACAGAATAGTTTTTCAAGTGTAAAATTAACATTGTTTTGGAAAATGATTAATTTGATTATATGTTATTAATTTGATTTTCAAATTACTAGTCTTGTTGATTTAATTTTTTATAGTGTTCAAAGCTTATTCTTCTAATAATAACTTTCCATAGCTATTCAGTTTGATTTTCGCAGTCGGCATTTGCAAGTACGGCCTTTGAACGGTAAAGTGTGTTAAAAAAAAATTAAACAGTTAAAATGTTTAGCATGAAGAGTTCAAAATGTGTGTATGTGTGAGGAAAAATTCAAACGGTTGTTTGATATAAAATTTTTTGTGCTCATTTAATATTTCCATAATTGATTTTTTGTTCCTTTTTGTGTTAAAACAGAGTAGGTAAAAAAAAATTTAATAATTAGGTCTCTCCCAAGTAATTTCGGACAAGTTTGGGCTAATGAGAGTAAGAAGCAAATTACTCTCTCAAAGTGCAAAATCTACCCAAATTTGCTGGAACGCAAAAAACCATAATTATATCTTTTGAAAAACTAGTGCTGCTTACTTTTTAAATTAATTTTTATTTTAGTGGTTTTATACACTGAATAAGGCTCAACATCATGAAATGAAAGATTAGCATCATTGTAAATGTAACATGTCGTCTTCATCAGATTCACTTAATGTGTCGATAAGTTGTTCACTAATCTGAAAAAGCATTTTTGTATACTAAACAAAGGGGCGAATATGCGCAAATGTCCTAACAACTTCAAGTTTTTTTTGAAAAATCTTCCATTTTACTTTTAACCAATTTTCAATTAACAACTTCTTTCCTTTATTTGTAAATTTTCTTTCAGCAGTAATCAATTGGTGTACACAACCAGAATTTAACTGCCCTATTTTTGATATTGCCTTGATGTGATGTTGACAAATATTTACAGAATAAGGGGGATTAGCTGACTTTAATTATTTTTATTGAGACTTCTTTAGGATTTCTAAATTTCCATTAAAAAAGTTTAACATTTTCAAAAACAATAGGGGAGTTACTGGTTTTACTTCGATTTAAAAAAAAATTAAGTTTTCACGAGATTTCGACGTTTTGAGTTGCTACAAAGTTTCCCTGAATACTTCTGAGAGGGTGCCACTACATTTGTCTGTGTGTATGTGTAAGTTTTAAACGAGCTTATACTTCCTGTGAATTGAAGTCAATTCGGGTCGTGGTTTTTCGAGAAATTTCAAAATAACCAAGAAAACAGATTTTTCCAAAAGCGTTATTTTTTGGAGTAACTTTGAAATGCCTTAACGATCTTGCCATTGAAAAACCACGTCGATCGCCGCTAACCGGTTCAAAGTCGGTTAACGTGTTCGTGAAAAAAAAAAATAAAAAATTGTGTTTTTCAAAAAACTTCGAAAATATCTGCATATATATCTGATCAATTAGTAGTCGATTAATTTATAGGACTCGTAAAACTGCATCAATCACCGCTAAACACATGGGAATCGATTGATTCATTCAAAATTTATGGCGGTTGGAAATTTTATTAAACTCTTATTAGACTTTTGAGCTGGAGCAACTTAAAAGCACAACAAACCACGTTACGATAGCTTTAAGGCTCAACTATCCTTAAAGGTATTTTATTTTATTTAATTTTTATAGAAAAGACTCCTGCTCGCCTGTCCTAAGAATATATAATTGCTTTAATTGGGCCGACGAACGCAATGAATTGATTTGAATTTCATTTTGTGTAACACGTTCCTTTAAACGATGGTCGTAGAACGTTACTTTCACATACAAAAACTATCATTTACACTTTGTGGCGTTGACACGACCGCCACCAGATACGAATTGATACTTAAACGACCGTTATTGTGTTGCATACCGCTATTGTTTGCCATCTCCCATGTTGTGGCCATTTTACACTACGCCTACGTAAATCGCCAGGATTATGTAGAAGTTACGGATGCTCTAGCGCTGTCTTGCCAATCGGTATTGGCCATTTGGAAAATGTTGATATTTCTGGGGAAACGCAAGCAATTTGTGGAAATCATACATAAGGTGCATGTGTGCAACTTCAAGGGTAAGTTGAAATTAACACCTTAATTTGGTGAATCACTTAGTGTTAGTGATGAACTTAAAAAAAATTTTATTTTTTAAAAGACCGAGTTTTATTAACCGAAAAACTCATTAACTAAAACTCAAGCACAGCTTTTTGTTTTCAAATTATTTAAGATTCGAGTGAAAAAAAAATTCTTAGAAATTTCACTAACGCCCAGTGATTTACGCAAGGAGAACTTTACTTTGTGTTCCATTGGATATGACTATTTTATTGTTTTCCGATTTTGCAGCTGGTCGACAAGAGTTGCCAATGATTGTTGCGGAAAATAAAGTGGATGTTAAATTATGTGGAATATATTTTTGGTCGGTTGTTGTCTCAGCATGTTTCGCTTTTGGCAGTCCCATATTGGAGGCCGTAATTATTTACTACAAAACTGATAAGTTGGTTCTACGGGTGCCGTATAAAGCCAGGTAAGTGTCTATTACACTGTTTTCACACTGAAAATTTAGAACCTGGTTTTAGCCTTGAAATCATAAACAGCTGATATTGCGTTTGTGGGTTCAATATACAGGCTGTATAATAAATTTATTCAAAATAAATTAAATCGCTCATAGAAATGTGTGATTTTATTGCTGTACTTGTTCTCTATTTTTACAACATTTAATTAACAACCTGTACAACAAAAGTTTGATGTAGTAAGAATTTTAATTGCTATATTAAATTGAATTAAGATTCTATAGGCTAATTGTTCGAAATTTGTTTTGAATCTCAGAAAGACATGATAAATATTCCAAGGCACAAAGGAAAGTCAACATCAGTTTTATTCAACTTACACAACAGAACAGCTGTTTTCGAAGGACGCAACCCTTTCATCATCAGTGCTCATGTGTATTGTGTTTGTCACCACTTATTAGGTGGCTTAGTTGAATGTGATAACAGTTCCTAGTTACACAAATTTTATTGTGAAAAAGAATACGAGAACTGTATCAAGCTGATGTTATCATGCTATTGTTATAATACCCGTGTTACCGTTTGATTATATTTTTTCTCCATGTCCCATTTTTCTGAATACACATGAGCACTGATGATGAAAGGGTTGCGTCTTTCGAAAACAGCTGTTCTGCTCTGCTGTGTAAGTTGAATAACAAAAACTGATGTTGACTTGCCTTTGTGCCTTGGAATATTTATCATGTCTTTCTGAGATTTAAATTAAAAATTTCGAACAATTAGCCTATAGAATCTTAATTCAATTTATATAAAAGTTTGATTTTTTGGTAAAATTTATCTGACAAGACTGCACTTTAGCACGAAGAACTGAACGTTACCTAACATTTGACTCTTGACTTTGCAAAATTTTAAGGCTCGGCTGTCGGATTGTATAAAAGACACTTACATATAAGAAATATTTCCGAACACTGGCGTATATATTTTGCTGCAAAGTTTTATTTGTGGTGGGAAAATTTTGATAGGTTTGTTGACTGCAAACAGGTGCGTGTTTTGTAAATTGTGCATAAATGAAAAATAGCCATTTATGTGGTTGATTTAGTGCTGGCACAAGGAAAACACATAATTTCACATTGTTGCCAATTAGATAACATGTGGCATGTGTTAGTTAATATGATTTTTGTTACTTTCTTAGAGTCGCCACTAGGAGTTTGACCCCTACTCGTGCTATGGCTTGCAACGGATTTTTTTTGGGAAGAATAGGAATGGTGTTTATAGGATAGATCGAGGTAAATTAAAGTTTTAGAAAATGGAAAAGAGTTTCAGACCACTTGAGTCCAATATGATGCCTTTGTATTAAATGTTTAGGAAGCAAGAATAATAAGAAAAGGGAAGAGTGTGAAAGGGCGAAAGCAACATAGTGAAAAATTTTACTGCCGAATTGCAGAGAATGAATTGTGCAGTCAGCAGCTGAACCAACCTTTGCTCCGTACAGGCTATTTAAATTCAGGATATTTGAGTTAATATGCCGCTGAAGGATGTTTTACCAAGGGAATGCAGACGCTGCTCCCTTAGAGCAGCACAAATGCAGGGGAGAGGAGCAATAATTGCAGATGCTTTTTTGTGAAGTCCATAAGATTCTTGGTTCTGTTAAGGGTTATACCGTATTCAGACATCCACCTTAATTGAGTTTATCGTAATAATTAGCGTTATTGAGCTCAATTAATCATATAAAATTTCAATTAATTATTGTTCAATAAAAATTTAGTTGAGTAAAATTACAAATGCTGCACTGCCAAAAAGTGTGTTTAGTGAGCAAAACACAACTCGCTGAACAAACTTAGTACAGACTTAGCACCTAAATTGGGGAAAAAGTAAATAAAACATGTGGAGCGATGTTGAAGTTAAGTTATTGATATTCAATTTGTTATTAATTAGAAAATTGAAAAAACAAAAAAAAAAAAAAAAAACAAACAAAAAAAAAGAAAAACAAAACAAAATATCCCAGATTTGAACTTGATGTCCCCATCAATATGAAAAATGTTGTCTTTTAGTTGTCATACAGTAATTGAATTGACTAAATTTTTTATATCTGAATAGGAAGATAATTATGGCGATGCATGTCCTATTATACACATGCTTTTCCTATTATACACATGGATACTCTATACCAGCTGCTCTTAGCTATTTTAAGAAAGTTAGAGGATGAGAATAGAAATCCACTGAGTTTTAGCTGCATCGGACTTTTGAAGTAGATTTTCCTTGTTTGCTGGTTCATATAAGCAAAATTTGTTTTGTGACAAACAAAATACACAAGAGTACTGACGATGAAAGTGTAGCGGCTTTCGAAAACAGCTGTTATGCTCTACTGTGTAACTTGGATATATATAAATAATGTAGACTTTCTCTTGTGCTTTGGAATATTCATTATGTTTTTCTGAATTTGAGACAAATTTTCGAATAATAAGTCATAGAGCTTAAAATAGAAATGAAAAGGCTTGGTAAAAATTCTTACATAAAAATTAGACTTTTTTGAGCCAAACAAATTTTCGTTTAAACGAGTAAAAGTGCCTGAAAATCGTTCCAAATTAATAAATAAGAATATGTAATAATTCAGCGAGTTTTTCAATTCAAAAGCGTGAGATTATCCGAATTTGACTGTATTCGACTTTATTTAAATTGAACAATTTCCGTAGAACAGTTACAATTTCATTAGATTAATTACTTTCAGATTAAACAAATTTATAACTTTTTTTTAATTTGGACCGGCACCTAGAGGATGAGCCCTACATATGGCGTGCAAAGATGTATCCAAATGATTTCTACATTTAGTTTTTTTGCTTAGGCTAATTTGACAAAATACGTTTTCTAAAATTTCTTTTATTCCGAATATTTTGCGATAAATAATCGAAGTTTAATAATTATAATTTTCCGATTTCAGTTTCATTTTCGTGCTTCTGGCATTCTTCATCCAAGTGCTTTAAGGATATCATGAACTAAAAACTATTATTGTTTTTAATAGGAATTAATTGTGCGTGAGGTTTTGAGTTCATCTTCGCAGTAAAACATCATTAAATGTTCATAACACAATTTTATATGAAACTCTTTACAACTTCAACACTATCCTTTCTTTTCCTTTCCGTAGGTGCATGTGCACAGTTCGCTGCATGTGCACGAATCGTGGAGAAAAATAGATCGCATTTTTTAAATTGCTCGATTTTATTATCAGCAAATATTGGTTCCTCCTAAATAAATTTTATCGGTCTGAAAATGTATCCACAACCCTTTTGAGTAGTTTTTGTATTTATCCACTAATATTTTCTATTACTTTTGCCTGAATTATAATTTTTTAGCATTTAAGTTAAATCAGTTTCAAATCCAAAGTCTAGCGAACACCGTCAAATAGAGGATAAACCTTCAAATAGACGATAAATCGTCATATAAACGATAAATCGTCAAATAGACGGTTAAACGCCAAATGCGATAAATCGTCAAACACAGTATAAATCGTCAAATAGACGATAGTCGTCAAATAGACCATAGTCGTCAAAAAGACGATAATCGTCAAATAGACAATGAAAATCAAAAAAACGATAAATAAAGTAGACGATAATTTTCAAATAGACGATTAAACACCAAATACTATAAATCGTCAAATAAATAGCTTTACAGCTTTAAATAGACGATAAAACGTCAAATAAACCTTAAACCGCCAAATAGACGATAAAATGTCAAATAGACGATAAATCATCAAATAGACGATAAATCATCAAATAGACGATAAATCATCAAATAGACGATAAATCATCATATGGATGATAAATCATCAAATAGACGACAAATCATCAAATAGACGATAAATCGTCAAATGGATGATAAATCGTGCAATAGACTATAAATCATCAAATATATGATAATCTTCAAATATACGATCAAATGCCAAAAACGATAAATTGTCAAATAGACTATAAATCATCAAATAGACGATAAAACGTCAAATAGACAATAAATCTTCAAATAGGCGATAATTCCATACAAAGGAACAATCTCCTATATTCTGTAACTACTATTTATTAATGCCACGTCAAGAATTGTCGTAGTCGATATGGAAATTTACGTTTTCTACGTGTACATAGTCGATGTGGATTCTTACCGATGCGATATGTACACTTACGTTTTCGATGTGAACACTAACGTAGCCGATGAGGACATTTACTTTTTCTGTGTACACTTACGCAATCGATGTGGACTCTTAAGTAGTCGATGTGGACACTTACGTGGACATTTACGTTTTCGGTGTGTACATTTACGTAGTCGATGTGGATAACGAATGACTACTGCTGGCGCCCTCTGGCTACTCTCTAAAGACTAACAAATTGCAAGAGTCTGTTTATGGTAGTCCATTTCTGAAGGAAAATAAACTTTAAAATGAATAGATTGAGAAATAATAACTAGAATCACAATTGATTTCACCAACGAAACGTCAGCGAAAAGTTTCACTTGTGTACTGGAACTGCTATTATTTCAGTGCATTCATCTAACAGTAGCAACGCACTGTGCGTGCGTGTCCTTGGTGAAGATACTAATTTGTAACCGCAAACAAGTTTTTTTTTAATTTCTAACGTTTGTTACGTCAAGGTACTTTCGATATACACTAAACCGCATCGAATGTCCCCAGCCATTTGTGTAACAAGTTTTGCTCGTGCATGTTCTTTTTCGAGATGGTCGTAAAGCGTTACTTTCACATACAACAATTGTCCTTTGCACTTTGTGGCATCGATACGACAGCAACAAAGCCCGAGTTGATAGTTAAACGGCCGTTACTGTGTTGCATACCGCTAATATTTGGTATCTCCCATGCTGTGGCCATCTTACACTACGCCTACGTAAATCGCCACGATTATGTGGAAGTTACCGATGCTCTGGCGCTGTGTTGTCAATCGGTATTGGCCATTTGCAAAATGTTAATTTTTCTAGGAAAACGTAAGGAGTTTGTAGAAATTATTAACGACGTACATGAGATTAATTTCAATGGTAGGCTGAAATTACGTTTATGTTTTCGGTGGAAATCTATATGAGTGTTTTGTTGTGTTTTTGATTTTACAGCTCGCCAGAAAGAATTGCCGATTATAGTCTCGGAAAATAAATTGGATGTTAAATTATGTACAATATATTTTAGGGTAGTTCTAGTTGCTGCATTTCTCGCTTTTACGAGTCCAATATTGGAGGCAATACTTATTTATTGCCAAACAGATGAGTTGATTCTACGGGTGCCATATAAAGCCACGTAAGGATATTTTTCGTAATTAAAATATATAAGACTACTACGAAACACACAATTAGAAATATATGAAAGCCAGGAGTCCATCGGGTTACTCTAGTGATACATTCCTTTAAATGCAAAAGTTTTTAATTTTTTTGTTATATAATTTTTGCCAAAACCGACTTCATAATAAGATAAGAGAGAGTTTTATCCGAAGTGCATAACTTTCAAATCAGTTCTGTAAATAATTTTATTATAAATTTTCCCAAATATTCAGGTCCTTAGGTTTGATATTGACAAAGGCATTCAAAAACTCCATGCTCTCAATGCTTTGTACTACGAGTAGTAGGTATTATTACAGTTGCCAATAGAGTTTGTCCAATTTTGAACATTCTTATCGATTACATTTTTTAAGTAGGAACAGCAATCAGGAGATGACCCCTACATATGCAACGCATTGCGCTGAAACTAGAAAGGGAAAGATAGAATTGAAAGGACAGACGATATATGAAAATACTTTATTGGGTGTTATTGAAATGTATTGCGTAACGAAGAAAAGGTGACATGAAAAAAATTTTTTTGTTATCAAGTCTTTTATAGGACTCGACGAAGTACATCAATCAGCGCTTAGCATGTGGTAATCGACTGATCAAAAATTGTAGCAGTTTGAAAATTAAAATAATAGAAGTTGCAGTGGTGGCTTTTAACATTGCGACCTTTATTTTGGTAATTAAGTTCGAGGTCTTTTTTTATATAAAATAATTTCAGTTATATTTTATTATTCAATATTTCGCCAACATTTTGTTAACACCATCAGGAATAATTTATATTCGTATAAAAAAAAGCACATTCTTTATCGTCTATTTGATGATTTGGCGTCTAATTGACGATTTATCATCTATTTGACGGTTTATCGTCTATTTGGTGTTTTACTGTTTATTTGACGTTTATCTAATCGTCTATTTGACAATCTAAGGTTTATTTGACGATTTATCATCTATATTGCGATTTACCGTCCGTTTAACGTTTTATCGTATATATGACGATTTATAGCCTATTTGATGATATATCGCCTATTTGGAGATTTATGGTATATTTGACGATTTATGGTGTATTTGACGATTTATCGTCTATTTGACGATTTATTGTAAATTTGAAGATTTATCATGTATTTGAAGATTTGTCGTCTATTTAAAGATTTATAGCCTATTTGATGATATATCGCCTATTTGTAGATTTATGGTATATTTGACGATTTATGGTATATTTGACGATTTATCGTCTATTTGACGATTTATTGTAAATTTGAAGATTTATAATGTATTTGAAGATTTGTAGTCTATTTAAAGATTTATAGCCTATTCGATGATATATCGCCTATTTGTAGATTTATGGTATATTTGACGATTTATGGTATATTTGACGATTTATCGTCTATTTGACGATTTATTGTATATTTGAAGATGTATGGTCTATTTGATGATTTATCGCCTATTTGAAGATTTATCGTCTATTTGACGATATTGGCTAGACTTTTGATTTGAAACTGATTTAACTTAAATTCGTGTATAAAATATAATATTACTAAAAAATTATAATTGAGGCAAAAGTAATAGAAAATATTAATGGACAAATACAAAAACTACTCAAAACGATTGTGGATACAATTTTAGACCCATAAAATTTATTTAAGAGGAACCAATATTTGCTGATATTAAAATCAATCAAATAAAATAATAAAATAAATTTTAAGTTCTAATTTTTGTAAAAACCGGAAGACAGATTCACATATGGACAGAACTGCAAAATATTTCCGTAGTCGAAGAGACCTTCAAAATCGAACAATAACGTCGTAAATCAGCCGAACAGCTAGATATGAGGCAGCGAATTCTTGACTATCTAAAACAAGATGGGTACTGAATACATTAATCAGATTATTCATACTCCTATACAAAACGCAATTTAAACCATAAGCACTTTGATAATTTCTTATGCACATAAAATTGCTTTTATATAGAAAAAAATCTTTTTATTTCGGTTTTAATTTATAACTACAATGTATTGAATAATTAAAAATCATTCGAAAAGGAATTTCTTATGGACGTAAAAAATTATGTGGTACACTTTTAAGTATCTTATCGTTCATTTATAGTGATGAATTACACTTAGTTTCAAAGATCTTTTCATGTACATGTGCACAGTATAAATATAATCTTGATAACGTTTAACATAAAAAGTTAGAAGACGGTTTATATTTGCTTGAAAATTAAAAACGGAATCTGGCTATTTTCGTTTTGCTTTGTGTTTGTAAATGTACACGCACCTCCACACATATATAAACGTTCAAATCACTCCGTTTTATGCGTTGTTATAGAGAGAAACAGCTTTTTGTTGTTCTCTAGAAGGGACTTTTATTTTTTTCTTTTTTTCACTAGCCTTAAGAATCGCACACATCTATGCAATATTGAACTTACAAGAACGACACAACATCGTTTGTGACATTGAAAATATGAAAAGATCAATAATAGCATTCTTTAGAGAAAATATATTTTTGTAATAAAAATAAAATTTGTTATTCTAACCTCAACCATTTGTGTCTCTTGCAGCTACTTTTGGAATCACTCCGAACTATTTGGCTATTCATTGGTATACTTTTGGAATGTTTTAAGTATTTACAATCTTTTTGGCATCACTTTGGCTGTAGACACTCTATTCACTTGGTTGGTCAGTAATATTTCTGCACAATTTCACATTTTATGTTTTCGCTTTAAGGAAGCGGCCAAAGCTTTCAGCGACAAATCAACTGGTGCGGCCAATGAAACAAAAAAAGTTTTTAAAATTCTCAAGCCATGTCTGGAATATCACAATCAAACGTTGAGATTGACAAAGAAATTAAATAAAGTTTATGAAGAAATAATTTTCATCAAATTTATCATCTCTTGTTCGGAGATTTGCTGTTTGGCTTTCCGTTTAAGTCGTCCCAACGAATCGATGGCTTCAGTAGCGTATCAGTGTCTATTTTTGACGACAGTGGCCATGCAATTGATGTTGTATTGTTACAATGGACAAAGAATAAGAGATGAGGTGGGTTACATTTTATAAATAGAAAATGTGTTATTGTTGAATTAAAGTTACTAAGTTTTATATTAAGTGTTATTATGGATAACGACACTAAAACATTCACTTATTCGATAACAAAAAAAAATTGTTGGAAAGTGTAAACAGAAAGTTATTTTGAGTTGAAATAATTTTCTATAAAACGTTTATAAATGTACAGTCGACTACGCTTTACTGGAAATAACCAAAACCCAAATTTTTCAGTTATCCGATTTTTTTCTCTAAAACGTATGTATGTATGTAGTTCGGATTACTGAAATTTGTTACAGTTAAGCGTACTGCTTAAAATTACGGTGTGGCACAAAAAAATAAATCCTAACTAATACAATCACTAACAAACAATTAGAAATCTTTACTTAGCTTAGGTGCAAGTATGAGAAGTGCATAGTAGGCATTTTGACGGAAGAATTCTCAGTGTGGCACAAAAAACGAAATCGTAACTAATACAATCACTAACAAACAATTAGACATCTTTACTTAGCCTAAGTGCAAGTATGAGAAGTGCATAGTAGGCATTTTGACGGAAGAATTCACAGTGTGGCACAAAAACAGAACTCGTAACTAGTACAATCACTAACAAACAATTAAAAATCTTTACTGAGCCTAAGTGCAAGTATGAGAAGTGCATAGTAGGCATTTTGACGTAAAAATTCACAGTGTGGCGCAAAAACAGAAATTGAAACTAATACAATCACTAACAAACAATTAGAAATCTTTACTGAGCCTAAGTGCAAGTATGAGAAGTGCATAGTAGGCATTTTGTTGGAAGCATTCACGGTGAGGCAATTTTGAAGAAATTTATCAGTTAAATGCTTTATATATTAATGCTACTTCAAAGGTAATTACGTCTACGGTTTAAAAACATGTTCAATTGAATTGTATATTTCGACTCCGCTTTACTGGAAATAACCAAAACCCAATTTATTTTCAGTTATCCGATATTTTCTCAAAACGTCGTTTTTTCAAAATTTGTTACAGTTAAGCGTACTGCTTGAAATCAGTTAAACAATACTTTTTATATCAAATGTCTAGCCACTTACATTGACAATATAATAGAAAAATACAATAAAGTAAGTAAGAGCGAAGAGGACAAATACATTTTGCCATTTAATTTTTTAACGCACAAAACATGCACAATTTTTTCAGCCTTAAGTTATGCAATCGATTCGATGTCATTGTTTATTTTTTCACTAAAGGGAAGTAAGTTTCATACAAAACGTAGTTGTGGGCTTGCTTTTTGTTTTCAGCATTACGATATTTTCAGTAAAGCGATGTTTCGCTAAAGCAAAGTGAATAAGACTAGCTGCGTTTAAAATCGGTGCGGGGATTTTTATCGCTTTCAGTAATCCGACTTTTTTCAGTAAAGCGTGTTGCGCTAAAGCGGATTCGACTGTATATGTGACGAAATTCAACGCGTATAAAATAGACTAACGGCAGTAAATAAAAACCACATTTTGTTTCCGCGGTTATATGCTGTTCGGACATACAATTAATTAAATTTAATTAATGCTATAATTGAGCTCATTAACCATAAACAACACAACTCACTGAACAAAGTTAGTCGAGACTTAGCACCTAAATTGTGAAAAAGTGAAAAAAAAGATCTCAGAACTTGAATTCTCATAAATATAAAAAAGTTTTAATTTTGGTTGTCATACTTTAATTGAATCGACTAAATTTTGCATATGTGAACAGGAAGATAATAAGTGAATATTGATTCAATTAAAAATGCATGTCTGAACACCATATTAGGGTATTCAGTTAATCGGGCAACTGTTACAATTACCGAATCGCAGGATTATTTAATCGAATAACAGTTAACCGGTTAAACAGCTCATTCGCACTATTCCAATCAATTGGAAATAATTCCACTTATTCTGTAACTATTTATTAGTCAATGTCACGTCAAGACAATATCAAAAATAAGGCGGTTACAGTGTGGTTGTGGATAACAACTGATTACTGCTGATAGTTTCTGACTACTTTTTAAGCCCTAAAAATAATAAGAGGCTGTTAAAAGCAATTAAAGGTTGAGTAAAAAGTATAAGCAGATGTCTTAGCTTTGATATTGTCTTGACGTGACATCGACATACAGTTAGAGAATAATATGGTGTTCAGACATGCATGTTTAATTGAGTCAATAAAAAGTTAATTGAAAAGTGTTCATCGTTTTGCCAGCAGCTAACAAAAGGTGTTGTTTACATTTTGATTGTGAAAATTTGTGGTTAAAATTTTGCGAAAATTAAACAAAGTTTGGCTTTTAAAAAGAGTTTGCTTTTGTTGTACGTAATAAATTTTTTATTTTTCATTTGTTTTAATTGTTAATTAAAAAATTTTATTTTAAAAACTTATCCTCAACTTGACTCGCCATTTAGTTCTGTGAATTTTTTTACATATGAGTCGTCAAATTTCATAAAGTTTGTTCAGTAGGCATTATCGTGCTTATTAAACAAACTTTTACAGTGCTGCATTTTAGGCTTTGATCAATTTTATAGACAATTAAGCGTTCATTAATCAATTAGCTAATTAAAATTTTGTATGGGTAATTGAGCTCAATAATGCTGTTAATTGCGATCAACTCAATTAAGGAGTATGTCTGAACACCATATAAGATTGAATATTTTAAAAATATTGCGCACTGAATAAAGTCTATTAAATGCTTTTAATTTAGCATACTTTTAGGAGGGCAAATTAACTGCTTAGTTATTTTGTATTTTTAAAATTTTTTGTTCCCTATTTTGATGACGTGAAATATTATTGGAGCTTGAAGGCCTTATATGCCGATAACTGTTAAATATATATATATTTTCCAATTATTTCCTTTATGAAACAATTTTTTTTTTGTTACAGAAACCTTAAAAATATCCCAGCCATTTTTATTTTTTACCTTACAGAGTTTGCAAGTTTCTCCAGGGATCTATAACGTTTTCGATTGGTCGTGTATGGCGAAATCATGCAAAAATTTACTTCTTCTGCCCATGATGCGCTCACAAAATAGCAGCCAGTTGACAGGAATCTTTTTTGTCTTGGACCTGAATTTGTTTTTATGGGTACGGCAGGTATTTGCGATCATTAAGGCAAATACTAATTAAACAAAATTTTCTTTTGTCTCTTCCAGGCTTTCAAAACGGCCGGCTCCTTGATTACAGCCCTCAAAACTTTAGAAGAAAATCAGTAGGAGAAGCTGCCAAAAATTGTGAATCACAGCAAAGCCTGTTAATATATATTCGACTTTTTTTATTATTAATAAACATCATCAGAACCAGCCCGTGTTGGCATAAAAATTGCATGTAAGAAGATCTACGATTACGATTACGATTGTGCATAAAAGGGAAGCAAGGAAAAAAGATGATTTTTAGGGAGTTTCATTTTAACAGAAAACTAACAATTTCTCTTTTTTTATTCTTTTTTGAGTAAAAAAAATTTATATAATTTAATGTCACAAATTGAAATAAAACACTTCAGCACGATTTAATGTATTTAAAATGAGCAAGGCAATACTTTTTTAATTTACTAAATGAAATTAATTACTACCTTAAATTAAATTAATTAACTACTACAGAAATTTTGTTTCGGAACAAGTGGAATTCGAGGGAATTATTTTAATTTTGGGTGAATAAAACTTTCTCTATTGCCAATACCCTGATTGCGGCTAAACATATGCGTTTAAAATGGACTAATGATTTTTTAAATTGTTCACATCCGTTTTTTTATTTTGGACCGGCACTCAGGGGATGACCCCTATATATGCAATGTATTGCGACCGAACTGAAAACGACTGGATAGTATTGAGGGGACAGATTAGGAAAGATGAGAAGATAAGACAGTTTTTTTTTGTAGCTATTTCAACCTTTCACTTCGCCGGCTAATTTTTGCTATAGGGCCGACAACCATCTCGGATATTTAAAGTAATTTGGTCAGTATTTTATGTATTGAACACTTGGCTTAAATTTGAAGAAGAATTTATAATTTAAATTTTAAGGCTGCTAATGCTAAGGGCAAAATGGTAAATAAACTGCAGAACTCTTTAAATCGGTTCCCAGCGAAAACAAATTTTTTCTCTATTTCATTTCAATAAGTGTGTATTTTCGACTTGTCACGTAGTCATTATTAAAAATATTCAGATAAATGACTTAGGCTGGATTTTTGAGATCTCAGTTAAACTAGGTTTAGCTAATCTGCAAAAACAAATTTGTGCCGTCATTACCAAGTTTGTATACATACTTTTGACGGAACAGATTAGTTTTGGTTAAAATGTTGGTCTTTTATGGAATAATATCTAAAAAATACCATTTCGTCGGAAAATTCAGAGTTTCAGACTACGTTAAAGTAAGTTTAAACTTAATCCATATCTCAAAAAGTCGCTCTTAGAAGTTATTTGACTTACACAAAATTGGTATTTGTAGCTTTCGCTTGTATTGTAGCTTTCGCTTGTATTGTAATTTATAAAAAAACTTTTATTAAAAAAAAATAATAATGCGTCATGCTTCAGTTTACATTTGAACCACCCGTTATTGCGAATCTAGCAATACTTATGGCCATTATTTTCTGTCACAATATTTAAATAATTTTAACTTATTACGAATGACGACATCGACGTCACATCAACACGTCAACAAAAACTTGTTATTTCTTGACTCTTTGTCGACAACAATTGACTATTATTAATATTCTTTATCAATATTGTACGCCTTAAAGAATGCTAAGATATTCGCCCATATTATGAATGACCTTGTCGACGTCACATCAACTCGACAGTGAGAAAATCTCACTTGTCTACTAGTTGTCAATAACAATTGAGTAGTTGTCGATACTGTTAACAATCTCTTAGTATTCTCTAAGGTATATAATATTGATAAAACCAGGGACCGTAACTGTTATGACTTTTATCAAAAAAATCAAGAAATAAGAGTTATTTTTGATTTTTATATTTTTAGATAGAAAATAAGAGTTATTTTTGATATTTATTATATTAAATGAAAAATAAAAGTTATTTTCGATTTTTATATTTTTAAATGAAAAATGAAAGTTATTTTCGATTTTTATATTTTTATATCAATAAAAAAAGTTATTTTTGATTTTTATATTTTTATATCAATAATAAAAATCAATTCAAAATTCGAGACATAGGTAATATGTTTGTGTTTCCATGGCTTCGAAAATTAGCTTTAATTGTTCATTCTGTACCTGCCACTCAAGTTAGTGTAGAAAGGTCATTTTCAGCACTCAGATTAATATTGGGAGATTTGAGATATAATTTATCTGAGAAACATTCAAAATCAATTATGATGGTAAAATTGAACACCTGAGAACGACCTCTTAACACTGACTTGAATGGCGGCCAAAACTTATAAAAAGCTATTTCTATGCATTCATGTTTTTATAGCTGATAATGGATAAGTCACATAATATATTATATTCATATAGAAATTTGAATGCAGCAGCATATTATAATACATACGGCATCAACAAATAAATAAGAATTTTGAATTGATTTTTATTATTGATATAAAAATCAAAAATAACTTTTATTTTTCATTTAAAAAAATAAAAATCAAAAATAACTCTTATTTTTCATTTAAAAAAATAAAAATCAAAAATAACTCTTATTTTTCATTAAAAAAAATTAATATCAAAAATAACTCTTACTTTTGATTGTTAAAATAAAAATCAAAAATTTAAAAATCATGCAATATGTTGGATGCATTTCGCCTAAAAATTATGATGGTGTAATTAAAAGTTTTCTACGATGTTCATTTATGTATGATTTATTTCTTCAAAAATTGAAAAATAACTCTTATTTCCGGTCCCTGGATAAAACACGTCAATAGTAGTCAGGTGCCGTCGACAAAGAGTAGAAAAGCGAACATCTTTTGCTGCCGTCCTGATAGCACGTCAATGGTGTCATTCATAATAGGGGAGATTATTAATAGTAAGAAATTGTTGTCAACAAATTGTAGACAAGTGATAATTTTATGCTGTCGAGTTGACGCGAAGTCGATATCGTCATCCGTAATAAGGCAGATTATCTCCACTTGAGCACCATTGGGATTTTTCGGAAATTTGTTTCCAAAAAACAAAGACAATTGCTGGAAAATTTCATAAAAATATCGTACAAAATTTGGTGGCACAGAAGGACCCACAGGGCCCGGTATACGCAAGTTTAATGCTAAAGTTAGTGAAACTGTTTTCTTTGAGAATTCATCAATATCATCGTCATCGTTCTCAAGAATTGAGCATTTCATGCAACAGTTGACGTCGAATTTTGCGAAAGGATCACGGTATGTCTAGCACCTTCAAAAGTTCAGTTGCATCATGACCATCCATCTCTAACTGGAGAAATTGTATTTTAAAAAAGATGTGTGGCGTCGTGGGACACCGGGTAGGAGCGTAAGTTCCTTATTATTGGTATACGTGGCTGCCTGTAACCCAAAAGCATTTAAATAGGATCTTTTTTATAAAAAAATTAATTTTAAGTTCTATTCGAGGTTTAAAGAAAATAATTATTCGGGTATACATTTTTTATTATGATTTTTTTTTTCGCCGACCAACGAAAATACAGAATAAATTTTGTTCTCAAACGAAATTGAATTCTGTTACGGCACGGCTGCGTATGAATAATATTTCTTTGTATGGAATCGTATTACTCATACGTCTTAAACATTGATTTACGGACTTACGTTACGGCCGTTTTTTCCCGGTTAGGGTACCCCTCCGCATCATCAAATAAGGAACTGCGTTCCAAAAAAAATATATTTATAAATTTGAATTATGTATGAATTTTTTTATTTATTTTTATGATTTTATTATAAATTTGGCAAAATTTCAAACCGTTTATTGCATTTTTAAATTTAAAGTTTTAAATATCTCACCGTTCTCATCTGCAAAGTGATCCCAACCAGTGGCTCTTTGATATTTCTGATTATTCTAATAATCCAGTTTTGTCCTATGGACTAACCGTTCGATGATTTAAAGTGACCAGCTGATTTGAGTAGCAACTTTTAAGCAACAAATTATAAATATAATAGCATAAGCAACAGGCGGCTGATAATATCGACCTGCTGTAATTGCAAACATTCTTGTATTCGTTTTTAATTTGTTGTGAAAACACCACCCCATTTTCAATACTCCCCTGCCAATAAATATTTATTACAATTAATTTTATATAAATTTTATACAGGACACATGGATAATTGCATCTCATTAACTAGATATTAATTTAAATAGATTTTTTGGAATACGACCTTTACGCTAAAAAAAATTTCAATCAAACTAAAATAAGGCGAATATTTGTTAAGCAGTTCGCACAACAACAAGACGATTATTTTGAAAATGTCCGTTATTTTACCGCAGTATTTTTATGTACAAAAACGAACGTTCTCCGGTTTGGGAGTAAAGCTTATGACCTGCGCTTCACCAACATCCGAATCTCTTATTGAACGTCCTTTGGTACTCTATGGCATCATGCTATCCACTTTCTTTCAAAGCATATTGGTCGCCCACTATGTCTACGTTCACATTACCGACGTAGAGAAAATAACCGATTCTGTGCCGCTGCTTTGGCAATTGATTTTGTGCATCATAGAAATGATAATTTTCATTAAAAAACGTGAGGCCATCACGGCACTTATAACAGAAATTCATGGACTCAATTATGAAGGTGAACAACTGGTGATAAAGGATTCCCCCCACCCCCCGTCTTGTAAAAAAAAAATATTTAAAATTTTTCTTTTAGCCAAAAACGAGGAAATGGTTATTGTAAAACGTGAAAATGCCAAGGACATTTTCCTGTGCACGGTGTTCTTTAGACTGCTGTTTTTTACTGGCGGTTTGGCTGTCCTACATCCCGTCATATACGGCCTGTATGTGTATTCCTCCACGGGCGAGATTGTGTTAACAGAATGCTTCAGAGCCAGGTAAGAAGTTGGAATAAGAATTATCTTATAATTGACTTGTGGATGCTGCTTTATTCTGCAGTTACTTTTGGAATCACTCGAATGTTTTGGGCTATTCGCTGCTTTACATGCTCAACCTTTCTACTGCTTATTATTGTTGTTGCGTTTCAGTGGGATTTGATAGTTTATTCTATTGGTTTGTCGGCAACATTGTGGCACAGTTTCGTATCACTGGCCATCGTTTTGATCGTTTGGTCGTCGCGTCAGTAGAGCAACAGCCATCAGAGCTTTTAAATTCCTACGTCAATATTATTCGGTGTATAAAACATCAGCGCCAGGCCTTACATTTAGCTGAAAAGCTGAATAGCCCCTATGAGATAATAATATTTCTTAAACTCGTTGTTTTCTGTTCCGAAATTTGCAGTTTAATTTTCAAAATAAGTCGTCCAAATGACTCTTTGGCCGAAATGCTTTATAAATTTTTCTTTTTGTGTGCGGTTACCTTACAACTGATGCTGTACTGTTGGAATGGCCAAAGGATTAAGGATGAAGTAAGTAAAATCAAGAGAACAAAATCAAGTCAGTCATATGCATTAAATACATTGATGACAGCAGGCTACCGACTACACGACTACAGAAATAGAATCCATGTGTTTATAAGGGAAAAGTAGTACGGACAACAACCTGCCATGCAGACGTGAAAAAAAAAACATTTCCATATAAAATAAATTAAATTACAAAATTAAAGTACAAAAGCAGCACTTCCAAAAAATGTGTTTAGTAAGCAAAACACAACTCGCTGAACAAACTTAGCACAGACTTAGCACCTAAATTGAGGAAAAAGTAAAACAGAACCATGAACAAAACCAGAGCTCAGATTTACCCGATTTTACTCGCGAGTGAAAAGTACTCGCGAAGAAGAGTACTCGAAGATTACGAGTGTTACAAAAAGTTTACTCTCCACTCGTTTGTTTTAGGTGGGAGTACTCGCGAGTACTTCTTTTTAAAAAGTAAGAGTGGGAGTAAAAATGTTCGAAATAGAGTGAGAGTTTACTCTTAAGAGTAAAATCGAGTGGAAAAATAGAAACTGTGTGTCTTTGTTGACTTGTGTGTGCGTGTGGTTTTTGTGTACTCTTTCAGTCTTGCTATACAGTGCGCGTGTGCGGAGCAATTAGTTGGTTTTATAAAAAAAGTTTTATTATATTTTTAAAAGTTTAGTTATATTTTCTATACACACACGCGTACAAATCGGCAAAAACAAACAGTTTCTATGTTTCCGCTGTATGGAAAAGACTGAAAGAGTACTCGGCAAGAGTACAATCTGCTCGATTTCGAGCGTATTTTACTCGCACTTGAAATCGAGCAAAGCATATGCGCTCTTATTCGAGTGGCGTAGAAAAATAGAGTATACTCGATATTTTTTTTCACTCGCAGGAGTACTCACGCTCGAATTCGAGCGAGTTTCACTCTCTACTCGAATTTGAGCGAAGATTACGGAGCTCTGAACAAAACATGTGGAGCCATATTGAAGTTAAATTATTGACATTAATTTTGTTATTAATTGGCATATTAAAAGAAAAGAATATAAAAACATTTAAAACATATACCAGATTTGAACTCGGGGTCCTCATAAATATGAACAATTCTTCCTTTTCGTTGCCATACGTTAATTGAATTGACTAAATTTTGTATATGTGAACAGGAAGATGATTATGACAATAAAGTGATAATTGACCCAATTAACAATGCATGTCTGAGCTGCGTTAAAAAAAGTCTCTTTTGTTAATTTTTTCAACGGGCTTAAGTACGAATCTGCATGAATGCAAATGATTTTTTATTATTTTATTAATAAACGAATTTGTTCAAATTCTATTTATTATTTTTTATATTAAGAATATTTTCAATAATCATCAAACCAGCAGAACGGATCAGGGGCCAAATTACCGCATTCGATATCGAACGAAATTTACATACAATTTATATACAAATTTCGAACGATGTGGAATGCCGTAATTTGGCCTCAGTATTGATTTCGAAATCAGAATTGATCCGTTCTGCTGGGTTGATGATTATTGAAAATATTCTTAATATTCCAATCTTAATATAAAAAATAATAAATAGAATTTGAACCAATTCGTTTATTAATAAATAATAATAAAAAAAAAATCATTTGCAGTCTTGCAGATTCGAACTTAAGCCCGTTGAAAAAATTAACAATTTACATAACAAAGTTCGACTAATAACAAATTCATACATAATTTAAAAGTCTCTTTTGTTAGAAATAGCGTTAAAAAAAATTTCATACATCGCCGCCTTAGAGTGCAAAACTTGCTAATTCCAATTTAACAGGAGAGTCAGAAAACCTTAAGAAATTATACCAACAAATAAGTTCTTTCGAATTGTGGAGATTCAAGTTAAAGTAAATATTTCGTGCTTATAACAAATTTTGTATAGAAATATGTGAAATAAGCAGGCGGCAAACTACCGCATTCGATAGATCGAAATTTGTATTTAAATTCTATTCGAAGGATATCGAATGCATGAAATATTTTTTAAGAAGTAGTCCTTAAGTTGCGTTGTATTGTGGATGGCATTAAAATATTATATTATAAAAAAAATTGACTTGGCAGGTTTACACTCTAAGCCGACGACATGATGGTAGATATTCGGCCGATGCAGTTATATAAATTAGTTTCTGCCACACAAAATAAGTATTTGAAAACTTTTTTTTTTTTTCATTCTATTAATTTTAGAGCGAGCAGGTGAGCACATCCATTTATTGTGCCTTTGACTGGAGCAGCTTGCCAAAATCTCACAAAAAACTACTTTTGATTGCAATGATGCGATCACAAAAATGCAGTCGTGTCACGGGCGTATTCTTTGAGGCGGATTTAAGTTTATGCTTATGGGTATTTTCATTTTATATATTAAAATTGATTATTTAGGAAAATAAATATTATAACTATATCAAATTCTTTTTAGGTTTTCAAGACAGCTTTCTCGCTTTTAACTGCCCTGAAGACAATGGACGAAAATCAAGCCTAGAAATATGTTAACAAACTAAATAATGTAGTCGTCTTTTAGGATTATATGTAAACACCTTAATGCACTAGTTTAGAGCTACTTTAGAATGTTTCATGAGCTGCCATGAATTATTTTTATTGTATTCTGATATTTTGAAGCTTAAGGTCTCTTTATTTTAGTTTAATTTTTAATTTCAATATTTCGTTACTCCTTTGTGTGACTTCTTCAGGAAATTAATTATTTTATTTCCTTATTTTAATTAAGCACTTCATATTTACAAAATTGTTATGACAACACATTTCGTTTTGCACCAAAGGAAAAAATAACAGCTGCCTTATTCATAAAAAATATTTCTGCTTAACCCATATCGTCCCAGAGATTTTTTTTCGAATCAGTTTATGAAACTTCGTAGTTAAATGGTAATTTGGGTCCAGAAGATACGATTCAGATGTCCAAAATTTTTTAAACATTTTTATTAAAATTTTTTTTTAATTTTCATAAAAAATTTTTTTAAAAATTTTCATTAAAAATTTTTTTAAAAATTGTCATTTAACATTTTTTTAATATATTCATTAAATTTTTTTTTTTTTAATTTTCATTAAAAATTTTTTTAAAAATTTTCATCAAAAATTTTTTTTTTAAATTTTCATTAAACATTTTTTTAAAAGTTTTTATTAAAAAATTTTTTAAAAATATTTTTCAAAATTTTCATGAAAAAATATTAAAGTCTTTCCTAAACATATAAAAAAAATTTAAAATGCTTGAATTTTACTGTTCGAAAAATGGAACACTGGGACGAAATGGGTTAATAAAAGGTTTACAAAACAAATTTTGTACGCAAATCTGTTTTATAAACCTTTACTAAATCAGTATATATGTCAAATTATTTGAAGGATTTATGGTTGTGTAGTTTCGTTGATTTTAAAATATTAATTTGGTGCATTTTTAGTTAAATGTTTGACTACTTTTTTTTTAACGAAAACGTCCTTTGATTGATGGATGGTAAGTAGTAGTTTTGCTAATCATGTGTTATAGGCACAATGAGAAATCGCCAATATGACTGATGCCCAGGAAAATCTCACACAAGTGTTTGTGATAAATACCTGCCTTACTTACGCTTTTACCGAGTTCTTTTCTATTCTATAATTATAAACTTAATTGCAGGCAGGGTTTGCACTTAAGGACTTGCATGCAAATGCATTCTCATTTCAGATATAATCGAGTCTACTGATAGAATCACCGAAATTTAGATAGATGAGAGAAAAAAAAATTGGGTTCGACATTGTGACGTCGCACTGTGGGGTGAAAGCCCTCACAAGTGGCGATTAATTCAAAAGATTTACTTTAACTTTCACAATCGTATTTGCTACCATATGAAAGTAGATAAAATTCTACATCACTAGCTGCAAAAATAAAAGTTCTTGGTAGTTAACTTTATTTGCAGTGTGTGTTCAAAGTCTAATCATTTATGTTATTTTTGCGCGCATTGATTAAAAGCGAAAATTTTGATATTTCAAGTGATTACAGTTTTTGTTAAGCCTTCTATAAGTAAAAGTTTTATAATGGAATCGTCAATTTCAGGTATATGAGCATTTGAAACATTATTTCTTGTTTAGATAAATGTTTTAGAAATATTTTAAAAAAATTATATGTCTCCAAATATGTGGTACTTTTGACATATACATTGAGTTTCAACAACTTTGCGGATGAGTGCCGGAAAAAATGATTTTATGCTCTTAATATATAAGATTTTAGCTAATAAATTTCAAAATACCTATTTGCGCATTTGTGCGATTTTGGAGTTAAGAAGGTTTTTGTGAGAGAATTCCGGTTGCTAAAAATCAATGTGAAAAAAACCAAACAAAAAAACAAGTTGTTTTTATAACCTTTTGATGTGTTAACATCTATACGCGCGCCTCTAGGGCAGTAAACTATCATTTTCAATACATACGCAAGTGTAAGTGTAAGAGTTTGTTTGTTTGTTTGTTGTTGTTGCTTGGCAGTCGGTATTGAAAGTGATTACTGGGCGATTTTCATATAATTTTCCCACGCAATTTTCTCCGGAAATTCATAGCCGATTTTATTAATTTTTGGATTAAAACGCTAGTGCGGGTTTCAACGAAGAGTTTAGGCCAAAAATTAAAGCAATCCGATATCGGGGAGCGGAGATTTAAGTGTTTTAATTCGGAGTATTAATTTGGAGTAATATTAAAAAAGTGTTTTATGTTGATCTTCGGTTTTGTCTTATGCATAGCAAAGAGAATAGTGACGTGGTTATACGTACATATATAAAAATGAGATAGCAAGACAGCAACATATGTAGCTTATGTACAAACATAACAATGTATGTATGTATGTACATTTGTCTGTTGCTTTGCATTCTCTTTGTTTTTTGTGGGTTTGATATAAAATAAATAAAAAAATACTTTATATTAACTCTACCTCCGGGTTTGTGGGCCTGTGTTCATAGAAATCGAACAGGTACCGTGTAACAAAAAGGAGTTAACACATCGCCCGTGAGTTCGAACACTCATTGATATTTTTTTTATTATTTTTTCCAAAGGCACATAAAGTAGGCTCTAATTTACAATTTAATTTACTAATTTATCGTTTTTCATTTCAAAGTTACAGCAAAAATAGTCCAATAAGACCACTTTCTCCAAAATGCAAAAAATCCCATAAAAGGTTAAGAATAAAAGAAAAAAAAAATTTTTTTTTAAAATCCTGGTTTTTTATGTATTTATTAATACTCATCAATAAAAATAAACAACATTTTAAAACTACGAGTTCTATGAATTATTCGCCACTTTCTCTACCATTCACCCCACTGTGCGCTGGTCTCTGTACCAGATTTTGAGCGAAACTTAAGTTTGATATGCATTTTATTGTTAATTTGAAATCTCCAATTCGTTTGGTGCATGGTATCGGATATATTTCCAGCTGCTTGATAACTTAAAACGATAATTGAAGACAGAAATTTTGTTGAAATCAATTTTTAAATTCTCGCTAAGAAAATTTAAAATTTTTAAAAGTTAAAAAAATCTAATTTTCAGCAGCTCCTGATGTTTTGAGTTCTTGAGTAGATTTCTTGATTAATCTTAAAAGAATGTCACTATATCACTACGTATGATGTTTGTGGGTAACCATGTTTGGGTGTATGTTTAAGTAAGTAGGTGGACCGCTTCTAACATTTGAACGTTTTAACGGCTTTTATTACGATCTGGTAATCAATTTCGTGGCATTTATTTAAAAAAAATTTTTCATGTTCCATTCCATGACTATTTTACGTCGGCATAAACCTATGACGATAAGGCAGTGAACAGGATCTTTTCTGGAAACAAAGTTATTACCAAATTGATTTTGCAAAAAATAGATTGTCATAATTGAGTCAATATTCACTTTATTGCCATAATTGTCTTCCAGTTCACATATACAAAATTTAGTCTATTCAATTAACGCATGACAACTAAAAAAAAAATTCACTTTCATGAGGACCCCAAGTTCAAATCCCGGACCTTTTTTTGTTTCCATTTTTTAATTTTTATTTTTTTATAAAGGGGCACAAGTTTAAATCATAATAAATCGAGGAAATATATTTTTAAAATCAATGAAACGGGCGTTATTGGAAAGAACATTTTATGAAATTAATGTTTAAATATCATTTCTGCCCTTCGGCCGCCACGGCTGGCTCGTAGAAGGCGCAATCTGGAACAGCAATTTTCAACAATTAAACAAATGTACCATAAAGTGGAACCCCGATTGCTGACAACGGCAACGATTTGATTGATTAGGATAACCTTCAATGCTTTCCTGTACAGCGACTACAGCTGCTTCAGTGCGCACTGTTCAGCGTCTCATGGGATGCACATGATCAGTAACAGTAAATGTGGTCTGAAAATTATCTATTGTTATTGGACGCTCTGCAGGACGATTACGCCATAAAATATAGGAAGTGCACGTTGAGTTTGACGAATAGAACAATTATTTTGATTAAAAATTTCAACAATTTGCAAGCGTTGCTCGATTCATAATGAAATTTTGAAAGGAAACTAAACAGAAAACAAGTATCAGCTGTTAAATGGGTGCTCCAATAAATCAGTGATGCCAACTCAAACTTGCGACACTCAAAAAGAAAAACGTTTTATAATTAATAGTAAATTTAATGGCAATAATTGAACTTCAACAAGGTTTTTGTTATATTTTCTCAACATTTTCCACAAATTAGGTGCTAAGTCTCGACTAACTTTGTTCAGTGAATTGTGTTTTGATCACTAAACACACTTTTTGGCCGTGCTGCATTTGTAATTTTACGTGATTTTACAAACAACTAAATGTGAATTGAGCAATTTCTTAAATACAATTTTATTCGGTTAATTGAGCTCAATTATGGCATAAATTGCGATAAGCTCAATTAAGGTGTATGTCTGAACACCGTATTAATCAAGTGCTATTAAAACTAAATGTCAGCTACATATATTTCGCTGATAACAGCATGGCTCGATAGCACAAGCCATCAATCGTAATGGCAGTCTGTTAAAGATTTTTATTAAATTTTATTTTATTCTTAATTGAGGTAATAAAAGGCTCTGTGCCAAATTTCAAAAACTTTGGGCCAAAAATAAATTTTGGGTTCTATGGGCGGTGGGTAGTAGGCATGGCCAATTTTAATGAGACTTTATATTTTTCTTAATTGAGCTAACCAAAGGCTCAGAGCAAAATTTCAACATTCTACGAGCACTCCTTATATATTTTGCCAAACATTGTATGAACAAATCCCACTGTGCGCCATACATCGTAACGGCAGTCTCTTGCTCAAATCGAGATATAGGCTGACTCCCACATTGTGCTGTTGGCTGAAATAGTTAACACGAGACTATGGAGCTGAAAGTCTCAAATTCGACTTAGCGATCATTCATTAATATGGTGTCGAATTCTTCTGATCAGCATTAGTTCTTGATTGTGTTAATTGTTGTCGTCCTGTTTCAGTGACGAAGTCATAGCACTGGTCACTGCACAATTACTGGCAGCGATTGACACTATCAGCCACTAAAGAACGGAGGAACAACACTCTACTTCGTCGGCCTTGAAGCAAAAAATTAGCCGGCAAATTGAAAGATTGAAATAGCTACAAAAAAATCCCTTTCTTGTCATTTTTCTTCATCTGTCTTTTCAATACTATCCCCTTGTTTCAAGTTCTGGAGCAATGCACTGCATATGTAGGGGTCATCCCCTGAGTGCAGGTCCTACTATTACAAAAAAAATCATCCTTCCATTTAGTATTTAAGGTAGTGAATACTACTGGCTTACGCTGCTTAGGTGATTTATGCCTCAGCAAATAGGAATCAACAAAAGACCCTAAGCGACAGGCTGTCAATAGCACCCCAACGTTATTGAAAATGCTCTTGTATTTGTTTTTTTAATGTGTAGTGAAGTTACGCCCCTTTTTTTCTATTTTTAATAATCGGCTGTCAAAGAAAAGATATTCAGGTCTGTTTTGATAAACGATTATGAAAACTATGAATTTTATAGTGGAAACACAAGGCACACAACTGGCCTTTAAATGTACACAAACACTCTTGGACAGGAGTGAAGTTCTAGCACAAATTTTTAGAAAATTAAATTTAGGAAATACTTGTTAAGCTGATTTCGCAGTTGTTATTACGCTTGTCGGAAATTTTGAAATTTTGAAAATGTCTGTCATTTCACCGCATTATTTTGCTGTGCAAAAACTAACGTTCGCCGGTTTGGGAATAAATCTCATGAACAGCGATTCTCAGGCAACCGAACGTCTTATTAAACGCCCTTGGCTACTTTATGGCATCATACTGTCCAGTTTATTTCACTGCGTGCTGGTCATCCATTACGCCTACATTCACGTCACCGACTTTATGGAAATAACCGATTCTGTGTCTCTACTGTGTCAATTGGTGTTGTGCTTTTCAAAAATTTCCATATTTATTAGCAAACGCCAGGCCATCACTAGGCTAATAAAAGAGATTCATCGCATTAATTATGAAGGTAAAGAAATAATTAGGAAACAACACCTCCTTAAAGCTCTCTGTTAATTCTTTAAGCCAAAGACGAAGAAATGGTTATAGTACAACGCGAAAATGCCAAGGATCATTTCCTGTGTACTCTGTTCCTTAGACTGGTGATTATTACTGGCGGCTGGGCTGTTCTACATCCCGTCATATACGGCCTGTATGTGTATTCCTCCACGGGCGAGATTGTGTTAACTGAATGCTTCAGAGCCAGGTGAGAAGTGGAAATAAGAAATATTTATTATTTTACTTCGGGATCCTTTATTCTACAGCTACTTTTGGAATCACTCCAATATTCTCGGCTATTCGTTGCTTTATATTTTAAATATTTTCACTGCCTATTTCGGCTGCATTGTGTCACTGGCATTTGACACTTTATTCTATTGGTTTGTCAGCAATATTGTGGCCCAGTTTTATATCATTCGTCATCGTTTGGAGCGGCTGGGAGTGCAGCAGCAAAATTCAGAAATTTTATTCAACCACAACGAGAATGAATTGCATGGCAATATTATTTGGTGTATACGTTATCAATGTCAGGCTTTACATTTGGCTGAAAAGCTGAATAGCGCTTATGAGCATATAATTTGTATCAAATTCATTGTTGTCTGTTCGCAAATTTCCAGTGTAATTTTTCAAGTCAGTCGTCCCAATGATTCGTTGGCTGAGCTGGCCTACAAATTTTGCGTTTTGTGTGCGGTTGCCTTGCAACTGATGCTGTACTGTTGGAATGGCCAAAGGATTAAGGATGAAGTAAGTCAAATCAAGAGAACAACATCTAGGCTGCCATATGCATTAAATACATTCATGACAGCAGGCTACCGACTACACGACTAGAGAAATAGAATACAATTGTTTATATGCGAAAAGTAGCACAGACAACAACCTGTCATGTTGCCGTGAAAACAGCCAATCGGGTTTGAAATTCGCTTAAGCCACAACAAATAAAACAAGTAAAAACGTTATATTCGACCGGGTCGAATCTTAAATACTCTCCAAATATTTAGTAAGTGAATTTGAAATGTTTAACTTGGTGGGACAGAGTTCCTTTATATAATATCGTACGTCAACGCCCACTAAAGGGGGCGAGGTTCAAAAATATATAATATCATGTTTTCCACAGACGAACGTATGGGCATTGCTAGACCGTCTTAGACTTCATCACAATTCTCTTTGGAGGGCATAAAAACTGTATTTTGGCGGGGTCGCTCTGGCAAGGGCTGTGGGGGAAACATTTCACCTTTGTCATAAAACTCGAAAAATAAATGCTTGGGATAATTATATACAAAATTAAAATTTCTTTTTTTTTAATAGGGTCATTTAGCGGCCAAAGGGGGAAGAGGGCTGGGTCATTTAGGGGGCATAGGAAGAGGGGAGGTGGGGGGTAGGGCAGAAATCGGCAGTCATAAAACTCTAAAGATAAATGCTTGGGATGATTATATACAAAATTAAAAAAAAAAAAATTTTTTTTTGGTAGGGTCATTTAGGTGGCGAAGGGGAAGGAGGGGGTAGGGCAGAGTAGTACCAGGTTTCGTCTCAGCATCGTCATTAAAGCTTAAAAGTGTTATTTTTAAGGAATGTAGGCTTAAGTAAAACAATTTGTTAAATTGTTATGCTATTTTTGCCTATAATAACGCCCACTGAAATGGGCGGGGTCGAAAAATATTTTTATTTTATTTAATGGCTCCAAGTTTAAAGCGTTGGATCGTATTTGACATAAAAATATATCATTTGCTTAACAAAATGTTTTTTCTGGGTTGGTTTAGTTCGTCTTAGGGGAACTTTTTTCCCTCTTGCCCGATTTAGCCCATCTTCGAACTTAACCTGCTCTAAGTTTTAAAATATACTTATGCCAAATTTCAAGAGTCTAGCTCATTTCGTTTGGACTGAATCGTGATTTCCACAGACGGGCGGACATGCTCAGTTCGTCTTAGATTTCATCACTGATCAAGAATATATATACTTTACGGGGTCTGAGATGGATATTTCGATGCGTTACAAACGGAATGACAAAGTGAATATACCCTCCAAATTCTTTTTTGGAGGGTATAAAAAAATTATATTTAATCTAAAATATAATATCTTTTCTATTTTCTCTTTTTGCGATCTCATTTATTTAAGAGCCAGCGCGTGTCTACCGTCATTTATTGCGCATTTGACTGGAGCAACATGAAGAAACAAAACAAAATATTACTTTTGATTACCATGATGCGCTCGCAGAGATGCAGCCGTGTTACAGGCGTGTTCTTTGATGTAGATTTAAGTCTATACTTATGGGTTTATATTCAGTTTGAACATTAAAATGGTCTCTTAAAAATTTTAATAATAATTTTTTTTAGGTTTTCAAGACAGCTGGTTCCCTGTTGGCCGCCTTGAAGACGATGGATGAAAATCAAGGCTAGAAATATTAAAACGAACTAAGAATTTATTTAAGAAAAAAAAACAGTATAAGTCTTATGTTGATTTCTTTTCTGGAAAATAATGCTACATTTTTTACACTTTTTCATGAAAAACTGCACCACCATGCCATTTCGAAATAGTAAATCTATTACAAATTAATCTACCTTTGCTTAAGCAAATACATTATTGTTTTAAAAATCTGCTTAAATGCCAATTTTTGGATTAGAAGCGAAAAAATGTTACATGTTTTCTAGAAAAGAAAACGCCATTAAACACTTTAAGGCAACATTTTAGAATTTTAGGTGAACGTAGGTCGCACTCATAATAGCGGAGATTTTTAAATCAGGGGCCAAATTACCGCATTCGATATCGATCGAAATTTCAATACATTTTAAATACGAATTTCGATCGATATCGAGTGCCGTAATTTGCCCCCAGCACGATATGTTTAGAATTTGTCAGGATTATGCATGCACTCGTAGAAAATATATTTCTTTTTTTATGACTAAAAGGAATAAAATTTTTAAAATAATCAAAATTTATTGAATTATTTATATGCTGGAGGTTGTATTTTATTTTATTTTTATTATTATATTTTTTATTTAATTTTTATTTATTTTTAATTTTTATTTATTTTTTATTATTATTTTTTCTTAACTCGGACCAGCACTCAGGGGATGACCCCTACATACGCAGTACATTGCACAATTGAAGGGACACATGAAGAAAGATGATAAGACAGACTAATTTTTGTAGCTATTAGAAGCTTTTTACTTTGCCGGCTAATTTTTTTTCTGCAAGACTAAAGAAGTCAGTCGCTGCCAGTTATGTTCAGTGAATAGCAGTGCTATGCCTTCAACACTGAAACAGGCTGACAATAACTAACACAACCACGCACTAAAGATGATCAGCAGAATTCGACACAATAATCTTGAGGGCGGGGTTAAACTCAGTACCCTCCGTTTCATTGTGCTTAAATTCATATTTATATATTTTTTCTTGTTGGCAAATTGTGGGAATTTATTAGAGAGAAGACATTTACCAAAATATCTTTAACCCTCCGATGAGTGAGAAGGGCCCTAGGGACCTTTTTGCCTTTTCAAACTGAAATTACTCCTACTTCGGCCACTACAACCCTCCCCAAAGTTACTCTGTGTTCCAAGAATATTTTGTTGCGCATCTTTTGGATGCCGATCAAGCCGATCGGATCATTACTTTAGCAGTTATTGAGGTTTTAGTGAGAATAGTACGCGGACGTGTGAATAGGTCCGTATGGACCTTGTACTGAATTTCACTAATAAATGCATGTTATTGGGCATCATTATAATTTTTTTATTGTTTCAACACATACTCGTAATTTACTTGTTCTGAACACAAAGACCTAAACTCAAAGACATTAGGGATGATAATAAAAACAAAAAATTCTAAGAACTGGTTTATTATTTTTGTATGTAGAATTTATTTATAAACAATAAAAACAAAAAAAAAAGTAATAAAAAAAAATTTTTTATATGAAAAAAAAACATGATTTACAAAAAAGGTCCGTAGGGGCCTTTTTACACGGCCGTGAAGTTCAGAACTGTCACTGATCGGAGGGTTAAAAATTATACCATAAACTATGATCCGTTGTATTTTTTTCCTATGCTTTCATGGCAGAATTGATATTTTCTGTATAGAAAGTCGTCATGAATCGTTTAATTCATTAAAAAAAAAATCTGTTCGCGAAGTTTTAAATGGACTCGATTTGTCATTGGCCACAGCATGGAACTTTTGTTTCAGCGTTTTCCATTTTGTGTGACAGTGACGAAATAAAAATATACTCATGTATATAACGACTGATTTTTTAAAGCAACTTTCCTTTTGGCAACACTGTTTTTGCCAGCTCAGCTGTTTTGGTGTAACATGTTACTGTTAAGCATGTTTAGTTTGGTCTTACAGACGAACAATGCTTGCAGATTATTTAATTTTATTGTGAAAATTCATTCACAGTGAAGAAAGGGCAACGTGCTCATTTCTGGTTGAATGGATACGAGAAGAAGTAAAATTGCCGTAATTGGAATGAAGAGCATCTATTGCAAGAACTGCCAATGCATTCACTTGTAGATAACGGTCCGGTGGCCTCATTAGGCCATTCTGTTTTCAACACGACAAAAGTTACTGCGAATGGCGAGCGCTTCCGTGCAATGGTTAAAATATTTTTTGGCAAAAATGAAATGATAGCTGGACTTTTTCAATAAATTGTGTTTTGCTCACTGAACACACTTCTTAGTAGAGCTGCTTTTGTAATTATACTTGATTGCATAACAATTAAATGTTAATTGAGCAATTTTATAACTAAAATTTTATTCGGTTAATTGAGCTCAATTATGGCATTAATTGCTATAGGCGCAATTAAGGTGTGTGTCTGCACACCGTTTAATGGTCCAATAAGAGCCATGTTCGAGGAACAGTTTATTTAACGTTTGGTGAAGCTCAATTGGCCATATAGATCAGCGATTTATAGCCTTTAGACAATTTTGTATCAGGTTATGTTAAGGCTCATGTCTACAGGGACAAGCCCAAATCGGTTGACACACTGGAAGCCAGTAATAAAGAATTTATTCGTTAGATACCGGCCGTTATGTTGCTGAGAGTATCCCAAAGCCACAACCAGCGTATGAACCGTAGTCACATTTACATGAAATCATTTTTAAATATTGAATTATATACATCGTTCTATCGAGCCAAACAAAGATTTCATACAATTCTCTAAATTTTATATATTTTCCTTTTTCAATCAAATCCTAAAGCTTTTAAAAAATCCCGCATTAATTCTATTTTGTTACTCTCACACAAAATTAAAACTGCTGAAAGAAAATATTTATAGTGTGGACTAGGACTTTACAGAACTGACATTATAATAACCACTTTAACAGCAAGATAACATAAAACAATGTTGATTCAGGTATAATATTTAAACCACTGGAAACACAGCAACTGCATTCATTAATTTTTTGCCAGATGAGGCAGCACTGGTTACAATAGCTTAAGAATATTATTCAACATTTAATCAGAAGATTATACAGCAGATGGAATTTCTTAGGGGTTCTAATTGGAGAGACTTAAGAAAATACATTGAAGAAACTAGGTTCTTGTTGTAATCAAATTCAGAGGTTTCCATGATTTTAGTTGAGGCTCCCTATAATAAAGGGAACTCCTTATAATAGAGCGCACAACAGGCCTATGAGGTCTAGGTGTAATCCTGAACGGATTGGGATAGCCCTTACTTACGGCCCTCTTTTCAACTTATCCTAACCTAACCTAAGGATATTATGAATGATAAATTTTTTTTATTATGAAAGTTTTGTTTTTTGTTGTTTTTCTTCTCCTTAACGTTAGTTGTACAATAGTCATTTAATTATATGTTTGCATAATGTGCCATTATGGACAATTTTGAATTGCTATAATTTTATATGTAAATGTATTGAACTTTTTGTATAATTTTTAAAATTGATTGTAATAACATCTTTGTTAGCTACGAAAAAAAGATGAGCGGATGCAGGCACAAGGCCTTAAACTATAAACATTTACTTTCTAAGGATATTGTTTTTTTTTTTGTAATTCATTGCGCCGGATGTAGAAAGGATAATAATGGAATGATAGACGATACAAGTTACTACATATTTATTTATTTTTTTTTGGCTACGAATTTGCTACAATATCGACGAAAGAGCGCACTTTTCAATTGTGCTAAGCGTTGGCATTATTATGCAATGGCCAGTGCATTATTAAGCAGTGAGTACAGGATACAACTCACCAACTTCGGTTTCATAGTCAGCCACTTAACTACTTCAGTTAATAGCAGCTACAGACTTCCATAATAGAAAATGAGTGGAAAATCATCATTTATAGTTAAGAGTGTCATATAAAACGCTATATTACATAACCAATTTTTTTAAAATTTTACAAGAAAGGGAAAACAGTCCATGACATTGAACAATTTATAAAAACTGGTTTGTTTTCTACTCGATTCTAGCATCACCAACCATGCAGTGGCATGCAAAAAATTTTTGTCGCCTACACGATTTTATGTTTCACTACCATGTTATCCTTTGCTTCGTTACTCAGAAGGTCTAACCCGGAGTGTAAAATAATATCTTTTGTGTGACTTGTAAATAATAATATTTTTGTTCCAAAAATTATATTCCTTAAAATTACCCTTACAAAAATTTATATATATATATATATATATATATATATATATATATATATATATATATACATATACATATATACATATATATATATGTATATATATATATATAAATTTTTTCAGAAAATACCTTTTCAAAAGAGGACTTTTGCAAGAAAGTATTTTATCAAAAAGTTATTGTTCAAAAAAATACTTTTTTTTTAAAGTACTTGTTTAAAAGAATACTTTTTAGAAAAAGTATCTTTTTAAAGTACTTTTCCCAAAAAGAACCTTTTTAAAAAAGTACTTTTTCCAAAAAGAACCTTTTTAAAAAAGTACTTTTTCCAAAGAGTACCTTTTTAAGAAAGTACTTTTTCCAAAGAGTACCTTTTTAAAAAAGTACTTTTTCAAAAAAGTATCGTTTCAAAAAAGTACCTTAAAAAAGCTTCTTAAACAACGTATCTTTTTCCAAAAGCTGATTTCTAAGCTTTTTCGAAAAAATTTGCTTCTTTTAAAGAAATTATTTTTTCAAAAAGTCCAATTTCCAAAATGAACTTCTTTCAAAAATTACTTTTGCCATAAAGTACTTTTCCAGAACCAGTTTTCATATAAGTATATTTTTTTAAAAATAACGTTTTTAAAGAATATACTTTAACAAAGTACATTTTTCAATTAAGCGCCTTACAAAAAGATTACTTTTTCCAAAAGGACTTTTTATTTAAATATCTTTACTTCACAGTACTTTCCTTGAGATAGTATCTTCTGATAAATTACATTATCAAAACTTACATCTATTAAAAAACAATATTTTCAAAAGTTTGGAAATCTTAAAAGTGCATTTGCAGATATTATAGATATTACGTTTTTAAAAATAAAATTTTCAAAAAAGTACTACTTCCAAAAATACCATTTCACAAAACCATTCTTCTGCTGTTTTCAAAAAAACTTTAACTTTTTGTTTTTTGGGTGAAAAAAGTGTTTATATAAAAAAGTACACTTTGCGAAGAGTATTTTTTAAAAGATACCAAATTTATCTTCCAAGGGACTATTTATTCCCAAGAATGTTCAAGAATACATCATATCAGTTAGTAATATATATTTCAGATTTAAAATTATATGAATTTTAAATTTTTAGCTCCGTTTTCCCGTGTTTCAACTTTTAAGTACCTATTTTGTCCCTTGAGAAATATATAAATATTTTATTACCTCAGCTTGTACCGAAAAAGTACCGAAAACGGGTGCGATTTTACCCCTTATAATTGCGAAATTCAAAAAAGTGTCAAAACATATTCGATATATTTTTTTTTTGCAAAAGAACCGAATGTTTTTTCTGCTATTCATAATACAAAATTTATGAAAAAAAAAATTTCCAAATTCTTATGAATTGCTTAATTTCGTAAAGGGCCCTTAGCTCTCCGTCCCTGACCAAGACATTATATACATCAAAGTAGCTGAATTTCAACACTTGACACACTTCCCTGCTAAATCGCAATACACATTTTCAACATTTCAGTGAAAACCGTTGTTTATTCAAGTTCACATACGGAATGATCGTCAAGCACTACTTTGCCATACAACAACTTTCATTCAAACTTTGTGGCATTGACACAGACGCCACCAAGCCGGAGCTAATGATAAAACGACCACTCATTTGTTATGTACCATTGGTTTTTGCCATCTTCCACGTCCTGGCCATGCTGCATTATGCTTTTGTAAATCACCATGATATTGTGGAAGTGACCGAATCCATGGCGCTGTCTTGTCAATCACTACTGGCCATTTGGAAGATGTTGATATTTCTTAAGAAACGCAGGCAGTTTCTCAAAATGATAAGCGACATAAATTTGGTTAATTTTAGAGGTGAGTTGGAGTTGAAATTTATATATATATATATATATTTTTTTTTTTTAAATATTATTGCATGTAATTTTACGTTCACAGCTGGCCGCCAGGAATTGCCCATGATAGTTTCGGAGAATATTAAGGATGTGAGGATTTGTACAATATATTTTCGTACTGTTTTACTTTCAGGTATTGTCGCTTTTACCAGTCCAATAAGTGAAGCGATTTATCATTTTTATACAACCGGAACACTAGTGTTGCGGGCACCTTTCAAAGCCACGTAAGTGTGATTTAGTTTAGTGAAAAAAATTTTATTCGAATATTTGTTAATCGAATATTTTTATTCGAATATTTTTTTAACCGAATAATTTTTATTCGAATATTTTTTAACCGAATAATTTTTATTCGAATATTTTGTAACCAAATAGTTTTTATTCGGATAGCGGCTTTATAGTTTTTGTGCTAATACCTTTAGCTACATTTATGCCGATTTTCACGCGGCATGAATTGCATGAATTTGTTGTAATACGTATACGAGTACATATGTATGAGCAAATTATACTTTTTTTAAAAGAAATATATATATTGTGCGTATCTGCACAAAAGTAACTTCCAATTTATTTATATATTAATAAAACTAAAGCACTGTAAAAACTACAAAGCGTACCACAAAAATACGTCTGAATAAAAATTAAACTTTACCTGAAAAATTACATTTTCAAGGTTACAAAGTCTCGCAGTTGTATCCGAATATATTTTCACCGAATAATTTTTATTCGTACAGTAGTTTTCCGTCAAAGTTAAAGCACTTTTGTTTAACATTTTGTTTCTGGCACGGAGGCACTAACTAATTGTTTGCATTAATTTTTGTAAAAATTTTAATAATAACATATATTTTTTGAAAAAAATATTTATATAATGCATATTTGCATAAAAATAGCATTTAAACAAATTATATTTTAATAAAATTAAACAGCATTGAAAAACTACAAAAGTAAAACAAAAATAAATACGTGCGTATAAAAATGGAACTTTAGCTGAAAAATTACATTCTAAATATTATAAAATCTCCCAGTTGTAATCGATTATTTTTTGACCGAATAATTTTTGTTCGGATAGTGATTTTTCTTTAAACTTAAAGCGCTTTTGCTTAGAATGTTTGTGTTAATACCTTTCAACTTTTTGATGCCGATTCTGGCATAGAGGCACTAATTAATTGTTTGCATTAATTTTTTTAAAATATGTATATGAATAAATATATTTTTTGAATGGGTATTTATATTGTGCATATTTGCATAAAAATAGCTTTTAAGCAAATTATATTTTAATAAAATTAAACAGCTTTAAAAAAGTAAAAAAGTACCACAAAAATACGTGCGTATAAAAATTAAACTTTAGCAGAAAAATTACATTCTCAATATCATAAAATCTCTCAGTTGTAATCGATTATTTTTTGACCGAATAATTTTTATTCGGATAGTGGTTTTTCTTTAAACTTAAAGCGCCTTTTTTAGAATTTTGGTTTAATACCTTTGGTCTTTTTGATGCCGGCCGATTCTGGTGTGGAGGCACTAATTAATTGCTTGCATGAATTTTTTTATATATATGAAAAAAATTAATTTTTTTTAATAACTAATTATATTGTGCATATTTGCACAAAAATAGCTTTTAAATTATTTATGTTTTAATAAAGTTAAAAAGCTTTAGAAAACACAAAAGTGTACCACAAAAATATGTGCAAAGTATTTTTCCATCCCTGATGAAAATGGAACTTTACTTTAATAAATATGGTTTTTACTACAAGATTACTTTGAAATGGAACTTGCCGCTGGCACCTGTTTTTCTTCTCCTACTTTCCCTTTCTAGTTACTTTTGGAATCACTCTACACTGCCTGGCTTTTCGTTGGTCTACTTGTGGAACATTCTCAGCATTTATAATCTGTTTGGCATATCATTAGCCATCGATACACTGTTTACTTGGCTGGTCAGTAATATTTCGGCACATTTCCATATCTTGTGTTATCGCTTTAATGAGGCCGCCAAAAGCTGCAGCCAGTCAACAAACGGTGGCAACAGTGACGCTACAGAGTCTTTGAGACTTATTAAATTATGTATTGAATATCATAATCAAACATTGCAATTGGCAGCCAAATTGAATCAAGTGTATGGCGAAATAGTTTTCATAAAATTTCTTATATCTTGTTCGGAAATTTGTTGCCTGGTGTTTCGTTTAAGTCGTCCCAGCGAATCAATAGCAGCAGCTATGCATCAGTGTTTATTTTTAGCAGCAGTAGCCCTGCAACTGATGCTGTATTGCTACAATGGCCAAAGGATAAGGGATGAGGTAACAACAACGCTTTAATTAAATTCGCTGAAATTATTTTCTTTTGCTTTTTTTATTTTTTGGTATTTCATGTTTTCTTGTTTATTTATTTTTTTGTTTTATGTTTTGTATTGCAAGTAATTTATTTAGCTTAATATTGTTCTTGTTGTTGTTGTTGTTGCCATTTAACAGAGTTTGCAAGTGGCGCCTGAAATCTATTTGGCTTTCGACTGGTCTCATTTGACAAAATCATTGAAAAAATTACTTTTACTACCCATGATGCGTTCACAAAAAAGCAGTCAATTGACTGGAATATTTTTTGTCTTGGATCTAAGTTTATTTTTATGGGTAACGAACATTTTTATGAACATGACAAACAAATCACTCTTAGATTTGAAAATAATTAAATAACATTTTCGTTTTGTTTCGCTTTTGCAGGCATTTAAAACAGCGGGTTCGTTAATTGCTGCTCTAAAGACGCTCGAAGAAAATCAAGATTAAAGGATGAATATCTTATAAAATATATGAAAGTTTTGGTTCATAATGAAAATAGTGCAGAAGTTTGTTTTAATTCATGATGATACTTTTATAAACGATATTTTGCTGATAAGAAATTCGCAGTAGAGGTGGGAGGTAATGGAAATTTAATTGGTATGATTGTTTGATATTTGATGCCTAATTAATCGAAGATGATGAATAGTTTGCAATTATTAAAAAAAAAATTTGTTATATTAAACTCACATGTGTAGTAAATAGATTTTTGTTTTGCAAATAAACTAAAATTTTTAGAGTCATAAATAAATAGAGTATTTTTGTATTGACATTTTATTGGGACGAGATGGGGCAATAAATACCATTTAATTTTTGGAAATAGCAGATTTTTTAGCCAGCGGAAATCTCCAAAATAAGAGATCTGGCAAGCCCTTAACATTTTGATTTTGGGTAATGGAGTAAGCGTCGATCCTTTTTGTGCCAAGTGTTCTCTACAACCAATTCATTCAGCTAATGTAGCCGAAACTTATACAGGCAGTCCTTGGCTAGCATCGTTTTCGAAGGCATAAAATTAAGGGACAGTGACAGTGAACAGTGGGGGATTTCACAAAAAAAAAATTAATAAAATAAAAAAATTAAATAATATAAAGAAATAAAAAACAAAAATAAAATAAAAAATAAAAATAAAAAATTAAATAACATTGAATAAATAAAAATATTGAAATAATACTGGGGAGTAACTGTGTAATGCGATGCGAAAGGAATTGTTTTCGCATTTCAATGTAAATAGCATACAAATGCGTTCAGTTTTTCATTCGCATCGCATTACAGAGTAACCCCCCTGCATTTTGCAAACGGGTACACCGATTTTAATAAAAACTCATGGCAAAAATTAACCAGCAAAAATCAATCAATCGACTTATTGTATAAAAAAACGATGTCTGGTGTCGTGGGACACCGGGTAGCAGCGTAAGTTCCTTATTAGAAAATATTAATTTTGAGTTCTATTCGAGGTATAAATAATTATTCGAGTATACATTTTTTATTATGAAAATTTTTTTTCGCCGACCAACGAAAATACAAAAACAATTTTGTTCCCAAACGAAATTGAATTCTGTCACGGCACGGCTGCGTATGATTAATATTTGTTTGTATGGAATCGTATTACTCATACGTCTTAAACATTGTTTTACGGACTTACGTTACGGACGTTTTTCCCCGGTTAGGGTATCCCTCCGCATCGTCCCATAAGCATAAGGAATTTCGTTCCAAATACATAGACGATTCGCAAAAATAATTGAAAAATACTTCAAAACAAAATTAACCCTGAACAGCTTGTTTTTGTAAATAAAATAAAACTTTTCGTATATTGAAACAACAATAAAAAGAAACTGGGGCCGAATTACCGCATTCGATATCGAACGAAATTTCCATACAATTCAAATACAAATTTCGATCGATATCGAATGCCGTAATTTGCCCTCTGATTTTGTTTTCAATATAAAATCGCAAACGAATATTTTTAAACAAAACAAAATCACCGTGTTTTGTACACATACGAGTATTTTGAACAAAATTTTCCTTCAACAAAATATTTGGCTCAATGATTTTAACATTTTGTGGAATTTTCACAAAACTTTTTTTTTAAATCAAATTAAAATTTTGTTATGAAAAATAAATTATTAAATTTTTAGCCGTTATATAAATTTTTAACTTCCCGCTAAGAAAATTGAACATAAAATAAAAATCGGGAAATTAGTGATCTCGACGTTTTGAGTTCCTAGGAAGCTGCCCTGACTACTCCTGAAAGGGTGTGACTACCCTTCCAACATTTGAAAGTTTCTTTCATCGTCCATCGTCATAGGCGTCACGTCTTACCACACTTCCAGACGATAATTGCAAGATCGTTTGAATTTCAGAATAACAATTTACATTGCAGTCGTCTTTTAATCATCCAGACGACGTTTGGAAGATAGTTTGTTGTTTACAACACCAGCCGAAAATGACATGTGCCGTTATGGATATAATAAACAAAAACAACACTATGCACTTATGGGAAAGTCACAGTGGCCGCGAAATAAAATTAACAAAATGAAAAGAATCCAAAAAAGAAGTTTTCGACATCATCGGGATTAGTTTTTTTTTTTTTGCCTTTTGCTGTGGTCGGTCAGTGGTAAAGTGTGATTTTGATTTGTTATTGTTGTAGTTTTTACATAATTGTTAATTATTTGTTTTTCATTAATTTATAAACTTAATAAATTACATTTAATGAGTACAACAACTTTTATTATGTTGAAGATAAAAATTCGACTTCCGGAAGTGACTTCTTGAAGTAACGCAGAAGTGACTTCTTGCAGTAACGCAGAAGTGACTTCTTGAAGTTACTTCCGGGGGGTACAATTTCTCAATACGGAAGACACTTCTACGATGAGAAAATGGTATCGCAGAAGATGAGTTTCAACTTCTTAGCGGCACTTCTGGGTCATTTCGGCGATAGAAAATGTTGGCAGGGCACGTCTGTATGTATGTGTGCGTATGTGTGTGTGTGTGTGTGTGTACGCGCGAGTGTGTGTATTAATCGAATTATTAGTCGCGTTTCAAAGGATTCTTTCAAATTTAGATTTTCTGTAAATTGAAACCAAATCTTCTCAACCATACTGATCAAGTGCCGATGGAGAAAGAACTTTTATTTTGGGAATTACCAAAAAAAAAGAGCGGAAAGATATCCAATATCGCAAATAATAGGTAATCGTGAATTCTGGAGTCGAAATTGTGTAGTTAACCAGCATGTTTTGGATCCAAGACCAGATCTTCAGATAGACCAGGCCGGGTCGAAATCGTTTGATACTTTCGTGAGAAATTGTGAACACTCAATAAATATTGTGCTCAATATTTTTATTGGACTACAGAAATTGCTGCAATCCAAATATTCAAGTAGTTTGAAAATAAAAATACTTTTCTATCAAAATCTGATTACAGTTTTGAGTTCGAGGAGCTTAAAAGAATAGAGCAGTAAAACAATACAAGCATGCCAATCGCGTTGTTACTTTTATAGATCTGTTTTTTTAATAAAATCTATAATCATACTTACAAATATATCAGAACATTAAAAATAAACCAGAGATTAATTAAGAAACATTTATTACACACGAATTTAGTTCTCTGCTGTTTTCTTATTAATCATAATTAATTTGAAGTTTAAGCACTTTGATTATGTTTTCTTAGCCCAAATGAATTGCAAACAATTCAAAAACGATTTTCATTTCACTTTAATGTTGGATTTTGTGGTTTGATTGATGTTTGACAAATACTGGTTTTACAATTAAAGCCACAAGATTTAGTCAAAAGTCGCACAAAAGGGGCACAGGCACTCATACACACACACACATTCTAATAAACACACGGCTAAACAAATATATCAACTGCAGGTGATACAAGTTTAATATCCCTTTTAAAGCAATAGTAAAGACTCATTAGACAAGTTCAATTAATCTGTTCTAATTTCTCTTCTGCCTGTCTCTCTCACACTCTTGCAGTAGATGAACAGTAGGAGTTTGGGTGATGACTCTTTTCACATGAGGTTTACTGATTAAAAACGGATTTAAGACCTAAGTGAATAGGTAAAAGAAACATTAGTGATTCATTCATATCGTACCAGAGATTTTTTTTCGAATCAGTTTATAAAACTTCGTAGGTAAATGTTAATTTCGGTCCAGATACGAATCAGATATCCGAATTTTTTTTTAATTTTCATTAAAAATTTTTTAAAAAATTTTTTTAAAAATTTTCATTAAATTTTTTTTTTTAATTTTCATTAAATTTTTTTTTTAAGTTCCATTAAAATTTTTTTTTTATATTTTCATTAAACATTTTTTTTAATTTTCATTAACAAATTTTTTAAAAATTTTTTTAAAAAATTTTTAAAAAATTATCATTAAATTTTTTTTCCAAATTTTCATTAAAAATTTTTTTTCAAAATTTTCATTAAAAAAGAGATGTTCTTAGTCTTTCCTAAACAGAGAAAAAAAATTTTAAATTTACTGTTCGAAATATCGAACACTGGGACGAAATGGGTTAATAAACTAATGAAAAATTTTATTAATTGGTTAACAGATTAATTCAAAATTTACAATTAATAACAAATTTAAGCAATAAAAGATTATTTAAGCCAGCAATGATCCTATTAAAATAAACACCCGATTAATTGAATATCCTAATCCATATACTCAACATATGATTTGTAGAAAAAATTGTTTTTATTTTAAAAGTGCCTTTCGACATTTTTATTAATTCCATAAAAACAAAACAATCAAGAACATTATATTCCAAGGAGTCGACTCCTAAATACACTCCAAATATTTATTAAATAAAAACTCTATTTTATAGAGGTCACTCCGGGAGGGGCCATGCGGGAGACATCTCAACTTTGCCCTAAAACACTACAAAGTTAGCTTTTAGGGTTATTAATATGTACTTTTTTGTTTTTTATAGGGTCATTTAGGGAACGGAGGGGGGAGGCGGAGGTTAGGTCAGAGGAAAAGGAAGGACGATTTCAAGGAATGTATTTAAAAATCTATTAAATATTTAAATTATTTTTCTTTGTAATATGTTCATTCGACGCCCACTAAAGGAGGCGGTGTCTAAAAATTTTTATGACTTTCTGGCACTAAGTTCAACGCCTTGAACCTTCTTTGACATAAAAATATGTGATTTGCTTAACGAAATTGCAAAAAAAGACTTTAAAAATGATGTATTTTTTAATAGGTTTGAGTTAGTTCTTCCTAGGGAAACCTTTTTCCCTTTGGCCCAATTCTACCCATTTACGAACTGCACCAGTGCTATTCTTCATAATATATTTGTACCAAATTTCAAGAGTCTGGTTCTTTTCGTTTGCACTGAATCGTGATTTCCACAGACGGACGGACATGGCTAGATCGCTTTGGATTTCAGCAATGATCAAAAATAAATATACTTTATGGGGTCTCAGCGGGATATTTCGCTGAGTTACTAGCGGAATGGCAAAGTGAGTATAACCCTAATTATTTTTTGGAGGGTATAAAAAAAACGAAATTATTTTACCACAAAATTTAAGTGCAAAGATAAATGATCGGTGTCTCATTTTACGATCCGTGCAAGTGCATATTTTGCTTGATATCTGGTGATAAGAATGCTATCTTACATTGTTGGCTAGTGTACTTAACTTAATGCAACAACGGCGGTATTGTAGCAATGGGCGTAGTAGCCTCTTCACAAAGTTTATTGGAAGTTCGTTATCTACCTGTTTAAAAATATTATCTTACCCATTTTATGAAGGGCTATAAATACACACAAGTGCATGCTAAAACATGTCGCTACATGTTTGCATATTTTCGCATGTATGCTTTTAAAGATGTATGCATGTGTAGTTGTAATTAACTGGAGGTGTGCAAAATGTCAGCATGGATTTTCCATTATTTGTTGTTTGTTTGTTTGTTTGACTAACAATCGCACAGATCCTTTTTGTTGTGTTTATTGCTTTATTTTTAGCTCAGCGGGAAAGATGCATACATTTGATATCCGCAAGAGTTGAGCTGTTGTTGGTAGTGCCCTTTTTAGTTGGCATGGCAAAGAGACAATATGATATTCATATTTGAGATGATTTACATAAAACGAACTGTTTGTTGTACCACATTCATAATAATAAAATTAATGTATTGTATGCTGCTACTCAGGCGGTTTGAAGTGTTGTTGTGATGGTGTGATGGCATGTTTGCGTTGCTGTGCTGCTTGAGTGTTTTTGAGTAAATTTGATGGATGAGAGTCAAATAAAAGTTTTCGGTAAACAAGAGTATGGAAATCGATATGGCTAAATGGAATGAAGTGCGCGAAGTAAATTCACATGTTTAGATGTTAAATAAATTGCACTCAGAGAAACAAGTTGACACATTTAGTAGAATATTTTATTTGCAACCAGAGTTTGAAAGGGATTGAAAATAGGAAATATAATTTTTTTTTATAAATTTCTGTTATAAAATCTAATGACATTCTAAGAAGACCCTAGTTATTAACACAGTGTGTCTATAGATGAATTGCAACCATTGAAAACAGCTTGAGATGCTTCGTCTTAATATTGCCATTATTAATCATAATTTGCTGTATGCTTTTTAAATAATTTCAATTTGCCCGCCCACCTTGATCTATTAACTTTCAATTACAAAAGCTCACAACTAAATATAATATTATTACGACTGTGACATTTAAAAACACTCAAGCATAAAGTGAAAAATAAAACCTACAATGCAAGCAAATGAATGGCAAGCAAATTGATGTTGCAACAGTTTCATAATTAAAAATCAATTCTTTTACTTAAACATGCCTTAACAAGGGGCAAAGTGTATGCAAATATTAAACATGCTTCCAATGGAACATGTGGCCAGCATGTACGAGTACATGTACTACATAAACATTTTTTACATGCCTACAACAAAATACATGTAAACAACACTTATTACCCATACTTATACAGACTTGTGAAGTGATTGAATTAAATAACAATCATACGTCATTTGCAACAATTTGCATAAGAAACATGTTTCTTTCGAAATAAACAAATTTTGTTCAGTAAAATATTATTTGAAAATTCAATTAAAACCTTAATTATATGTGAATGTATGCTCAAGTGTCACTAGAGTTAAACAAACAGTTGCCTGGACAATTATCTGCTGTAGCTGTATCCATTACATGATGTTGATGATTATTTAATGTAATCAGTTACAACAGTTTTGCAATACATGGATCAAGGACTATTTGCTTATGTTCTAAAATTTGGCTTTTTGCATTATTTGCGAAATTCCTTTGCTCAAAAATCATACCGAAAAATGTATGCTTTAATACAAAAGTTTATTCAAATTTTTTGACTGCAGAATTATGAAATTTATATAAATATCCTTGCGACCGTTCTTCTCATATTTCTGCTTTTTAGTACTAATTAATTTCTTTGCAAAATATATATGATTATAAAAGAGAAAACTTGGTTTTATTTATATATTAAATTGAATTAAGATTCATAGGCTAATTGTTCGAAATTTGTTTTTAAATCTCAGAAAGAGATGAAAAATATTCCAAGGCACAAAGGAAAGTCAACATCAGTTTTATTCAACTTACACAGCAGAGCAGAAGTTTGACGTAGGTATGATGGAACAAAAAATTCAGAAAAATGGGACATGAAGAAAAATAATCAAACGGTAACACGGGTATTATTACAATAACAAATACAATAACAATAATTATTACAATAAAATTTGTGGAAATAGGAATTGTTATCAAATTCAACTAAGCCACCTAATAAGTGGTGACAAACACAATACACATGAGCACTGATGATGAAAGGGTTGCGTCTTTCGAAAACAGCTGTTCTGCTCTGCTGTGTAAGTTGAATAACAAAAACTGATGTTGACTTGCCTTTGTGCCTTGGAATATTTAGCATGTCTTTCTGAAATTTAAAAACAAATTTTCAACAATTAGCCTATGGTTTTATTTAGTTTCTTTAATTATCCAAAAAAAAGTGTAAATATGCCAGCTCTGGAGCTGTAATTTTGACCTTTCTGATTTCTAAAACCCAGGAATATTTTTCAAAAACATCAAATATGTTTAATATATAAACAAGTAGGATTATTTTATTCGACCGTGTCGCATCTTAAATACCCTCCAAATATTTTAAAAACTATTTGGTGGGGGCCACTCCGGGAGGTTCCCCAAGGGAGACATCTAACTTTTACCATAAAACACCAAAAAGTCTAAAATTTGGGTTGTTAATTGCAAAAAAAAAAAAAAAACAAATTAAAACGTTATATTCGACCAGGTCGTATCTTAAATACCCTCCAAATATTTAGTAAGTGAATTTAAAATGTTTAATTCGGTGGGACAGAGTTCCTTTAAGACATCTCTGCACCCAATTTTAAATCTTTATTTTGACACAGTCATTCCGGGAAGGGCCGTGCGGGGGACGTGTCACCTCTGCAAGATCAGAGAACATCTCAGCTTCTTATAGGCTTCAGGAATACAAATTGTTCAATATTTACACTATTTTTGCATATAATACCGTACGTCAACGCCTACTAAAGGAGGCGGGGTCCAAAAATAGACTATATCATGTTTTCCACAGACGAATGTATGGGCATTGCTAGAGCGTCTTAGATTTCATCACTGATCACGAATAAATATACTTTATGGTGTCCCATTTTTTTTGGAGGGTTTTAAAACTGTATTTTGTCGGGGTCTCCCTGGCAAGGGCCCTGGGGAAGCCAATCCACCTTTGCCATAAAACTTGAAAAATAAATGTTCTGAATAATTAAATGTAAAATTTATTTAAATTTTTTATTTTATTTTTTTTTTGATAGGGTCATTTAAGGGGCAAAGGGGGAGGAGGGGGTAGGACAGAGGAGTACCAGGTTACGTTTCAGCTTCGTCATAAAAGCTTAAACATATTATTTTTAAGGAATGCAGGCTGAAGTAAAACAATTTGTTAAATTTTTTCACTAATTTTGCATATAATAACGCCCACTAAAGGGGGCGAGGTTCAAAAATTAATTTTTATTTTATTTTATGGCTCCAAGGTTAACGCGTTGGACCTTCTTTGACATAAGATATCATTGCTTAACAAAATTAGAAAAAAAAAACTTTAAAAATTATGTTGTTTTTTACAGGTCGGTTTAGTTCTTCTTGGGGGAACTTTTTTTCCCCCTGGTTCGATTCAGCCCATTTATGAACTTAATCTGTGCTATCCTTCAAGATGTATTTATAAGAAATTCCCAGGTCTGGCATTTCTCGTTTGGAATAAATCGTGATTCCCACAGACAGACAGACGGACGGACGGGCGGACCGACATGTCTAGATCATCTTAGATTTTATAACGGATCAAGAATATATATATATATATATATATATATATATACTTTATGGGTTCTTAGAGGGATATTTCCCTGCGTTACCCGCGGAAGGGCAAAATGAATATACCCTCCAATTATTTCATAAAAAAGTAAAATCTGTTTTAGTTCGATACTGTTATATACCAAAATAAGTTTCAGTTGTCCAACCCTGGAATTATCTGTTTGATTTTCTTTGCTTTGTAATACCCATTTAATTCTTCGCGAAGTATAGAATAGATTTAATGAGCAAAAAAACAAAAATTAGTTTTAAAAAAATATTTTTATATATTGAAAATGAGTTCAATTGTTCCAGCTCTGGAAGCTTATTTTGGATTTTGCAGATTTTTCAATACCAATCTAATTAGGACTATTACCAATACATTAATGTAGGACCGAAGTCTTTTCCTGTTCATAAGAACCCAGAGTTTGTATATTTTATGTGGCGACAGACTAATGTTGTGGCAATTATACAGGAATGGCAAACGTCATTGATATAAACTTTTATCAGTTTTGATGTAGTGCATAAAATTACTCTTGTTTAACTCTAAGCATGATTTATTTTAAACTCGAACGAAACACAGCCCTTTAGCCCATTAGATATAATAAAATATTTTCAAATTAATGAAAATATTTAGCCCTTTAGCCCATAAGAAATAATAAAATATTTTCAAATTAATATAATAAAGCTGAAGGCAGTTTCACTTCTGCATAAACTAGCTGCACTTAATTTGCCTGCCTTTTCCTATTTATTTTTTTATATGATAACCCCTTAACTTGTGTTAAGTCAATTAATAAACTTGTACGTAATAACTTCCTAAATTATATTTCTAGCAAATACTATGATTTCTAATATATAAATTATAAGAAAATATCCTTAAGCTTAAATCATTATTAATATAGTCGACATGCATACATGAACATGCAGGCACACACGATTTAAAATATCTTAATAAAATATGCCTCGGTAAGTATTTACTTAAACAGAATACAGTTGCATTGAAATTATGCAACTTGTAAAGCTGTAATAATAAACGTTTCCAATTTTCATTATCCTTTTAATCAGGTAGATTAAATTGATTGGCTGTTTCTGTGTGGCAGAGTGCTATTGAAGGTCTTTCAACAATAATATCACACTAATTAAAGAGACGAGTCAAAACATTGTATAATAAAAAGCAATGTGTGAATGCGTAGCAGCAGTCAAATGTATGATAGAAATCGTTTAAAAATTACAAACAATTTAAATCTGAGAAAAGTTGTATTTATTTTAATCTATATATGTGACGCGCAAAATAGAAAGGGACCTAAGGGTTTTGTTCAGGAGAGCCATTTTAAAGATTTAAATACGTGTATCTTTGGTGTACCATCACCATCATAAAACGCGCATATCTCTGGGAGGGAACACTTTTGGGGCATGGGATCGGTCTCATTCGATGCTCAGATGTTGTCTACATCAAAAAAAAGAAAGTGAAAATTGATTTTTTCCCCTTAGGTCTCTATGCGCTGTCACATGTGTACGTTCATATATCTTTTTTTTTCATAAAATATTTGAATAACTTTAAAATTCGAACTAATGTGTTTTATTTCAAATTTTAGGCAAAACGTCATATTAAATATTCCAATGCATAAGGCAAGATCAACATTAGCTTAAATTTCAAGTTGCAAGGCAAATCTGAACATCGCTATTTTTGAAAGGTATTGCACTCTCAACATCAGTACTTATATGTATTTTTGCCTATTAGCGCTACATAATATGGTGGCTTATTTCGTTTAACATACTTCAATTCATTTTTAGCCGATTAATTTTATTCGAATAATTTTTATTCCAATAATTATTGTTTGGTTAATTTTTTTCGCACAGTTACATACTAATTTTTATAAAATTTTTATTCGTACAATTTTTATCTCGTACAATTTTTATTCGACAAACTTTAGATCGAATAATTTTTATTCGACTAATTTTATTCGATAAATATTTTTTAATTTTATGCAATTGATATTATTCGAATAATTTTTGTTCGCTTAATTTTTTCGCATAATTATTTTCAAATAATTTATTTTACAAAAGTACATAAAGAAAGTTCGACTAATAAAAATTCATACATAATTTATTTTACAAAAGTTTTATTCGTACAATTTTTATTGGATTAAGTTTATTCGAAGTTTATTTTCATTCGACTAATTTTATTCGAATAATTTTTATTCGACTAATTTTATTGGAAAACCATTTTTTTAATTTTATTATAATAATACATTTTAGTTTTTTGCAAAAGTGGAAAAATTGAACAAAGAACGCTCATGAGATGGCGTAGTGGCCTCGAAATCTGTACTGATCCGTTCTGCTGGTTTGATGATTATTGAAAATATTCTTAATATTCCAATCTTAATAAAAAAAATAATAAATAGAATTTGAACAAATTCATTTATTAATAAAATAATAAAAAATCATTTGCAGATTCGAACTTAAGCCCGTTGAATAAATTAACAATTTAATTTTATTCGAACAATTGTTATTAAAATATTTCTTGTTCAATTCATTTTTTTCACACAATTATTATACAAATTAATTTTTTTTGTAAAACTTATATTCGTATAATTTTTATTCGACAAATTTTTATTTGAATAATTTTTATTCGACTAATTTTATTCGAAAAATAGCTTTTAGTTTTTTTACAATACTTCAATTTATTTTTATCCAATTTATTTTATTCGAATAATTGTTATTCCAATATATTTTGTTCGATTAATGTTTTACATAATTATTATTGAAATTAGTTTTTTATAAAACTTTTATTCGACTAATTTTATTCCAATAGTCTTTAGTCGAAATATATTTTTTTTATTTTATGTGTCAACGTAATATTTTACGATTTTATTCGTATAAAATTTTTTATTCGACTAAATTTATTCGAATAAATTTTTTTCGACTAATTTTATTCGAAAAATAGTTTTTAATTTTATTACAATATTTCAATTTATTTTTATTCAATTAATTTTATTCGAATAATTGTTATTCCAGTATATTTTGTTCGATTAATTTTTTACATAATTATTATTGAAATTAGTTTTTTATAAAACTTTTATTCGACTAATTTTGTTCCAATAGTCTTTAGTCGAAATATATTTTTTTATTTTATGTGTCAACGTAATATTTTACGATTTTATTCGTATTCAAATTTTTTTCGACTAAAGTTATTCGAATAAATTTTTTTCGAGTAATTTTATTCCAAAAATAGTTTTTAATTTTATTACTATACTTCAATTTATTTTTATTCAATTAATTTTATTCGAATAATTGTTATTCCAATATATTTTGTTCGATTAATTTTTTACATAATTATTATTGAAATTAATTTTTTATTAAACTTTTATTCGACTAATTTTATTCCAATAGTCGAAATATTTTTTTATTTTATGAGTCAACATAATATTTTACGATTTTATTCGTATTCAAATTTTTTTCGACTAAATTTATTCGAATAAATTTTTTTCGACTAATTTTATTCGAAAAATAGTTTTTAATTTTATTACAATACTTCAATTTTTTTTTATTCAATTAATTTTATTCGAATAAATGTTATTCCAATATATTTTGTTCGATTAATTTTTTACATAATTATTATTTAAATTAATTTTTTATAAAAATTTTATTCGATTAAATTTATTCCAATAGTTTTTAGTCGAAAAATATTTTTATATGTATTTAATGTGTCAATGTACTATTTTACGATTTTATTCGTATAAAATTTTTTATTCGACTAAATTTATTCGAATAATTTTTATTCGACTAATTTTATTCGAATATTTTTGATTCGAAAAATATTTTTAATTTTATGTGGCAGCATAACTTTTTACGATTTTGTTCAAATAAAATTACATATATATATGTAAATGGATAAATGTAAATCTATACTTCAGTATTAGAAATTTAGAATTAATTGAATTATTAAGCTAAGAATTATTATTCATAATAATTTGTTTTAAATTCTAATTTTTATTAACAGAAGAATATTTAAATTATTTTGTATAATCATCAAATTAGCAGAACGGATCAGTACTTGTTTCGAGGCCTCAACGCCATCTATTAGCGTTATTTGTTAAGTTTTTCTATTTTTCATGGGGCTACGAGTCATCAGGAAAATCTATGATGAAATAAAATTTCGTACAAACCAAACTTACAAAATTAATATAAGAAGTTCTCATATTTTATTTCGTATATTTTTAATATTTTTTACTTGAGTAACTTTATTCGAATAAAATTTATTGCAATAATTTTTTAACGGGTTATTTTTATGCATAATTTTTATACGATAAAATTTTTTCGAATTATTTTTGTTTGGATAGTTTTCGAATAATATTTATTCGATTAATTTTTGTACAAATAGTATTTTATATAATGCCTTGATATATTAAAAATCAATTAATGTTGCTGCAATTTTATTTACTGTAGGCTTTGCAAAACATTTTATAAATTTTCGTTTCTTAAATATGCAATAACTGTCATACAAATAAAAGAAAATCAATTTTGTTTTGAAATAATTCAGGCCCATTTTCAAGTAGGCAAACACAGCAGTTATTCATAAATCAAAATCAATGACATGTTAAGTAAAAATTAATTAAACTTTAAATCCAATAACACAACATTGACAACCGTGGCACCCTCCTCCCTTCAAATTAAAGAATTTGCTGTTTCTGGTCTCAAACATGTGCTAAAAACATAAAATAACAATCACCAACAGTTTGAACATTATGAAGAAAAATCTTTCTTTCACTCATTGTTCAATTTCTTGCTGGCCAAATATTTAAGAGGAAAAAAAATGTATAAAATAAATGAAATAGAAATGCCAGAGCAGAGTTGTGTATGTCTCTATTCATGTGTTAAAATGCAAGAGCAACTTTGACTTTTTTTTCTCTTACAAATAAGTTTCACCACTTATGACTTCGTTTCTAGCCACAATGTTTTGCTCATAATGTGGTCAGGTTTTGTAGCCATTTGGTATTAACACGTTTCTTTAGTGCTCTGCTTGCCATGCGAATGTTAAAAAGTTTTCTGGAATATTTTTCTTTCATACGAGATATTCTGCAATTTATTTTGTATTCGTTATGAAAAGATTTATGTTTGGGGCAATTGCAAACATGTTTGAACACACATTTGGGAAACGAATCGAGTTGTATATACACACATACATACATAGATACATATGCACATTCAGATATGTGCATGCACGTATATTCACAATTTCTTTTTTAAAAGAAATGTTCCAGAGAAAACTTTTAACATGGTGCATAAATATGTCACGTCAAAATTAAATCAATGCAATAAAAATTGCACAAATATTATTTTAAATTGCAAAAGAAACTAAACGAGGACAAGAAAATAATATGAAGTTCTTATGTGATTATGGCAAAAAAAAAAAAAAAAATTAACAAAAAAAATGTTTGCTTCGATTAAGGGTAAATATGACAAAATAAAAATTTTGGAGTCCTCTTATTTAAGTGGCCATATAAGAAGAATCGGTCTAATATATAACGATTACTGCAGGAATTTCGATGTTATCACAATTAACTAAAAGCCACGTAATAAGCCGAGATAAGCAAAAATACACATGAGTACTGATGATGAAAGTGTGGCCGTTTTCGAAAACAGTCGTTCTTCCTTAATATGGGAGCTGTATAAGTAAATTGACGTTCCTTATACTGTGCAATATTTGTCAGGTCTTGCTAAATTAAAACGCGTTACGAACAATAGCATATCAATCATAAAAGCATTAAGCACACTAAATCATAAAAAGTCACAACACAAAATAAATTTTATTTTAGTTTGTTCTTGCTCATGCGCATCAAAATAATTTCTTATGCTAGAGTTAATGTCGACGCCGTTGACGGCGTTTCAACGCCGAAAAAGTTGAAATAGATTGAACTTTTACGGCGTTGCAACGCGTTGAGATTAACTGCTCTCATACAATTTCATACGATTCAACTTTTTTTTGACATTTGACGCCGTCGACGACGTCGACATTAACTCTAGCATTACAATAAATTTTCAGTTTAAAAAATCATAATAATTTATTTTAATGTATTGAAGTGGTGACAGTTAATGCAACCAAAAATTTGAGTCAAAGGAAATTTTCATGGCAATAATAAATTATACGAGGGGGGATTGATATTGAAGCTACCTAGCGCTAGATGGCAGCACAAACACAAAAACTTTTTTTTTTAGAAATTTCGATCTGTCAAACGTCAGCTGTTAAAATTTCACCCAAATTTATCGATTAGTTTATTTGCTGTAGTCGTTTGAAGTAAGAAACTTTTGTGTTTCTTGAAAAATGGAAAGAAGTGAATTTCGTGCAGTGATTAATTAAACACTATTATTTGAAAGCAAAACGGCGAAAGAGACAAAAGAAAAGCTCGATAAACATTACAGTGAGTCTGCTCCGTCAGATTACATGGTAAAATATTGGATTGCTGAATTTAAACGCAGCCGAACAACCAACAACAGGAATGCCAAAACAGGTGGCTACTGAAGAAAATATCAAGAAAATCCTCGATATCGTTAAGAACGATCGCCGAGTCAAGTTACGAGTACGTGAGATTGTTGAAATGGTAAACATACGAGTATCATATGAACATGTGTTCAACATTTTGCATGAACATTTGCATGTGAAAAAGCTATCGGCAAGAGGGGTGCCGCGTTTGCTCAATGTCGAACAAAAACGAGTTCGACAAACCACTTCACAGCGGTGTTTGGACATGATAAAGCGTAATCATGTGGATTTTTGGCGTCAATTAATAACTGTTGATGAAACGTGGGTCCACCACTACGAGTACACACCTGAAACCAAAAATCAATCGAAACAATGGGTGGAAGCTGGTGGAAGTGCTCCGAGGAAGGTGAAGAAAGTGAAATCGGCTGGGAAGGTTATGGCCACTGTATTTTGGGATGCACACGGAATATTGCTCATCGATTAATAACATTTTAATAAACATTTTGAAATAATAGTTTTCGAAAAGCCGAAATAAAATTATTATTTAATTCTTCATTAAGTACTCGTACGTAAACCACGTAAATGTCGTGAATTTCCTCGCTGTTATACTCCTTCGCAAACAACTTTTTTCCTTTAAAGGAATGAAAACTTAAGAAAAAAAAATTATTAAAAATATAAACTTAAAAGCCAAAGAAGCAAATAAGTCATATACAGAAGCAATACGAAAAAATTATTATTAATTTCTTGCAGTAACAGCAGAAAGCACAAGCACCACCGGAAGCGTGTTTTCATTTCCGTTACCCACTAAAAAGTAAATAATAATAAAAAAAAATAAATAAAATAAAAGTAAAATATGAAGAATGGTTGTTTACAAAAGCGTGCGTTTGCCAGCATGAATGAACAGGCACGTATAAATAGTTTTGAAGCAAACATTTGCCATGAATTGTATTGTAGTTGGCTTTTGGTTTGAAGATTTCTCTTGCAGCATTTCGTAATGATTTTCTTTTTTCCACTTCTTGCACTTTTTGTTTGTTATTCGAACAAAATTTTATGATGGTTTATTTAAACAAAAACTTTTCATGTTTAATACTTATACTTAAACTTGAGCATTAATTTTTATTCAAGTTTGCTCCCGTCAATTTTCAAATTTTTGCATGTGTTTTCAACTGAATTTTATTAATTTGACAAGCACATGTACTTTACATAAAAAATATACTCTTCAGATGATAATTTATTTTTGTATCAGTAGGAATGTGGCACTTCTTTATACCCTTCAAAAGAGAATATGGAGGGTATATTCCGTTTATCATTCCGTTTGTAACGCAGCGAAATAACCATCTGAGACCCCATGAAGTGCATATATTCTTGATCAGTGATGAAATCCACGTCCGTACGTCTGTGGAAATCACAATTCAGTCCAAACGAAAAGAGCCAGAGTCTTGAAATTTGGTATAAATATATCTTAAACGATAACACAGCTCAAGCTCGGAAATAGGCTAAATCGGGCCAAGGACCAAACCAACCTCTAAAAAACAACATAATTTTTAGTTTTTTTTTCGTAATTTTGTTTGATATATTTTTATGTCAATAACAGTCCAACGCGTTAAAATTGGAGCCATAAAATAAAAAATAATAATTTTTGGACCCCTCCCCCTTTAGTGGGCGTTATTATATGAAAAAATGGTGTAAAAATTTAACAAATTGTTTTACTTAAGCCTTCATTCCTGGAAAATAAAATTTTTAAGCTTTAATAACGACGCTGACGCGTAACCTGGTACTCTTCTACCCTACCCCCTCCTCCCCCTTTGCCGCCTAAATGATCCTATCAAAAAGAAATTTTTTTTTTTAATTTTTTTAATTTTTTTTTTTTAGGAGTAGGACCAGCACTCAGGGGATGACCCCTACATATGCAATGCATTGCGCCGGAACTGAAAACGAGGCTATAGTATTAAGGGGACAGATGAGGAAAGATGAGAAGATAGGCAGTTTTTTTGTAGCTATTTCAACCTCGCCGGCTAATTTTTGCTACAGGGTCGACGAAGGTGGGTGCTGTTACTCTGCTTTTTAGTACATGATAGTGTCAGTCGCCGCCAATTATGTTCAGTGACCAGTGACTATGCCTTCATTATTGAAACAGGCTGGCAACAACTAACACTAACATGCACTGATGCTGATCAGAAGAATTCAACACAATATTTCATGACTCAGCGCGGGCTCGAACTCACGACCCTCCGCTTCATAGTCTCGTGTTCTACTACTTCAGCCAACAGCACCCATATAGAATTGGACCCCAACAAGTATATATATTCTTGATCAGTGATGAAGTCTAAGACAGTCTAGCAATGCCCATACGTTCGTCTGTGGAAAACATGATATGGTCTACTTTTGGACCCCGCCCCCTTTAGTGGGCGTTGACGTACAATGTTATATGCAAAACTTGAGTAAATATTGAACAATTTTTATTCCTTAAGCCTATAAGAAGCTGAGACGTTCTCTGATCTTGCAGACGTGAAATGTCTCCCCCACGGCCCTTGCCGGAATAGAGATTTAAAATTGTGTGCAGAGATATCTTAAAGGAACTCTGTTCCACCAGCATTTTAAATTTACTTCCTAAATATTTGGAAGGTATTTAATATTCGACCCGGTAGAGTATAACGTTTTTATTTGTTTTTAGATCCCTTTATATTTTTTTCTAGGAAATATAGAAATATTTTCCACACCAAGTGCATCCAGAACTTATGGCAATTAAACCAGCTCCTTACAGATTCCATCTACTATTTATAATATTATATTATTACACAAATTCCTTTCACATCATACATAATAATAACTCATATCCTTTTATTCTTCTTAAACTCTTCAATACATAAAAAAGTTTAGAAAATTGCCACAATTTTCGCAGATTAATTTGTATTATTAAAGCAAATATAAACATGAATGGAAAAGCATTTAGATTGGCATTTTATTTTTGCACACTAATCAATTTAAACTGCCAAGCATTCAATTTAGATGTGATACACATGTAAAAAGATATAAAATGCATATCTAAGCGCTCGACATATACAACTTATAGAGGCTACAGGCAATTAGTGTAACGAGATTCATAATAAATATTTAATTGGCCACAGACTAAAGAAGTTAATTGGTAATAGAATTTTTATGATACTGTAAGTGGAATAAATTCATTTGCGGACTTTGATAAATGACTAACGCTCGTTGTAGTGCAAAATTTGTGAAATGCTTGCCAACAGCAACTGCAATTAGAAGGTAATAGTTTTGTGAACGCAAAATGCTTTTCTCTGTATAATCCATATGCAAACCATAGAGTGAAACTTTTGGCCTAATTTAGCTACACTTGGCTTCTAACTTGTAAATTGCTTAGTTTATTAATAAAATGAATTTTAGGAAATTAATTAGTTTTTGTTTTTCTATTAGATTTACTTTGGATTAAAAATTACTGTACATCGATATAAAGGGTGTTTTTTTATGAAGTTTTTTTTATACGAATCACTCTGTTGTCTGACAGCTGTTTTGACAGTTTAAAGTGACGTCTCTACTCAGTATTGTTTGGCAAATCATCATGAACAGGTTAACTCCAGAACAACGCTTCCAAATCGTGGAAATTTATTTTCAAAAACAGTGTTCAATTAAAAATGTTTATAGAGCACTTCGTGAATTTTATGGTGCACATAATCGTCCGTCTGAGACCACCATAAAGAACGTAATTACCAAATTTCGGTCTACATTCACTCTTTTGGATGCCAAGCAACCAAAAAGAATGAAAAGTATCCCGATAAATGCACTGTTTGGTGCGGTCTATGGGCTGTTGGAATCATCGGTCCGTATTTCTTTAAAAATGAGAAAGGACGAGGCGTTACCGTGAATGGAAATCCATACAGAATCATGATCAATGAATTTTTGGTGCCAAAACTTCAAGATATGGATGTAAACGAAATGTGGTTTCAACAGGATGGTGCCACCTGTTGTCATACTGCGGGCGAAACAATGGACTTATTGAAAGAACATTTCAACGACAACATTATTTCGAGAAATGGCCTCCGCGTTCGTGTGATTTGACGCCACTCGATTATTTTTTGTGGGGATACCTGAAATCATTGGTTAACGTGGATAAGCCAGCAACGATTGACGCTTTGGAAACCAGTATTCAACGTGTCATTGCTGAAATATGCCCTCAAATGCTTGAAAAGATGGTCGAAAATTGGACCTCCAGAATGACCTTTTTTGCAAAATAGTCGTGGTGGCCATATGCCCGAAATTATATTTAAATGTTAAATGACAAGAAATTATCTACGAAATAAAAATTTTTTTTTGGCCATTTCATAATTTGGCATGTGTTTTATTTCAATTTCGAATCAGCAAGTTCTTATAAAAACGCCCTTTAGATTTATTTCAAATTATCCTTCCATGGCTGGATAAACTTAAGCCTATGAAGCATTCGACATAAAATGAAATCACTGAGAAAATAATATATAATAACATAAAGTCCTGAAGCTTTTATGTTTTTTACAAATACTTTTGCAACTGTGACAAAGATGCCCAACAACATTCGTCCATCAATTGTGAGAAGGATGCCTGAAGGAAACGTGGGGTTAAGTGTATCCATGTCAATATTTTTGTCAAAAATTATGGTGTCTTTTTGGTGACACTGTCAACAAATTGATTTTTTTTCTGCTTTTGTTTTTGATAGGTAGAAAAAATTGTTGACGGTTAAAATAAATCAGCAACCTGATGGGCTCAAAATCGGTGGGTAGCCGGCGGCAACTGTTGTTATCAACCTCGGTGATATCGTCAATAGTAAGTCAGTACAATCTTACTATTGAAATTTTCACCATATGGTACCACAAGAACTTCTTAGTCAGTATTGACGCAGTCTACTGGTACATTGCGTAGGACAAGCCTGTGTTAAATGTCAAAAGTAGATAGCATTAGTTGGGGTATAATTTGTCAGTAGTACTGGTGACATCATCGTCAGTAGATAATCAGTATAATTTTACTATTGACATTTCCTGCAGGGGATACCACAACGCCTTAGCTTCTCAATGATATCACAAATAGCTACACTTCATGTTCTTCTTGCTTATCATTAGCCGCAGCATAATAAACAGCAACATTGGCATCAACAATATTCAGCATAAGCAACAGTAGCATTGCCAACTACATCAATAATAACTGCACGCTTAATAAGATTAATAGCAGACAAAACAACAACAGCAATAGGAACTATACAAACATCAACACTAGACAGTCTTGAAAAAGCTCTACTCTACAATTCTCTATATAAAAAAACCCACAATATCTTGCTGCTAATAATATACCATTCCTACAATACCTGTAAAGTATGAATTTAAAGAAAATAATTTTTCGAATATATGTGGCAAAAATACTCTACCAGTAACTATGCAACAATTATTAATCCACTGCCAATCAGCATAATTAACCCAAATAATGAACTCAAACGAACTAAGAAAACTTTATAGCAATATTTCTTCGAATTGAAAATTTTTTAATTGAATTTGAATAAAGTTTAATTTATTCCGAAAAGAGTTTCATTTATTTTGAAAAAGGTTTCGTTCATTTTGAAAAAGGTTTCATTTATTTCGATAAAGGTTTAATTTAAACTGAAAATGCTATAAAAGTAATCCGCAATTTTGAATGCCAATCTAAATGTTTTTCCATTCATATTTATATTTGCTTTAATAATAAAAATTAATCTGCGAAAATTGTGGCAATTTCCTGAACATTTTTATGTATTGAAGAGTTCTAGAAGAATAATAGGATATGAGTTATTATTATGTATGATGTGAAAGGAATTTAAAAAAAATATATAAAAGGATCTAAAAATAACCGAAATTCAATTTAGCTAGAATTATAATGCGAGTAATGATGGATTTTATGTAATTTCAATCTTGTTAAGAAATTTAACGTAAACTCCCTGCAGGAGATCGAACTAGTATCAAATTAGTATTGCACTAGTACAAAAATCACCAGTACTAGTTCCCAACTGTGAACTTTCCTATACCATGTTAATGCTCAAATTAACATTGCGTGTGTTTGGAAATTTACTAGTACCATTGGTACTAGATGGGAACTAGGGGGATACTAGTACTATTAGTACTAGATGAGTACTAGTATAATTTTTTCTACCTTGTACAACTTGATTTACGTTTGTTACTCCAACATATACCAAACACCAAGAATGATAAAATAAAGATTACGCCTTGCGCATGATTTACCGTTTGATGACGTAGTAGCCCCCTCGCAAAGGTTACCAAGTCTGTATCATATGAGAAATTTATAATTTCTTACAAAAAATTTATGTATTTTGTAATAGTTGGCAGCCCTGTAATTAATTTACTCAGAGAGTTTTAAAAAAAAGTATTTCATCGGTGCTTAATAAACAACGAATTTCGTGTCATATTTTATAATAAATACATATAAAAAATATTAATATAATTAACATTATAAAAAAGTGTTTAAATTTGTTTGTTTAAAAGCTGCAAAACTAAGAAAAATAAAAAACAAAATAAAGTGAAGAGATAAGAAAGAGAGCAGATATGAAATGTGCAGTGGGCAAATGCAAACAAAGTAACAGCAAAAAAACAAGTGAGAAATTATGTTAAAACCTAATATTTTGAGTATTTTTAATAAAACGTTTGTGTTTTCAAAAAGCTGTATCGTTTTACAATTTTCCAAAAGATGAAGCTCGAAGGAAGTTATGGGTAATCTTTTGCAAAAGAGATTATTAAAATCCCATGCAGTTCCCTCTTTAGACACTAGTGCTATTGAAATTGAAACGACAACTGCTAATGAAACTGAAGTTGCAAAAGTATATGAAAGACTATGTGAAACTGAAAAACAAAATAATATTTCGAATAGTTTTGAAGAAAATTGGTCACGGAAAATGCTCCACGGCCGACTGATCTTGAAGATCTTGAAAAAGAAGATGGCCTCCAAACTTACAATAAAACTTTGGAAATGAAAATGTATGTACATTTTTTAACATTAAGCAAATATTTATTTGAATCGTTTTTAGAGATGCACTTCTCAAGGAAAATTTTAGGCTGAAAATAGCAAAAAGTCAGTGTGATGTCATTATAAAAAATTTATCATGTCGTATTCAGAAATTAAGCTTTGCAAACGTTAATTTTGAGAAGGCCTTGAGACGTTTGTTCTCTATAAAAAATTTTCTTCTTGAAAACTATATTTTATTTGCAGCAATAGTGAAATATTGTATTAAAAGTAATGAAAATCTATATATGGAATTATTATAAAGAATTTGTTTGCTTTCAAAAAATTTAGGTAGAAACATAACAATTTGTCCCACTGTCATGTTTTTACAATAACATAATAGTTCTCCAACTGAATTTTATTAGCCAATCAGAGCACATGTTAAGTGACGTCAGAGCTCCATCATGCGCAGAAAAGTATTTTGATTTCAGCTTGTTGGCGTAATCTTTATTTTATCGTTCTTGCCAAACACTAATGAACATACAATATCGCTGATTTTACATGGGAACACAAATATTAAAAAAAAGGATTTAAAAGATTTTAAAATTACCTTTTAATTTTATTTATTTTTTACAATATCACTTTTTTAACACACAAGAAAACTGCGGCTTAATTACATAAATTATCGAATAAATAAACTGATATGCAGGTGGCAAAGTCTTCTAATACCATTCTTTGTTTCAAATTTGAATTTGTTTAAAAATTGTAACAATTAAAAATAAAATAAATGAAAATGCGAATTACCAATTCGCTTTAAAACATAATCAAATATGTCGAGTAAGAATTGTAGATCGAACTTCATGTTGTACAATAAGTTCCACGTGAAGGTTGACAGATAAAAGACATCTGTTAAGTTTTAGTCTGAATTTATGAGTCTGCATAGTTAAGGTGGTCAGTTTAACATAAGCAATTTTAGCAAAAGAAAGATTAATCCATAGTGGTTTAACACAAAACTTAATAAAAAGCAATTCGATTGCATCAAAACTTGATAAATCCATTTTAAAATTTGTTTTTATTCAAATAATATAATTTTTTAATCTTGTACAGATCAATGACTAATCTGGACGTCTATAGTACTGCAACAAAAATTCATATCAAATACAAGTGGAATTACCTAAAAAAATATTTTCTCAAATTGTGCGAATATACAAAAAGTGGATTTATCAAGTTTTGAAAAAATCCTCTTAAATTCAACAAAAAAAAATATATATATATTCATAGCGTAAATATTGCAAAATTATTGCGTCACTTTGCTATTGTCTGTTAAATTCATAAATAATAAAAATTTTAAGTTCTATTGGAGGTATAAAGAAAATAATTATTCGGATATACATTTTTTTTTATAATATTTTTATCGCCGACCAACGAAAATACAGAATCAATTTTGTTCCCAAACGAAATTGAATTCTGTCACGGCACGGCTGCGTATGATTAATATTTGTTTGTATGGAATCGTATTACTCATACGTCTTAAACATTGATTTAGAACAGTGTTGTCATATTAGGGGGTTTCCCCCTAGATTTAGGGTTTTTTTCTATTTAGGGGCAGATTTAGGGGTTAATATTCTTTAGGGGGAAATTTGGGGGTAAGAAAATTTTATTTAGGGGATTTTTAGGGGATTTTCGAATTTATAGTTTGGTACATAATAGTACATAATTTAACAACTGAGCATGTCGAAGATATTGTATCGAAATGACGAATTAGAAAGTAATCACGCAAATACAAACACTAAAATATTTTTCTCCTTAAATCAATTTTGTTGGTTTTCCTTGAACTGCAAAATATAAATTTTAAAAAGTTGTTCATCTTTACAATTTATTACCAATATGCCAAAAAAGGATAACATATATAAACAAAAATATAAAAAGGAATGGCAGGCAGATCAGCAGTTTAAAGGTATTGTATTTTTAAATAAAATTTTGAACACAATAAATGCAAAATTAAATTTCAGATTGGTTAGCCTCTGTCCAGGGAGACAACTACAAAGCTTTATGCAAATATTGTAAAAGCATTATGGTGGCTAACAGGAGACCTTATTGCACACCAAAATACGAAAAAACATATTGGAATTGCATCCCAAACAAAAGAAGTACATGTACCCGTAGCAAACTTCCTCAAGCCGTCTCTTACAAAAGAAAGACAGATTGCAGATATATTTTTTGGGGGGATTTTTATAAAATAAATAAAAATTTGGGTTTTATCGTGCTTTTCGCGTAAGAATGATAGTATCTCAATTCAAATTTAATAGAGATAAGAATGATGAAACCAAATTCCTACTTAAACTTTTCTGCTTTAGGGGGTTTTTTAAGAAAAAGTGTAGAATCTAGGGGGTTTCTAAATTTTTTTGGGGAAAAGAAAAAAAATTATCTGACAACACTGATTTAGAAACAATAAATCTTACGTTACGGATGTTTTTTCCCGCTTAGGGTACCCCTCCGCATCATCCCATAAGGAACTTCGTTCCAATAAGGAATAAATTTAAATTTTCCAGCATTGGCACGGTATTTTGAATTTTGCTGATTTTCCTGCAATTCTATTACGACTATACATCAATCCACATGGTAATTATTTATACGGCCGGCATAGGAAATAGAAATAAATGTATTACATACTTCGCGGGGTTCAATGCATTACGTCACCGTGTGTTCATACACGCAAAATGTGTTTTCATGTTCATCACGAAAATTCGCTTTGAAAAATTCGTCATTCATTCCAGTTGTAATTTTTAAATATATTTTATTCAATAACTGAATTCCAGAATAATACATACAAGCATATTAGTTAACACACGGTAACCCAGAACGTATGATTGATATCAATCAATTGCATAACAAGTATACGCCACATAGAATTTTTTCAAATTGTTTAATGCTATACGTAATTAATGGTAACTGCAATTTAAACAATTTGGGGGCCAACATTAGTCAATGTACACTACAACCTGTGATATGATAACACACACACACACACACATACACATACACACACACACACACAGATTATTGCATTGACTGTGTTGATTAAATAAATCAATATGCCAAATACAATTATCAGAGCAAGTGAGCCAGCATACAATACTCCTGGGTAACGATATGATTTGCTTGATATTTTCTGTGATTAGATGTCATTACATGATCACACTTTCAAAGTCAATGCAGATAATTTAATAGTTCTATTGAGGCATAAATGTTTGAAAGCACAAAATTGCATTTGAGTTATCGCATTCCAAAGAGGGAATTGCAAAAAAAAAAGTGTGACATACAAGTGTAAAGGATAAACGTTTTACTGAAATTTTTCGAGATACTAATTTAAAGTTAGTAGAATGTGTAGTATTGGTAACTTATTATCTATTTAAAACACATACCGCAAGAAGACATTTGTGCTGCTTAAGGGTATGGCAAACTATAATAATGACGTACAGTATACACACGGTTATTGGGGGTAATTAAAAATTAAATGCGGCGCGTAAACTGAATTCTTGAGATAACAGCACACAAAATTTAATTGCAAATACCTCATATATTTTATAATTATATATCTGATAAACATAAGTTTTACTACCTGACCCGAGGTGTAATATGATATCGTTCCAATGAACAATAACATTGAGAACTAGAAGATAATATTGACTTTTACGAGGGCGGATTGATATTGAAGCTACCTAAGTAGGAAAATAAAACATGTTTTTTTTCAAAAGCCTTTTATTTCTCAGCATAGTCTCCTTTTAGCTCAATACACTTAGTAAGACGATATTCCAACTTTTTTATACCATCTGAATAATACGATTTTGGGAACCCCTCAAAATACGCGTTAGTTTCCGTAATCACTTCTTCGTTTGAGATGAATCTTTTTCCTGCGAGCCATTTTTTCAAGTTTGGAAAACAGGAAAAAAGTCACTAGGAGCTAAATCTGGTGGATGATCAACCAATTCGAAGTGTATTTCACGTAATTTTAGCATCGTATCGTATCGTCTTGAGGAAAGAGCACGTTTTTCTTTTTTAAATGTAGTCGTTTTTTCTTGATTGCATCAATCAATTTGATCCAATAATGCACGATAATGATTTGCCGTGATTGTGGATCCTTTTTCAATATAATCGATGAGCAACACTCCGTGTGCATCCCAATATACAGTGGCCATAATCTTGCCAGCCGATTTCACTGTCTTCACCTTCTTCGGAGCACTTCCACCAGCTTCCACCCATTGTTTCGATTGATTTTTGGTTTCAGGTGTGTACTCGTAGTGGTGGACCCACGTTTCATCAACAAGTTATTAATCGACGCCAAAAATCAACAGGATTACGCTTTATCATGTCCAAACACCGCTGTGAAGTGGTCTGTCGAACTCGTTCTTGTTCGACAAACTCGTTGTTGTTGAGCAAACGCGGCTCCCATCTTGCCGATAGCTTTTTCATATGCAAATGTTCATGCAAAATGTTGAACACACGTTCATATGACACTCGTATGTTTACCATTTCAACAATCTCACGTAATCGTAACTTGACTCGGCGATCGTTCAGAACGATATCGAAGGTTTTCTGGATATTTTCTTCAGTAACCACCTCTTTTGGCCTTCCTGTTGATGGTATTGTTGCAGTGCGTGCGCTGCCGAACTCGTTTAAATTCAGCAATGAAATATTTCACCATGTAATCTGACGGAGCAGACTCACCGTAATGTTTATCGAGCTTTTCTTTTATCTTTTTCGCCATTTTCCCTTTCAAATAATAGTCCCCGAAATTCACTTTTTTTCATTTTTCAAGAAACACAAAAGTTTCTTACTTCAAACGACTACAACAAATAAAATAATCAATGAATTTGGGTGAAGTTTTACCTGCTGACGTTTGACAGATCACAATTTCTAAAAAGTTTTTGTGTTGGTTTTGTGTTGTGTTGCTGCCATCTAGCGCTAGGTAGCTTCAATATCAATACGCCGTCGACCAGCAGTCTTTCTGAATTCAAAAATTTTTAAGCCTAGGAAATATTAAACATACTCCATAACTTCATTAAGAAGAAGAAGGGTGCTGTTGGCTGAAGTAGTATAACACGCGACTATGAAGCGGAGGGTCGTGAGTTCGAGCCCGCGCTGAGTCATGAAATATTGTGTTGAATTCTTCTGATCAGCATTAGTGCGTGGTTGTGTTAATTGTTGCCAGCCTGTTTCAATGATGAAGGCATAGTCACTGATCACTGAACATAATTGGCAGCGGCTGACACGATGATGTACTAAAAGCAGAGTAACAGCATCCACCTTCGTCGGCCCTGTAGCAAAAATTAGCCGGCGAGGTAGAAAAGGTTGAAATAGCTACAAAAAAAACTGTCTATCCTTTCATCTTTCCTAATCTGTCCCCTCAATACTATCCCCTCGTTTTCAGTTCTGGCGCAATGCATTGCATATATAGGGGTCATCCCCTGAGTGCTGGTCCTACTCGTAAAAAAAAAAAAAAAAAAGAAGAAGAAGTCGCATGATTTTAACGAGTTACAGAATACAGTTGCAGCAACGAGGTAAATACAAAACAAACCCCCAAAAATATGCAAAAGTTTCTTACAATTATTTAAGCGGCAGTGGTGTAGTTTTAGCTTTAGACAGTTACGGAAACTGGTTGCCAGAATATATCCTCCCAAAAACCAAAGCGAGCAGTGACTGCTTTTGTTCTGCCATAAAATTTTCAAATCCTGGAATGATCACGTCCTCAACATAATTTAACAGAATGTTGTCATAGTGTCTTAAATGCTTTGCAGCCATTAACCCTCTTTATTGAAATAAAATACTTTTGAAATAGTTAACAAGAAGAGACAGTGCAACCAAAGAATATTATATGCTATTTATTTTTATTTAAAGATTCCTAGAGAAACTACTAAAAGGTAATAAAAATTTATTTTTATATAAAAATGCTTTAAAATAAAACACCCAACCCAGGAGTGCCTTTACAATTTTCCCCAGTGACACAACAACAATGGCTGGCATCAGTGCTGCAACCAGCAACTACTTTAAATGCGTTTAGCTTGTCTTGTAAGTTCAGACGTTCTAGTTGTGATTTTTTTTATCGTCGCTATTATATGGCACTCTATCTTTTATGTATTGTTCCTTTATTGTATTAAGACTTAATGGAAATTGAATAATGTCAGCTGTATAGGGTAGAGATGATTGTAGTAAGAGTTGGTTTAACAAAGATATAACAAGCAAGTATGTACAATATTTCTATTGTTTGCTTTTTTTTGCTAAACAAGAAGAAGAAAAAAAAGGAAAGTGATATGAAAACAAGACAGAAAATTATAACAATTTATGGCATTTCGATACTCATCAGTTTAACTTGGTGCTTCACAGAAACAAACAAAGAAAGAGTATAAAAATGCTCGAATGCTTATAAATTGTTGATTCTTCTCTTGTATCCTTAACAAGGATGTATTAAAATATGTGTTTTTCATTCGGCACAAGTAGTCAATGCAGCTTCCTAAACATATGTGGTCATTAATAGAGCAGCCATTTTTTTTAACCGAGTACTGATTATGGAAATGGAGCAACTTCCGAATAACAGATTTTGTTCTGCTGTGCAAATTTAATATTTAAATTGATGTTAATTTTAATTTATTTCTAAATTCTTCTGGTATCTTGACCTCTTTTTAAATATTATTGTATTCTGATATTTTTAAGCTTAAGGTCTCTTTATTTTAATTTAATTTTTAATTTCAATATTTCGTCACTCCTTTGTGTGACTTCTTCAGGAAATTAATTATTTTATTTAATATGCAAAAAAAATTTTGTTTAAACAAAATATTAATATATTACAATACAATACAATATTAATTTATTTCGCGGATTATTCATTATGCCTTTTTAAGGTATTTTGCAAATAAATAAATAAATATGAATGCAAATTTTTAGTTGTCGAACTTATTAATTTTATTAATTAAGATAAGAGTTCCTTTACACTCTTAAATACAAAATTTTTTTTATTGTTCTTTATTTGCAATCTATTTTCTAAAGAAACATTAAGCAAATCTTTTAAATTTTACAATGAACGTAGGTTATTGAACTCCAGTGAGTCCAATAAAAACAAAAACAATAAGTTGCATGAAATTAATTAATTATGATATCCAAATTAAGATAGAACAATATTTATTTTCTAAAAGGAAGATCAAGTACGTGGTATCTTTTCAGTCTCGTTATTTCATCGCTATCATTCAAAAGATTAATGGCAAGTAGTTAAATACAAATAACTTGAATTTAATAAAAATTCATTAAAATTTTATTTTGCAGATTGCGGATTTGAGCTTGAGTCCAATAGAGGCAGTCTTGTGTAATTAATCAAATAAATAGATTTTAAATTTCATATAATATTTTTTTAATTGTTAAATTTTTCAACGGGCTTAAGTTCGAATCTGCATGACTGCAAATGATTTTTTTTTATTATTTTATTAATAAATGAATTTGTTCAAATACTATTTATTATTTTTTATATTAAGATTGGAATATTAAGAATATTTTCAATAATCATCTAACCAGCAGAACGGATCAGTACTGATTTCGAGGCCGCTACGCCATCTCATCAGCGTTCTTTGTTCAATTTTTCCACTTTTGCAAGTGGTGCTAGTCAATAGGAATATCAACTATTTAACCAATATTTTAACGAAAATTGAATATGAGAAGTTATCACATTCATATTATTAAGTTATTACATTTTTGGTTAGTACGAAATTTCCCAACCCTGACAATTAATATTCCCAATATTCCATGTATTTCTTTTCGCTTTTTCCAGAGCCATCGGCTGCTGATAACTAAAGCTTCTTTGTTATTTATGTTCAAGTAATTGAACTTGCAAAAGTGGAAAAATTGAACAAAGAACGCTGATGAGATGGCGTAGCGGCCTCGAAATCAGTACTGATCCGTTCTGCTGGTTTGATGATTATTGAAAATATTCTTAATATTCCAATCTTAATATAAAAAATAATAAATAGAATTTGAACAAATTCATTTATAAATAAAATAAAAAAAAAAAAACCCATTTGCAGTCATGCAGATTCGAACTTGAGCCCGTTGAAAAAATTAAGAATTTACATAAGAAAGTTCGACTAATAAATATTCATACATAATATATAATATTTTTTAATAAAAAATAAGTAAAAACGTTATTTTCGACCGGGTCGAATCTTAAATACCCTCCAAATATTTAGCAAGTAAATTTAAAATGTTTAATTCGGTGGGACAAAGTTTTTTTAAGACATCTCTGTAACCAATTTTAAATCTCTGTTTTGAAAGAGTCATTCCGGGAAGGGCCGTGGGGTAGACGTTTCACCTGTGCAAGATCAGAGAACATCTCAGCTTCTTGTAGACTTAAGGAATAAAAATTGTTCAATATTTACACTACTTTTACATATAATATCGTACGTCAACGCCCACTAAAGGGGGCGGGGTCCAAAAATAGACTATATCGTATTTTCCACAGACGGAGGTATGAGTATTGCTAGATCGTTTCAGACTTCATCACTGATCAAGAATATATATATACTTTATGGTGTCCATTTCTTTTTGAAGGGTATTAAAACTTTATTTTGTCCGGGTCTCTCGGGCAAGGGCTGTGGGGGAGACATTTACCCTTTGTTATAAAACTCTAAAAATAAATGTTTGGAATAATTAAACGTAAAATTAATTTTAATTTTTTTTTTTGATGGGGTCATTTAGAGGGCAAAAGGGTAGGAAGGGGTTGGGCATAGGAGTACCAGGTTACTTCATCCCTAAAACTTAAAAATGTTATTTTTAAGGAATGTAGGCTTAAGTAAAACGATTTGTTGAATTTTTAAACTATTTTTGCATATTATAACGCCCACTAAAGGGGGCGGGGTCCAAACAATTATTTTTTATGACTCCAAGTTTAACGCGTTGGATCTTCTCTAACATAAAAATATATCATTTGCTTAGCAAAATTACAAAAAAAAACTTAAAAAATTATGTGGTTTTTTAGAGGTTGGTTTAGTTCTTCTTAGGGGAACTTTTTTCCCTCTGGCCCGATTCAAGCCATTTACGAACTTGATCTGTGCTATCCTTCAAGATATATTTATACCAGATTTCAAGAGTGTGGCTCTATTCATTTGGACTGAATCGTGATTTCCACAGGCGGACGGACGGACGGACGGACATGCTCAGATCGTCTTAGATTTCATCACTGATCAAGAATATATGTGAACTGCTCCACGAAAAGGGACCTCTGCGCCGAAAAAATTTTTTTTTACTTTTTGAATGATTCTTATAGGAAAAAACGCATTTTCAAATGCCGCAAAACGCAAGTTTCTATGTCTTTTAGTTTTTTTTACAAATCACCTGTAAAGATGAACATAATTAATTGCGCAAAACACGGAAAAACGAAGCGCTTTTTTTTTAACGCGTTTTTCTCAATAACTTCTTTTCGGCGCAGAGGTCCCTTTTCGTGGAGAAGGTCACATATACTTTTTTAATTGACAAGAAGTTGCTTTCAGCCCACATCATATTTGGCATGTAAATAGTCCGGTTTTGGCTATAAGCCATTTTCTGTGTGATATTTCTCAAACAAGGAAACACTTTAGATGGCACGCAGCCCAAACCGGACAGTGTTCATATAAATAAAATAAGCCGCAGTAAATGTATTACTAAGAATATAAAGAAAACCCAAGTGAAATAAATAGAGTAGATATCTTTGCTAACACCTACTAAAGCGTTTCCCTATATTCCTGAAACACACTTAAAACATTTATAAATTTTTTAGCACGCCTCTTTAAAACAGACTTATTGTTGCGGGAAGAAAAAAGCAGCAATCGCTACAACAATGAGTGAATATAAAATACTGGAAAAATCAAATGTTGATAATATTTACTTAAAGCATTCGCAGCGAAAGAACGTGATTTTCATAAATTTTTGTGAAGAGAACCTTTTCCACTCATCAAGCGGCTGCTTGCCAATAGTTTGTACATGTTTGAGGAATGTGCTTGTCATTATTATCAGTATCCGCATGTAATAGCATTTTTTTTTATGAGGCATAAAAATACAGAGTGTTAAAATACCACTTTAACTCAAATGAAATGGCACATACGCTCCAGCACATGCACACGCTTAAACAAATTTGTGTGTGTGTGTGTGTGTGTGTGTGTGTGTGTGTGTGTGTGTGTAGTGCAAATGATCACATGAATTGTTACTTTTGCACTATACGCGCACACAAACTGAATTTACTTAAACGTAATTTTATCTAGTTGATGACTGTGTAAAAGGCGGCAAGTCAATAAAATTCTTAAAAAATCGTACAAGTAGGAAACCAGGGATGGATATTACAACGCGTTGTAATTTTGTCTTACTTTAAGGATCCTATATAATTTTAATTTTTTAAGTAAATAATTTCATCAATAAAAATATATATTTTTTTATTTAAAATAATTAATTTCCTGAAGAAGTCACACAAAGAAGTGAAGAAATATTGAAATTAAAAATTAAATTAAAATAAAGAGACATTAGGTTTAAAAATATCAGAATTTATTCAAATGATCACCACAAATCCGATGACAGGTGATTACTCTTTCCATGAAATTGACCACGACTTCTTCAGAGACTAAAGTCCGCACCAGGCAGTTACTCGTTGTAGGTGCACTTGTTTGTTATGGATTGTACGAGGATTTTCTAAACCGAAATTTCAAAAATTGCAAGTTGAAAGTTGCCAAATTCCATAGTGGCAACTGCGAAAAAAATATATGGAAAACAGCTGACCCCAAAGGCCATCCCTGCAACTTTCTGCTAATTTTAAACACATCACAACGTGGAGTTACGATGCGGAGTTTTAAAAGAAAAATATTTTTTTAGATTTTCTTCATACATGATATCTCACGAAGTCATCAACCGATTTGATACGGTTAACAGTGATCGACGTGGTTTCTGCATGTCAAGAGAGAGAGAGAGAGAGAGAGAGAGAGATTCGAGGTTGTGGAATTGATCGGCGAAGCCGTTTAAACGTTATTCTAAAAAAAACACTTTTAAAAAACCATCTTATATTAGCTTTTTTTTATATTTTTCAAAATGAACCGGTTCGAACCGGTTACAATTAACAGGAAATGTAAGTTTAAAAAAAAACCTTTAAAACGCAACTACTTTGGTTCGTTTCGGTTACGCCGTTGAAAAGTTATAAGTGGGCCATACCCTGCAGGAGATCGAACTAGTATCAAACTAGTATTGTACTAGTACAAAAATCACCAGTACTAGTTCCCAACTGTGAACTTTCCTATACCATGTTAATGATCAAATTAACATTGAGTGTGTTTGGAAAATTACTAGTACCATTGGTACTAGATGGAAACTAGGTGGATACTAGTACTATTAGTACTAGGAATGATCGCTGATTTTACATATGAACATCAATATTAAAAAAAAAGAACAAGTACACGTTTAAAAAAATTTTAAATTACCTTTTAATTTTATTTAATTTTTAAATGTCACTTTTTTAACACACAACGCGGTTTTCGGATATGCAGGTGGCAAAGTCTTCTAATAATTTTCAGCGGCGGTGCAGCCAAACAGTACACAGCATACAGTTCTTTGTTTCAAATTTGAATTTGTTTAAAAATTTTAACAATTAGAAATAAAATAAACGGAAATGCTAATAAGCAAGTCGTGTAAAAACATTATCAAAAAGTAATATGAAATTCTACAAGTCAAATCAATCTACAAATGAACTACTTGAAGTACTAGTGCTTTTCTGTATATGTTCAATCACGTTTTGAACTAGTGCTTGCTATACTAGTAATCGTACCAGTAGCTTAAAGACAATTAACGCTTATCCTCCTGCAGGGCATATTTACATACACACACACACATCATGCGAGATCTTGTGGAAAGTTTTGGAAAATCATGAATATCATCCTTTCCATTTAATAGAAAATATGATAAAATTTTCAAAAATGATTTTCATAAAAATAGTATTTTTTTTTTTTTTAATTTAATAAAAAAATTATACGAAAACATAATTGTATGATTAATTTGGCGTCAGATACAAAACGATACTCCATATAAAATCTACTGGCTCTCTGCTAAAGCTGTTAACAGTTCAAAATGATGTGCAAAATTTGGGCTTGAAGAGTGTTCAAGCATGTGTGTGACCTAAGTTCAAGCATTTTGAAGTGGTATAACGCTCTTCAGGATTATAAAGGAGAAAATACGATTTATGAAGATGGTATAAATAAAAAATTGGGACTTGTTGCAACACCGAATCTGGCGAACACTAATGGAATTTATATCCAAAAAATGTTTTTTTGCACTATGGGCCAATACAATAAGTAACATCACGAAAATTTCGATAGCATGAGTGTATAAAAATGTTGGTGAAATATTTAAATTTTTATATCCTCGAAAAAAATGGAAGGTGTATTCACTTTGTCATTCCGTGAGTAATGCAGAGAAATATCCCTCTAAGACCCCATAAAGTATATATATTCCTGATCAGTGATGAAATCTGAGACCATCTGAGCATGTCCGTCCGTCCGTCTGTGGAAATCACGATTCAGTCCAAACGAAAAGAGCCAGACCCTTGAAACTTGGTATAAATATATCTTGAAGGATAGCACCAGTCAAGGTTCTAAATGGGCTGAATCGGGCCAGAGGGAAAAAAGTTCCCCTAAGAAGAACTAACCCAATCTCTAAAAAACAACATAATTTTTAAGGTGTTTTTTTTGTAATTTTTTTAAGCAAATGATATATGTATATTTATTTCGAAGACCAACGCGTTAAACTAATAATCCAAAAAAATAATTTTTGGACCCCGCCCTCTTTAGTGGGCGTTTAAGTAACATATTACAAGAAAAATTAGAATAAATATTTAACACATTGTATTTCTTAAGCATACGTTCTTTACATATTAAGTTTTTATTCTTTTTTGGCGAAGGTAAGATGTCCTTTGATCTTCTCTTGTCCTGCCTCTCCCTCCACCCACATTTGCCCCCTAAATGACCTATCCTACACTTAATTATTTGAAAAATTTACTTTTTATGTTTTTATGACAAAGATGAGAGAATTAAATATTATTAAAAGATTCAAAAAACAATTTTTTGTTTTTAGGATTCGACCCGGTCGAATATAACGTTTTTACTTCTTCTTTTTTTTGTTTTTCTTTTTGCTGAGCTGTTTATTTAAATTAGCATTTTTATTAATATAATTTTTATGCATTTTTTTAGCGCCCGCGTGTTGTTTGAAATATAAAATTTTTATCAGCAAAAAACTGTGCATAAAGCTGGCGGAAAAACTATTATTAACAAGGCAAAACTTTTGTACTCATTTAAAACTTTGCAGATTTATTAATAACACAAAAATTTTATTACACAATAAGGAATGTTGTTTAAATATTTTGATTGAATAACACTCAAGGCAATAATTTTATAATTATTTTTAATTTGCGAAATGTTTCAAAGGTATGCTTCAGTGTGTTGTAGTAAAATGGAAATAAAAATGTGTATGACAATATAAAAACGCCATTGCACAACTTACAAAATGCCAATTCTATGCGTGTGTAGAGTTCATTTTTAATAAAACCGAATGCTCAGTTTGTCATATAGCATGTTTGTTGTTGGTAGTTTAATGTATTTCACATAAAATTCACAAGTTGTATAGGATTAAAATAATGTATTTATGCACAATCTCTATTGCAAGTACAGACACAAACCCTAAATCCCTTACTCAGTACTATTTTAAATTACTTTCCGCAATATTTGGTCTGAAATAATTTTTTTTTGTTGTTCATTGGCTCACTTTCATAATAATCATGTTTAATTTCTTGTTGTGCTCAAACTAACAAATTAATTACTCTCTCATACACAGTAAATGGCCAATAAATATTAAAAGCAAACTATTTTATGGTCAAACTGGGCAAAACTAATTTCTTGCTGTCCGTGTTCCAAAAGAAACATTTCTCTTCTATTTTTCTATTTATTTTCATTTTTTTGTTTCTATGAAATATGAACGAAGAAGTGCTGGAAGAAATTGAATGTCTTTGTGGGCAGTCATTTTATTCATACTTTTGTTTCTTGTCGTTCTGCTAAGTGGCTGAAATTACACGCTGTGTCACCAGCCAGCATTAAAATATATGAAACATACAAACATTTGGCCAGGATACCAAATATAATTGGCATCATTTGTAACGCAACTACCTTTTCCACTGTACAATAGAATTGCAGGTGTAATTTATTATTTAATATTTTAACAGTCCTTGTACGAGCATTAGGAAAATAATATTTATATTAATGCTGCCAAGCATGGGATTACTGCCTGCAGCTTTTCTTTAAAAAAAACATTTATTTAAGTTGTTTGCAAAAATAATTTCTTTGGAGCAAAAATTAATCTAAATTGTATAGATATAGAAGTGTACGGTATTAGCAAAATAAATACAATATAGATTAAAAAATGTTCCAAGTGTTTTGTTACTGCGATCATAATTTAATATCTCAAAATTTTTAATAATAATTTCAATTATTTTCGCCAATCGCTTTAATGTAAGTTTTAATTATTTTTTATTGCAACGAAGTTCCTTATGGGACGATGTGGAGGGGTATGCTAACCGGGAAAAAACGCTCGTAACGTAAGATTTTTTGTTTCTAAATAAATGTTTAAGACGTATGAGTAATACGATTCCATACAAACAAATATTAATCATACGCAGCCGTGCCGTGACAGAATTCAATTTCGTTTGGGAACAAAATTGATTCTGTATTAAATTGAATTAAGATTCATAGTCTAATTGTTCGAAATTTGTTTTTAAATCTCACAAAGACATGATAAATATTCCAAGGCACAAAGGAAATCGATTCTGTATTTTCGTTGGTCGGCGAAATAACAATATCATAATAAAAAATGTATGCCCGAATAATTATTTTCTTTATACCTCCAATAGAACTCAAAATTAATATTTTTATAAAAAAGAAGCTTCGTTCCTATGCGGTGTCCCACGACACCACACACCTTTTTTTTAATATATCAGGAAATATTTTATACTTTTAATAATCGTACATTCCCAATTTATTTGTTTAGTGTCAGCATTATATTTATTAAAAAAAAATTAAAGTAAACATCTGCTAAAGCTTCAATAATACTAAATATTTCACAGATCATCAAACTTTTAGCAAATATTTTCTTTATGCCTTAATTTTTCACATGTTTTTGTTTAACAAAAATCCTACTTTTTTTCGCTTGAAATTGAATGATTAAAATCTTGTATTTCAGTTTCATTGTTTCCCTATTTTTTGTTGTTGTTATTTAATCAAACATGTCCATTAGGACTCATTCTGCCAATTGTAACCGCAGGTATAGTATTTCAGAGTATGAATATTTTCTTGTGTAAGCAAAAATTCGTTTTGTTATAAAATCCCAGTCTGTTATAAAATCCTTGCTATTGTTTTGGCCTATAGTTTTGAGTCATGGCATACGATGCGAGTCACTGTTCGTTGCATAAAATACTTGCTGCTTGTGTGGAAGTGGACTCTAAATCTTTAGAGATAAAAAAAAGATGTGTGGTGTCGTGGGACACTGGATAGGAACGAAGTTCCCTATTATAAAAATATTAATTTTAAGTTTTATTCGAGGTATAAAGAAAATAATTATTCGGGTATAAATTTTTTATCATCAAACATTTTTTACGCCGACCAACGAAAATACAGAATCAATTTTGTTCCCAAACGAAATTGAATTTTGTCACGGCACGGCTGCGTATGATTAATATTTGTTTGTATGGACTCGTATTACTCATACGTCTTAAACATTGATTTAGAAACAAAAAATCTTACGTTACGGACGTTTTTTCCCGGTTAGGGTACCCCTCCGTATCGTCCCATAAGAAACTTCGTTCCTAAATACATTTTGTAAGCTAGACAGGCGTTTCTTGACTATTAACGTTTTTCGATGTAATTTGTTTTATTTTTATTCAATTTAATTCAAATTAATTGGATGAATTCGTAAAATAGGGTTGTGCTGTGAGGTTTCATGGAAAGGAACCCTGGATAACACTGGAATAATTCTGCAGTGGCTTAATTCTGAACACCTGTAGAGACGGCGGCAGATTACAACTTGCAGGCAAGTTCGTATGCTAGTCAGTGAGCTCATAGGCAGGAGGGCTAACAAGATTCGTAGAAATAAACGAATAGGCAGGAAATGAAATGAAAACTTAAGATGATAACCTTAGACTATACCCGAAAAAAATCAAAACATCAGCACATTTTTAATTGAGTCAATATTCCCTTTATTGACATAATTATCTTCCTATTCACATATACAAAATTTAATCAATTCAATTAACGTATGTCAACGAAAAGCAAAAAATTTTCATATTCATTAGGAGCTCAAGTTTAAGTCTGGCATCGTTTTCTTTGTTTCTTTTTCTTTTTTTAATATTTTTATTATTAATAAATTTAAAGTCAATAATTTAACTTTATGATTTATATATTTTTAATTTTTCCACATTTTTTTCCACAATTTAGGTGCTAAGTCTCGACTAAATTCTTCAGCGTGCTGCATTTGTAATTTTATTTCATTTTATAGCAATTAAATTTTAATTGCGCTCAATAATGGCATTAATTGCGATAAGCTCAATTACGGTGTATGTCTGAACTAGTAGATGTTGTGTAGCCACGCCGTTTGAATGTAATAATTTGCCAGCAGATCAGAAAAATTTTATATCATAATCCTGATGTGGCTGATTTATTACAATTAATTTTGTAAACAGCCTCCTACTGTGCAATGCCGCGAGCATTGCAACAAAATAATTCCTGTTGAAATGGGTTGGCAAATATGCAGCAGAGCCTGTAACATCAAGGCCGTTTAAGATATATGTAAATAAATACAAGCATATGCATTTAAATTTACCAACACAAACTAACTAACACATGTATACGAGTAGTATATGCACATAAAACATTCAAGTGTATTTAATTTAGTTTTCTGTGATTGTGTGTTTAAGAATTTTTACAGAATAGAAATTTTGTATAATTGCGTTCGTATAAATGTGATTAAAATTCTCAACATAAATAAATTAAGAAATCTGTGTTATGCCTTTCATTTTTCACTTCTCTACCACCCCCCTCCCTGCATTTCCTACCATCCCTCTCACAACCACTATTTTAATCTTTGAGTGCATGTTTTTGCATGCTTTTATTGTAGTTTTCATTGTATTTGTTCAAAGATTGAAGCGCCTAATGTGTTGAAGAACGAGCGACTAAATTGCAAAACATTTATTTCATCACTCTTCATATCGCATAAATCATTTGCATAATTTTAAAGGAATTTATTTTCAGTTTTCCTGTTTACTCAACGGTGATAAATCTACTTTCATTGAAAAGCTCCAGTTTTGCTACTCGTGAAAGATGTGCAGAATATTTCTTTTGTTTTTTTTCTATAATTTTTTAAATTAATTAATATTGCATAAGTATAAAGAGGTATTCATACATGAATTGCTACATACGTGCATGTAATTTAAGTAAAAATTTGTAATTATGTGATTTGTAAAATGAAAATTGCAATTTATGCACTTATTTAAAAGCAAAGAAATTATTTTTTTCCCCAAAGTTTAACTTAAATTGCATATAATTGCTTATTTAGTACAAAAACAAACTTAAAAGTTTTCTAGTCAATAAATCTTTTCAAATATATAAACTATTTAAACAAAAATATTCAAATAAGCATTACTCGAACAAAAATTATTCGAATAAAAATTCGATTAAAAATTATTTAAATAAAAATTGTTCGAATACAAACTCTATAAACTCTTTAAAAAAAATTTTGAAATAAGAATTACTCGAACAAAAATTATTCGAATAAAAATTCGATTAAAAATTATTCTATTAAAAATTATTCGAATAAAAATTGTTCGAATAAAAACTCTATATACTATTTAAACAAAAATATTGAAATAGGAATTACTCGAATAAAAATTATTCGAATAAAAATTCGATTAAAAATTATGCTATTAAAACTAGTTCGAATAAAAATTGTTCGAATAAAAACTCTATAAACTTTTTAAACAAAAATATTGAAATAAGAATTACTCGAATAAATATTATTCGAATAAAAGTTCGCTTAAAAATTATTCTAATAAAACTTATTCGAATAAAAATTGTTCGAGTAAAAACTCTGTAAACTATTTAAACAAAAATATTGAATTTAAGAATTACTCGAATAAAAATTGTTCGAATAAAAATTCGATTAAAAATTATGCTATTAAATATTATTCGAATAAAAATTGTTCGAATAAAAACTCTATAAACTATTTAAACAAAAATATTCAAATAAAATTATTTTTAAAATTATTCGAATAAAAATTCCATTAAAAATTATTCGAATAAAAACTGTATAAACTATTTAAACAAAAATATTCAAATAAAAACTACTCGAATAAAAATTATTCGAATAAAAATTCGATTAAAAAGTATTCTATTCAAACTAACTCGAATAAAAATCTTCGAGTAAAAATTCTATTAAAAACTATTCGATTAAAAATTAGTCTAATAAAACTTATTCGATTAAAAATTATTCTACTAAAGTCGAATGAAACGTTATTAGAATGAAAATTCGATTAAAAATTAGTAGAATAAAAATTATTCGAGCATATATTATTCGATTAATATTATTCGATTAAAAATTAGTCGAGTAAAATCTTATTAGAATACAAAATATACGAATAAAAGTTTTTATTCCTTCAATGGCAAATTATCATATTAAGTCTTTTGAAAGAAGTGATTTTATAAGGAATTTGGCCCCAATTACGAGTACATAAGGAAACAATTTTTGATTTGAAACTAAATCTAAACGGACATTTTTGGAAGAAAGAGCATCCGACCCGTAACAAAAAGTTAGCCGGAAAAGTAAAGGGTTCAATAGCTATAAAAAAGTTCTGTATCTTCTCATATTTCTTCATCTGTCCTCTCAATAGTATCCCCTGCTTTCTAGTTCCGGCGCAATGCACTGCATGTGTAAGGGTAATCCCCTCAGTGGGTTGAGTGTGAGTTAAAAAAATGTGTTACATGTTTGTAGAAGAGAAAACATCAGATTATTTTTGTTCGAGATTTACAAGATAATTAATCCCGAAAGTGTGGGGAATTTTACTAAAATTAAAAAATCGAAAAACAAAATAATTTCAGTACATTTCACTTACATTCTAAAGCATCTGTTGTATTGTCCTGTTTGATGGCCTCCTCTAAATACATCATCAAGGAAAGATTTTATGGAGCAAAGCACAATACAAATATTATATTTCAATTTAAAATTTAAGATATATATTAAATTTTAAACAGAGGATACTTATTATTTTGTCTCTAGTTTTGCAGTGTTGCGAGTGTAACAATCACCATATTATTTTGTTTTATTTTCATAGCAACTTAATTTTAATAAGCCGATTAAGTTTTCTAAGAAGCAAAGCTACTTACAGCTTAATACACAACTAAAGGTGGATGTACGAGGTGTGTTCAGAAAAAAATAAAACCAATTTTCTAGTTTTAAAGAGTCACATACATTTGATTAGCGTTTTACTTTTACGTTGGTGCACAGTTTTAGCTATTTAAAAAGTTCAATTTGTTTGTGAGAGTCATAAGAGTATTTTGTGCGTTCCGTGAAAAAATTGGATAAAATATTAAAATTTTTTGTGTAAAAATTGGAACTAAACATTCAAAACATCTCAACAAGTTTACAATGGCTTGCGGCGATTTTACTCTGAATTAGCAACATTTTTGCAAGAGATAAAAACGTTTCAAAGAAGATCGAGCAGATGTGAAGGACGATTCTTGTTCGGGCCGGTCCATCACATCAACAATCGATGACATCGTTGAGAAAGTGAGGAAAGTTGTTATGCAGAATAATAGAATAGCTATTATAGAAATTGATGCGTATTGCATTAAACACATTCACGACAGCAGGCTACAGGACTACAGAATAATTATTTTCACGGCCGGTTGTTGTCCGTGCTAACTTTCCTATATAAACACATGTATTCTATATTTAACGCCCTGTACTCGGCAGCCTGCTGTCCTGAATGTGTTTAATGTATATGTGGGGTTAGCGGATGGTTCATGCCATACAATTTTTTCCGAAATAAAGGATATCAAGCGAGCATGTGACATTAACGTTTGTTCCAAAATTGCTGAATTTTGATCCGAAAAAATAAATTGTCGCATGAGAATCACTTAGAAATTCTTGAATGACCTCAAAGGTGATCCTGATTTGTCAAAAAAGGCTAGTAACTGTTCTCCTGCTAATTTTTTCTCGTTCACGAGATCGATGGAAGGACCCAATAAAGGACAGCTTGAGGAAATAGAAAATCGTATAGTAGAAATAGAGCTCAAGGATATACGATATATAGAAAAAAGGCTGGCACAAAAATGCATTTAATTGATAAATCAAAAAGTATATATTTTTTTTAAACTAAAATTCACTTTACATTTTGAGCAGACCTCGTATTGCAAATTAAGTAGCCGACAATATGTAATAAAATATTTTTGTTAATGCACATACACACCCACACAGATAAATACAATATATCAACTGAACTAAACAATGTATGCGATAATTGTCTCATGCCTGTATCGTGCTTTGCCATTCATTTAGTAGGAATGCTACTAAAAGCTTAACCAAATTTGAAGATGTTTGCTTAAGAAGCTTAAACTATTAAGTGCTAAATGCAATAGCATATATTCTCCTAAACGCGTGTAAAAGTGCTGCAAAAAGCAACACATCAGTTAATGTACAAACACATTTGACATAATCCTTCAGTTAAATCTGTCGTATATCTTTTTGCACACATATTTATTTAATGCTGGATCATATTAGAATTGTAACTTTTCTACAATAAGGTAAAATGGCTTACTTAACCATGCCACAGTTTTCTTGAAAACGGATCGTTTTTGCTGTCCTGTTAAAAAAAAATTTTTTTTAAATTTTTTCGAAATTTTTATGGCGTCCAAAAAATAATTGCAGAGTATATTCGCTTTGTCTTTTCGTGTGCAGTAAAACGAAATATCCCTCCAAAACCCCATAAAGCATATATATTATTGATCAGTGATGAAATCTAAGACGATCTAGCCATATCCTTCCGTAGAAAGACCGATACAGTCCAAACGAAAAGAACGAGACCCTTTTAATTTTGTATAGATAAACTTTGAAGGATAGCACAGGCCAAGTTCTAAATTCGGCTAAATCGGGGCAGAGGGAAAAATATTCCCCTAAGAAGAACTAAACCAACCTCTAAAAAACAGCATATTTTTTTGGTGTGTTAACATCTATACGCGCGCCTCTAGGGCAGTAAACTATCAGTTTCAATACATACGCAAGTGTAAGTGTAAGAGTTTGTTTGTTTGTTGTTGTTGCTTGGCAGTCGGTATTGAAAGTGATTTTCATATAATTTTCCCACGCGATTTTCTCCGGAAATTCATAGCCGATTTTATTAATTTTTAAATTAAAACGCTAGTGCGGGTTTCGACGAAGAGTTTAGGCCAAAAATTAAGGCGATCCGATATCGGCGAGCGGAGATTTAAGTGTTTTAATTCGGAGTATTAATTTGGAGTAATATTAAAAAAGTGTTTTATGTTGATCTTCGGTTTTGTCTTATGCATAGCAAAGAGAATAGTGACGTGGTTATACGTACATATATAAAAATGAGATAGCAAGACAGCAACGTATGTAGCTTATGTACAAACATAACATTGTATGTATGTACATTTGTCTGTTGCTTTGCATTCTCTTTGTTTTTTGTGGGTTTAATATAAAATCAATAAACAAAAAGGTGTTAACACATCGCCCGTGAGTTCGAACACTCATTGATTTTTTTTTGTAATATTGTTAAGCAAATGATATATTTTTATGTTCAAGAAGGTCCAAAGCATTGAACTTGGGGTAAAAAAAATTAGAAAAATAAATTTTTTTTCAGCCCGCCCTCTTTTGTGGGCGCTTAAGTAAATATTACATAGAAAAATAGTGTAAATAATTAATAAATTGTATTCCATACGTCTATATCCCTTAAAAATTAAATTTTTAAGATTTTACAATGAAGGTAAGATGCTCTCTGACCTTCCCTTGCCCTACCCTGTCCCTCCATCAACCATTCTTATGTTGATTTCTTTTCTGGAAAAAAATGCTACATTTTTTACACTTTTTAATGAAAAAACTGGAACATTATCCCATTTCGATATTTAATTTATTAGAAATTAATCCATCATAGCTTAGGCAAATATTATATTTTTTTAAACATCCGTTTAACTGCAACTTTTTTGTTTAGAAGTGAAAAAATGTTACATGTTTTCTAGAAAAGAAAACGCCATTAGTTAGTTAAAAATTTACTTTTTAAAAAATCTCTTCGAAATCTCTCCCCCACGACTCTTCTGGGAGTGATCCTGGCAAAATAGGGTTTTAGAATTGACCACAGAAGTGTCTTAAAGGAAGTCTGACCCAGCAGGTTAAACATTTTTAATTTATTTACTAAATATTTGAAGGAATATTCGACCTGGCAAAAAATTACGGCATTCGATATCAATCGAAATTTCCATTTAAATTGTATAAAGATTTCGATCTATATCGAATGCCGTTATTTGGCCCCTGGTCGAATATAACCTTCTTATTTCCTTTTTTTTTTAAATTTCATATGAAATATTTCATAAAAAGAAGTAAAAAAAATCAGTATTTTAGAAATTCAGTTCGACCATGAAAATGCTGAGCCATCAATCACATATATTTCGCTTCAAAAAATTATAAAAAAAAAACGTTTGTTGCATTTTTCTTGCAGTGCCGCCTCTACGAAAAGCGAAGGAAAAAAATTTTTGTAAAATATCACCGTAAAACGTAAAATGCATGTGTAATTTTTGGTTTTCCTTTGCAACAGAAAAAGTAATATTATTAATCATCATGTCAGGTGCAAATATAACACTACAAAGTAATAACAACAACAACAAGAAAATGTACTGAAATATTAACAACAATTCGAATGAATAATATATGTAAGTGTATACACACATACACTAACCCATAAACAAAAACTGTTGCTCCCTAAAAGGCATTATTTAGGTACGAACTGCAGGTTGCATCGCATTCCAAGAATTGTTTGTGTACTCGTAGCTCTGTAGCTTTGTGATGATAAACCTCTCTTTACATAAATTTAAATTCTCGCAACTCACATATATACACACACACATACATCCACTGGCAACTTTTAACTGTTTATTTACTGCAGGATAAACCCTACTCTACTCGTACACACAGTGACAACAACAATATCAAATTAATATTTACTTATAAAGGTGTTTACTTTTACTTGGATGGGGATGTGTGTGCGTGTGGCTGTGTGTGCCTGCGTATGTGTGCATATTTATCTTACCATGCATGAGTTTAGCTGTATCGTTTCATAAATGTCAACGTTTATTCACACATCATATTTCAGCGTTAAAAGAAAATACAAGAAAAAAAGAAACTTGTGCCCTGCAAATACAAATTATGGTGTTTGTGACATATATGTCGATGCGAGGGTGGTTTGAAAAATGAAATGAAACATTTCCTTTAACATTTGAAGATCTTGTCACGTAATCAATTCGTCTGTTAGTCATATTAGAAACATTGTATAGTGGACCGCCGAAAGAAATTTGAACAAAATTTTTTTGACGTACTAGTTTGTTTATATAGAAATATACATAAAAAAAAATAACGTTACTGAGTGAGATATCATCGCCCGGTCCAAATGTCCATAACTAGAGATGTGATATTTGGTGTGTAGGTTCCACTTCCAATGTGTAGAAGGATCTATGATAATTCGAATGCGGAAGTGGCAAAACGGAGCAAAAGAGGTTAACATCGCTATCTTTACTTTAAAAGTACTATATTAAGAGAATAGTATTTTGAAAAAGGTACTTTTGAACTTAAAATGGTGCTTTTGGAACAAGTGAATTTTTTAGAAGGTACTTTTTAGGAAAAGTTTTATTTTAAGGAAAAAAAAGCGCCACGTGTGTTTAGTAATTTGACTTTTGGACAAATTTACTTTTTAGCTACGACACGAGTTTAGTACTTTTTGATATATTTAATTTAAAAAAAAGTACTTTTTAAGAAAAGTACTTTTTTAAGAAAAGTATTTTTTTAAGAAAAGTGCTTTTTTTAAGAAAAGTAATTTTTTTAATAAAAGTACTTTTTTTAATAAATATACTTTTTTTAAGAAAAGTACTTTTTTAAAAAAAGTACTTTTTTTAAGAAAAGTACTTTTTTAAGAAAAGTACTTTTTAAAGAAATATTGCATCACAATTGTTTAGTACTTTCTTGATACTTTTTAGGAAAAGTACTTTTTCAATAAAATATAGTACGGCACGTGGGTAGTATTTTTTTTTACATATTTCATTTTTAAGAAAAGTACTTTTTTAAGAAATATAGCACTACGCATGTTTAGTGCTTTTTTGGTGCTTTTTAGGAAAAGTACTTTTATAGGAAAAATAACACAACACGTGCTTAGTATTTTTACGATATATCTACTTTTAGGAAAAGTACTTTTTCAAGAAAAATAGTACGACACGTGTTTAGTAAATTTTTACATATTTAATTTTTAAGAAAAAAAGAAAAATTTTTTTTTAAGAAAAATAGCACCACACCTGTTTTGTAGTTTTTTTTATACTTTTTAAGAAAAGTACTTTTTTGAGAAAAATATCACCACGCGTGTTTAGTACTGTTTCGATATACCTACTTTTACGAAAAGTACTTTTTTAAGAAAAATAGTACGACACGTGTTTGGCACCGTTTTGACATATGTATATAATTTGTAGGAAAAATACTTTTTTAAGAAAAATAGCACAGCACGTGTTTAGTTCTTTTTTGACATATTTATTTTTACGGGTCAAAAATGGACCAAATATGAATGGTGTTACCTTTTTCCATTCTGTACATCTTTTAAATTATTCAGCATAGCAGATAGATTTTGAAAACAAACCTGAATATGTTTTGACATTTATTGAAAATTCTCAATTATAAAGTGTAAAAAGGTTGTACCCGTTTTACGTACCATTATGTTAATAATGAAGTAGATGTCTATAAATATAACTTTAATTTCCTAAAGCTCAATAGAAGCTGAGATAATAAATTTGGTATGTTTTCTTTAAGGGGATAAAAGCAGATAACAAGAAGAACCAGAAATTTACAATTCCACAAAATTCATATAATTGAAATACTTTAAATCTTAGTTGAGTATTGACATAAAGAGAGTAATTTGAAGATTAATTTAGTACTCTTTGAAAAAGTACTTTTCGCAAAACGAACTTCTGGAAAAATATTATTATTGTTTTCAATAGGTGATTTGGTGATATTATACTTTTGAAAATGTAATTTTTTAAGGTATAATTTTAGGATAACCAAACTTTTCGAGAAGATACTACTTTTGATAATGGTACTTTATGAAAAAAGCACCTTTTCGAAAAAAAACTACCTTTAGGAAAATATATTCACTTAAAATGGTGCCTTTGGAAAAAACACTTTTTTTTAGTACTTTTTGAAAAAATTACTTTTTTCAGAAAAATACTTTTAAACAAATAAATTTTATGAAACAAATATTTTTCAGAAAAATTACTTTATTGAAATATTCTTAATATAATTTTGTAAAAAGGTAATTTTGAAAAATAATATTTATTTCAAAAGCATCTTAATATGTATCAATATGGCGCACAAAAGCTTGTGTTATTGGCTGTGTGTTGGCTCATCAATAATTACCACAGTTTACAATTATCACAGTTTTAATATAGTTGACTTTACGCACATTATTTATTTAATAATATTTTTATATATAACTTTATTTCTAAAGTTTTGGGATGTACCCACTTCGGACAGTTTTTTTCGCACATTTTCGATTCGCATGTTGATTTCTTTGAAGTTATAGTACAGCAAATAGGATATTACAATAAACTGCTTTTGAAATTTTCGAAACACGTTTAAAGTCTGGAGTCAGCGCATAAAATATTTGATGAAATATTTGCTATGAGGTTTTAATAGTTTCAACCCTCGTATGCACCCAAAGTGCACAAGAAAACGACAAAGCGGGCAAACCATATTTTTTATTTAGGACTTAACCACCGTTTGTAAGAAAAATATACAAAAAAAAAATTGGCTGCATTGAAGTTCAAATATGTTCCATATATTTTATATTTTTTTATTTTTTCCACGACCAATGAAAATATTTATATGGAACATGTCTTATCATGCTTTCACATGGCTGCATATGGCTTTAAGGCAATTAAACATAAACGTAGGAAAATTTTACATAACCGCAGTTAAAACTGTTTAGATTTTTGTGCAGCACCAGACCAATAAAATTAAAATAAATTTGAAGCACCTTTAACAATTAAAAACTGACATAAAATTATACCTTTTAGTAATTTTTTGAGGCAAAATGAAATTTCTATTTCAGCAGGTAAATGAAAAATAAACCTACTGCGGCAATTTCAAAATGTAAATTTTATACAAAATAAAGAGACTTAAATTTAAAGAATTTTTTATTTTTTGTAATATACAGCGTCAGTAAAAGCGTGTGTTTGTTTTGTAATAAAACCCTCCAAATTAATTAATATGGAGCTCATATTAAAATTACTCATGCATAAGAGTTCAAAAATTAAACTAATTTAAGCCCACATAAAAATTGTTCAAGTATTTGCATGAACTGGGTGATGCATTTTGCGGTTTTTTATTTGTATAAAAAAAAATTTATGAATTCATGTATAAAAAAAATATATAATTTTATTTTAAAATAATCTATTTAATTTGAAAACAAACCAGACTTTTTATTGAAATACCTGTAAAAAGTTGAGAATTTAATAGACATCCTCTGAGTAAAGCGCAGTTATTGTCCAGCTTTTCATGTCAAGACAAGCTTAAATCGTTTACATACTATTCCTATTCCCTAATGAATTAGAAACGGAACGAGGCTGTTAAAAATAGTCTATGGCTGAAGAGAATGAGTATGAAAGTGGCACACTTTCCAAGTTTAAAGATTTAAGTGGACGTTCTAGGCATCTACTCTGTAATTCGGTTCGAAAAGAAAACTGTGCGAAATTTTATGTTATTAATACATATTGAAAATCGAAAGCATTTTCTCTCCGATCGAACTACGTGGATCTAAACTGAGCATTAAACCATATTAAAGAAGTAAAAAAACACCTATTCTATTAAAATACCCCCCACTTAGCAAACACCCTTTACAAAAGTAGCAAAACAAAATATAGCAAAAAACAAGTAAAAGTGCTATATTCGGCTGTGCCGAATCTTAAATACCCTTCACAGATGTACTTCTTCTTTCTTTCTTGCTAAAACAGGAAGTAGGTTTAATTAAAAGATATAACATAGTTTTACTTGACAAAAAATTTAAATTTTTAAACTTTTTGGTCACTTTCATGTACCATAAAATATTCTATTTGTTCACCTATGGAGTCGAAATTTTGATTTTTTAAGATTTTAATACCAATTTTGTTTTTCCTGAATTATAAAATAGTTTTAATTAGCAAAAACAACAACGTCAACCGTCTATTTGGTTACTTTTATATATTTCAATTTCCCAACCCTGGAAACGAAATTTAAATTGTTTTTACCAATGCAACTTTTAATGAGGCACGAAATAGTTTTATTTAAGAAAAATTTAATATTTGTAACCATTTAGGTCATACAACAAAATATTGCAGTTATTCAACTCTGGAATCTAAATTTTGATTTTTTTTAATTTTTGATACCAATTTTGTTTTTCCTGAACTTAAAAATAGTTTTAATTAGTAAAAAAAAACAACGTCAATTGCCTTTTTGGTTACTTTTATGTATAAAAAAAATTCAATTTCCCAACCCTGCAAGCGAAATTTAAATATTTTAAAATTTTCTTTATCAATGCAAATCTTCATGAGGTATAAAGTAGTTTTGTTTAAGAAAAACTAAAATTTTGTAACCATTTTAGTTATTACATGCACTACAAAATATTGCATGTACCAAAAAAAAATTTAATTTTCCCAACCCTGGAAGCGAAATTTTATACTTTTTAGTTTTTTTTTCATCAAGCAATTTTTTTTAAGAAAAATTTCAAATTTTTAACCATTTTGGTCACTTTCATGTACTATGATATATTGCACTTGTCCATCCCTGGATTCGAAATTTTATTTTTGAAGTTTTGATACCAATTTTGTTCTTTCTAAATTATAAGACAGACTTCGTTAGCAAAAAAAAAAAAAAACAACATCAGTTGCCTGTTTGATTACTTTCACGTATAGAAAAAATATGCAATTTCCCACCCCTGGAAGCAAAATTTGAATTAAAAATTTTTTTTTTTTTGGCCAGTGCAAATCTTCATGACGTATTAAGAGATTTTGTTAAAGAAAAACTTAAAATTTTTAACAATATTAGTTACTACATGTACTACAAAATACCGAATGGGCCGAAATTTTTTTTTTAATTTTCCATCCCTGGAAAAAAAATTTTATTTTTTTAATTTTTAATAGACCATTGAGGCTTCCCAAAGCAAGAAATAGGTTTAATTTACAAACATTAAAAAAATAATTGATTTTTGGTATAAATTTTGCGTCGAGAAATAGGTGTAAGCTTCCCAGCTCTGGAACAATACTTCGGATCTTTCTGAAATAAATCATTAGTTCATTTACAATCCAACGGTCCAAGAACGAAGTCTCTAGCTCTTCTGGGGGCTTGGAAAAACCGTACAGACAGACGGACATCGCTCAATCGTCATCGCTATTCGTAAGGATCCAGAATATATATACTTTATGGGGTCCTATATTGATATCGAAGAAATTGCACACGGAATGACAAACCTATATATACCCTTTCACTTTTTTGTGAAGGGTATAAAAATGCAAATAACAACGAGAACAGAAAACTAAAAACTACGTTGGGCGTATGCCTTCCACAGCCAGCGAATTGTAAAAAAGACATCTGTTAAAACTGCACTTGACAATTATGAAAAATATTTTCATTTTCATATTTTTGCACTTCTTTATTTTTAGCTGCTCCACGAGCTGTACTTCATGTAAAAATTTTGTAAACGAAATGTCTGTTATTTTCTCTCTTTGTATAATTTTATTCGAATAAGCAGCCCTTCTAACGCTTTTGTTAAGAAAATAGTTTATTTTAACAGTTTTACATTTAATGTGGTCTTAAAATGTAATATAAAAGTAGGTGCTTCCATTAGACTGTAATGAGAATAGAATTGTTAAGGAAAAGGAAAGCGAAATGAAAAATCAACAATCATATAAAAACACACAATTGCGGGAGGTTAATTTCAAAAGAAAAATAAATAGTCAAGGTATTAAAATATATGAATATTAAAACAAAATTTTCATTTAGAAGATCCTAGTGAAATTTGCAGAAAAATGTAATCAATTGGATATTCAAGGAAAGGGTCTTACATTTTAAAATGTAAACTAAATATAATTGGAATATGTTTATTTTGAAGCAAATAAAAATTATTTATTTATTTTATTTCTTCATTCGCTATTGGCATCAGAGCTCAGATTTACTCGATTTTACTCGCGAGTGAAAAACACTCGCGAAGAAGAGTACTCGAAGATTACGAGTGTACAAAAAGTTTACTCTCCACTCGTTTGTTTTAGGTGGGAGTACTCGCGAGTACTACTTTTTAAAAAGTAAGAGTGGGAGTAAAAATCTTCGAAATAGAGTGAGAGTTTACTCTTATGAGTAAAATCGAGTGGAAAAATAGAAACTGTTTGTCTTTGCTGACTTGTGTGTGCGTGTGGTTTTTGTGTACTCTTTCAGTCTTTCCATACAGTGCGCGTGTGCGGAGCAATTAATTGGTTTTATAAAAAAAGTTTTATTATATTTTTAAAAGTTTACTTATATTTTCTATATTATAATGAACAATAAAGACATAAATAATGAAACGTGAAAATATTTTCGTTATGACTTTGAAGGAAACAACACAATTTGTGAAATTAACAATTGTGGAAAAAAATTAAGTGGAATTTTTTTTTTGTATGAGAAAGACTGAAAGAGTACTCGGCAAGAGTATAATCTGCTCGATTTCGAGCGTATTTTACTCGCACTCGAAATCGAGCAAAGCATATGCGCTCTTATTCGAGTGTCATAGAAAAATAGAGTACACTCGATATTTTTTTCACTCGCAGGAGTACTCGCGCTCGAATTCGAGCGAGTTTCACTCTCTACTCGAATTCGAGCGAAGATTTCGGAGCTCTGATTGGCATTCCTATACAACAACACTAACAAACTTATATTGATCGGTTAACAGGTTGCTGGCAAGATGAAAAATAGAGGCCAGCCCACTTGGATCCATTTGATTTGATCACTTTGTGATAGATTTGATCTCTTTGTGATACCTTATATTGATAGTACGGGATATTTCAGAATTTCATATTTACCATAAAATTGCATTAGACAAAAGAATTTAAATAAAATCAATTTTAACTATAAAATCTAGCCTACAATATGGCTGTTTTTAAATACAACTCTCATGTATGGGCCGGTGGTGCTTCAAAGTCTGTTTTGAAGTTGCTCGACCGTGTACAGGAGAGAGCGAAGAAGTTCATCGGTGACAGTAGGGTAGCCAACTATATTGCCTCACTGGAGCATCCACGCAACGTGTGGTGTGTTTCACTGTTCTACCGGTACTACAACGGAAAGTGTTCCGGTGAAATAAGGGAGCTTGTGCCTGATAACCGTTTACTTTTGCGAGCTACCCGCTCCTTACATAGGGTGCATCCTTTTTGTGGTTGAGTTGCCATTGAACCGCACCATGCATTACAAAGAGAATTTGTTCTTCCGCCGAACGGTTCGTATGTGGAACAAACTTCCAGCAGAGGTCTTTCTTGTCAGTTTTAACTTGGGGAGGTTCAAATCGAACATCCACAAACACTACTCCCTCTATCTTGCTTCCCATAACCAACTTTCCTAGTTCTGGCACAATGCATCGCATATGTAGGAGTCATCCCCTGAGTGCTGGTCCAACAAAAAATATATATAGCATTTAAAAAAAAAATTTCTAAACTACGTTGTCTTGATGCTGAATTGTATGGATGGGGGTATTGAACTCCATAGTGTGAAGTGATTAAAAAGCTGATTTTTGTTTAAAAGGAAGTGAATAACATCAGTTTTAGTTTTAGGAAATATTAATTATTACCAGGGCTATACAAAACATGCAATCTACAGCCACAGTTACAAAAATCCTTAAATTTTGATTGCATATTTTTGCCTATTTTCGCATATTTTTGCCTATTTTAGCATATTTGTACCCATTTTCGCATATTTTTACATTTTAATGCAGGCCTAACAGAAACCAGTCGTAGAGAAATTTTACGACAATTTTTCTAATTCCACTTGAGGCTTAAACTTACACGCGCGTATTTTTTTAAAGTTTTGTATAAGCCTAAAATTTCCATTATTATAATAATGCAAAAATAAATCACTTTCAATTATAAAATATTTCAATTAATAAGTTGAAAAGTGTTAAGTCAGGCTTAGGTTCAAATCTACGCATTTACAAATTACTTATTATTATTTTATTAATTTCCTATCATTGTTTTAGGAATTTTCAAAACTCCGCGTGTAATTTTTGGAACGAAGTTCCTTATGGGACAATGCGGAGGGGTACCCTGACCGGGAAAAAATGTCCGTAACGTAAGATTTTTTGTTTCTAAATCAATGTTTAAGACGTATGAGTAATACGAGCCCATACAAACAAATATTAATCATACGCAGCCATGCCGAATTCAATTTCGTTTGGGAACAAAATTGATTCTGGATTTTCGTTGGTCGATTAATTATTTTCTTTATACCTCGAATAGAATTTAAAATTAATATTTTTATACTAAGGAACTTCGTTGATATCCGGTGTCCCACGACACCACACATATTTGTTTATTTTGCCACATAAAAATAGTTCAGGGATTCAGGAACTATTAATACATATATAAAAATTATTAAGATATAAATTTTTAGTTGGACTCAAGCTCAAATCTGCTATCTGCAAATTATATTTTTAAAATTTTTTTTTGGTTTAATTCAAGCAATTTTTTCTTCACCTCTTTTTAATTATTATTATATTCTGATATTTTTAAGCTTAAGGTTTCTTTATTATAAAAAATTAATTTCCGGAAGAAGTCACGCAAAGGAGTGACGAAATATTGAAATTAAATCAAAGAGACCTTAAGCTTAAAAATGTCAGAATATAATAATAATAATTTTTTAGCTTGAGAATATTTTTTTTCTTAATGCTTTTTTCAGTATTAATTTACATAAAAGTAAAAACTTTCGTTTAACTCCAAAAAAAAAAAAAAAATACACCAAATAAGTTCCAAATCATAAAATTTGGATTTTCCAGTATTTTCAATTAAACAGGAAATTCAAAAGGAATTTTAAGTATAAAATTCAACCAAAAAAAATTTGACTTAAGTATGATGAAAAAAAAAATTTCAGAAAAATGGGACATGAAGAAAATAATCAAACGGTAACACGGGTATTAAAACAATAACATGTTAACATCAGGTTGATACAGTTCTCGGATTCTTTTTCACAATAAAATTTTGTGTAAATTAGGGACTGTTATCACATTCAACTAAGCCACCTAATAAGTGGTGACAAACACAATACACATGAGCACTGATGATGAAAGCGTTGCGTCTTTCGAAAACAGCTGTTCTGCTCTGCTGTGTAAGTTGAATAAAACTGATGTTGACTTTCCTTTGTTCCTTGGAATATTTATCATGCCTTTTTGAGATTTAAAAACAAAATTTCGAACCATTAGCCTATGGATCTTAATTCAATTTAATATAGGAATTTTTATGATTAGGATAAGAATTCCTTTATTGCACTCAAGTTCAAATCTGCAATTTGCAAATTATTTTTTTAATGAATTTTTATTAAATTCCAGTTACTTTTGTTAAGAGTGAAATATTAGAATACTTCAACCCAAGACCTATTCGCTACGGCATATTGTCAGTGTTCTTTGTTCAACTTTTTCCACTGAACAATATTTGTGGCCAATACTTTTGGAGTTATTGAGAAAAATTCATGAAGCTGCTTTTATTATATAGAAACAAAATGACCCATAATTCATAAGAATCGTTGACGGGTATATATATATATATATATATATATATATATATATATATATATATATATGTATATATATATATATATATATATATATATATATATATTTTATTTCGAATAAATTAAAATAATATTGCCTATTGCTCAAACAGTAGACAAAGATTGGCATAAAAATTTACATATTATTTACTATATTTTTTTCGTTCCTACATCTCCTAAATCACAAAAGGAAATGCATACACAAAGCATCTGAAATTTGAGCTCTTGAATAGTAAAACAGACCGATAATATTAAAAAAACATTTTTATAGCCTGGAGTTACGGTATCATGGCTCCACTTCTTTGCAAGAAATAAAATAATAGCCCTGGCACTAAATTCTCTAACACCAGCTTAAACACTGCCTGAGATTTTATTACAATCAGATGTCCTATTTGGAAATTGCAAAATTAGTTCCTTACTTTTTTTCAAAAATCCCCCAGTGTGCACATGTAGTATTAAAAAATTTTACTTTTAATAGATTTTAATTTACTCCTTTAATAATTTGCACGTTTTGAATTTTATTAATTTTAAATTTTCTTATAATCATTTTGCCTAATTTTACTAGGCAACAGTTCATTACAGGAGTTTGACAAGCCTCTTAATACGTGCTTTGTGAGTTTTTAATCTTATTTGTCATGTTACTTTTGCACTCAATAACTTAAAATAGCACGAATAAATGACTAAAACATGATAACCTTAATACGTTTCTACTAAACAGATGATTTACCATAGAAAACTTATTTGCAAATTACAATGTTAATGAATAATTTATACACACTCATGCAAATTACTTTACATCTTTTTCTTTTTCTTTTTTGTAGTAAAATAAAAATAGTACAGAAAAAAAAAGTTTTTACTAAAATGTGTATTAGAAACGAGTTTAAAGAAGCAAGTTAACACAAGAGAAACCTGATAATATACTATGAATTATATTGAAAGATTGTGTGTGTGTGTGTGTGTATGTGCGTAACGATATCATATTCACACTAACACACATAGCTGGCTTACATCGGCAGGAGATATATTTTATTCAATATTTATACCAAGTGACATGTAATATATGCTACACAGTTTCAAAAAGAAAACAAATTGGAAAATAAACTTCTATATCTTTTATTTCAAGAGATGAGCAAGTCAGTTGCTCATGTTCTACAACTGAAGACAGGATATGTTTATGCACATGAATAAGGCATTAGAAAATTTATTTGTCACACAATAGCAATTTTAAATAAGAAGCTGATACACTTGTTTTGCATATATATTCTGCAGCAAAAATTATTATCGGTACTGCAGCGAGAAATTACCTAGCAAATTCTTACATATAAATATGTTATACAGCTTTTGTGGTACGCTCTAAAGCATGTTAGCGTACACCGATATTAATGAAATGACTATAGTTTGAAAGGTATTTTTATGCAGATGTGCATAAAATAAAAATTTTTGTCTAAATTCTAAGCATAAAAAATTTAATTTTGTTAAAAAGCAACGCAAAAATTTAAGCTTTTGTAAAGAATAAAATTGCTGCAATAAATTCTCTACGTTGTCATCTTTCTTCACCTGTCCTCTTAATACTATTCCCTGCTTTTATTGTTATTGAATTACACATTGCATCCTGATGCAAAGTAATAAACAAAAGAACTATTCTTTAAAAGCATAAGAATCAAGCAGAAGTGAGCAGATTATTGTTTCACATTAATTTTACAACCTAAAATATACGCACACGGGTCGTTTTGAAATAATAAATATTTCATTGTATTTAAGTAAATGTAATGAAATAAATTCAAAACCCATTCCAGACCATATTTTTAAAACTGTCATTGGTCTTAACTTCGAAATAAGACAATCACTTTCATAATCCACATTCTCATTTAGTTCTATAAAAGATAACTTCTTTATCTTTTATAGAACTAATATGAAAATTCTTCATAATAATAAATCTATGTTATTATACCCTACACTAAAAATGTTGAATAGATATAAAGGGTGTTTTTTATAAACTGACACAAGTTTAAATCATATTAAAACAAGTAAAAACTTTATATTCGACCGGGTCGAATCTTAAATACCCTCCAAATATTTACTAATTAAATTTAAAATGTTTAACTTGATGTGACAGAGTTCCCTTAAGACATTTCTGTACCCAATTTTAAATCCCTATTTTGACGGAGTCATTCCGGAAAGGGCCGTGGGAGAGATGTTTCCCCTCTGCAAGATTAGAGAACATCTCCGCTTAAGGAATAAAAATGGTTCAATATTTACACTATTTTTGCATATAATATCGTACATCAACGCCTACTAAAGGGGGCGGGGTTCAAAAATAAACAATATTATGTTTTCCACAGACGAACGTATGGGCATTGCTAGATCGTCTCAGACTGCAACACTGATCAAGAATATATATATACTTTATGGGGCCCAAAACTGAATTTTGTCGGGGACTCTCTGGCAAGGGGCCAGGGGGAGACATTTCACCTTTGCCATAAAACCTCAAAAATAAATGTTCGGAATAATTAAATTTAAAATTTATTAAAATTTGTATTATATATATTTTTTTTGATAGTGTCATTTGGGGGGCAAAGGGGGAGGAGGTTGTAGGGCGGAGGAGTACCACGTTACGTCCCAGCTTCGTGAATAAAGCTTAAAAATTTTTAAGGAATTTAGGCTTAAGTAAAGCAATTTGTTAAATTTTTACACTATTTTTGCATATTTATAACGCCCATTAAAGGGGGAGGGCTCCAAAAATTTATTTTTTATTTATTTTATGGCTCCAAGTTTAACGCGTTGGACCTTCTCTGACATAAAAATATATCATTTGCTTAACAAAATTACAAAACAAACTGGAACAAAAAATTCAGAACAATGGGTACATGAAGAAAAATAATCAAACGGTAACACGGCTATTAAAACAATAACATGTTAACATCAGCTTGATACAGTTCTCGTATTCTTTTTCACAATAAAATTTGTGTAAATAGGAACTGTTATCACATTCAACTAAGCCACCTAATAAGTGGTGACAAACACAATACACATGAGCACTGATGATGAAAGGGTTACGTCTTTCGAAAACAGCTGTTCTGCTCTGCTGTGTAAGTTGAATAACAAAAACTGATGTTGACTTGCCTTTGTGCCTTGGATTATTTATCATGTCTTTCTGCCATTTAAATTAAAAATTTCGAACAATTAGCCTATAGAATCTTAATTCAATTTAATATTAAAAAATTATGTTATTTTTTAGAGGTTGGTTCTAGTGGAAGTTTAGTTCTTCTTAGGGCAACTTTTTTCTCTCTTGCCCGATTTAGCCCATTTCCGAACTTGACCTGTGCTATCTTTCAAGATATATTTACACAAAATTTCTAGAGTCTGGCTCTTTTCGTTTGGACTGAATCGTGATTTCCACAGACGGAGAGACGGACGGACGGGCGGACATGCTCAGATCGTCTTAGATTTCATCACTGATCAAGAATATAGATATATACTTTATGGGGCCTTAGAGAGATATTTCGCTACGTTACAAATGGAATGACAAAGTGAATATACCCTCAAATTTTTTTTTGGAGGGTATAACCAAGATAAAACAAAGATTACGCCAACAAGCTGAAATAAAAATACTTTTCTGCGCATGATGGAACTCTGACGTCACTCAACAAGTGTTCTGATTGGCTAATAAAATTCAGCTGGCGAGCTATTATGTTATTGTAATAACAGGACAGTGGGGCAAATTGCGATTTTGCAAACTAAATTTGTTTGATAATAAACAATTTTAAAAAATTATTTTATTTTCCTCGTTTTTTTATTTGAAATTGTTAATTTATAGTTATTTTATATAAATATTGAACCCAATTGCTAATTATTTTTCTTTTTTCCCCATTCAAAACAAATTTTTTTGCTTGCAAAATATCAGCCATAACTTCCTTTGAGCTTCATTTCTTGAAAAACTATAAAATGACACAGCTTTTTGAAAACAAACAAAATTTTGATAAAAATATTACATTTAAACACAATTATTTCTCACTTGTTTTTTTGCTGTTACTTTCTTTGCAATTGCCCACTGCACATTTCCTGTTTGCTCTTTTTGTTCTCTTTTCTCTTTAATTTAGGTTTTTTGTTTACAGTTTATGAGCTTTGAAATGCAAGTTTTAATAAGTTTTTTACACTTTAAGCTATTTAATAATTATTTTAATATATTTATTTTTAAATGTAACACAATTTATTATAAAATATAACACAAAACTTGCACTTTCATAAGTCCAATTTAATTTGCTGGTTGGAAATCTCTCTGAGTAAACTGAAAATCTCTCTGAGTAAATTGAGTGAAGAGTTGCCAAATATATCATAAAATATTAATTTTGTACGAGGAAGTATTAGTGTTGCATATAATAAACATTTGGCAATCTCTTCGAGGGAACAAATGCGTCATCAAACGGTAAATCATGCGCAAGGCGTAATCTTTATTTTATCATTCTTGGGTATAACAAGGATATATATTTTTCATATCAATGAAACGGGCTTTATTGGAAAGAACATTTTATGAAATTAATGTTTAAATATAATTTCCGCCATGTGGTTTTAAATGTGATTCGAGATCGATCTATTGTTCTTCAAATTGCCGGGCCTGAAGGACGATTATTTATACAAGAATTGCACGATGATTTTAACGAATAGAACAATTATTTTGATTAAAAATTTCAACAATTTGCACATGTTGCCAGGGCTGCCAGAAATGCCGATTTATCGGAATTTTGACGATTTTTTACTCCAAAAATTTCAATATGCTGATTTGCCGATTTTACCCCTAAAATATGCCGATTTTTTAATAATAGTGTGGAACATCTTTTATTATATAATTCTTCTTTTAATAACAATTCAATTGCCTTGTTGTAGCTGTGCACGAAATTCCGATGTTCCTTAGAAAATAAAACTTTAAAAGAAGGAATTCTTTATTCTAAAGATTATTTGAAAATGAAAAACTCTAATTGCGAAATAAATAACGATTTAATAAAAATGTCAAAATCTAATATATGTATATGATTGATTTATGAAAACCACATTATTTCCAATTTTTGTATTATATTTAGGAATTTTGTTCAAAAATTTTAGGATAATATTCTAAATTTTTAATTGTATATTGTAACTCCTATTTTAGAACCTACGAGTAGAGCTAATTTTTAGGAAATTCTGAAATATAATAGCAAAATTTTGAAATACTATTGGAAAAGACGTATATATTTTAATTGGAACGAAGTTCCTTATGAGACGTTGCGGAGGGGTACCCTAACCGGGAAGAAACGTCCGTAACGTAAGATATTTTGTTTCTAACTCAATGTTTAAGACGTATGAGTAATACAATTCCATACAAACAAATATTAATCATACGCAGCCGGGCCGTGACAGAATTCAATTTCGTTTGGGAACAAAACTGATTCTGTATTTTCGTTGATCGGCGAAAAGAAAAATCCTAATAAAAAATGTATACCCGAATAATTATTTTCTTTATACCTCGAATAGAACTTAAAATTAATATTTTCATAATAAGGAACTGCGTTCCTATCCGGTGTCCCACGACACCACACATCTTTTTTAATTATTTTATACTGTTTTATAAAAAGCAAGTTGATCTTATGTATTTTTTGTGAGTAAAAGTCATTCTAAATGAATAAAATAATAAATCGTTTCTTTTAAATTGCCAATTGGGAGATTAAACGAAACTCCAAAATAATTTCAAACCTTGTGAAGTGCAAATTTATTGATCTATACATGCTGTTTTATGTATAATATTTAATAAATTATATTGAATTGTTTTTGTTTATATTTCAAAATAAGTTTTTTAATTAATGCCGATTTTTTGCGGATTTTAGAAATGAAAGTGCCGATAATGCCGATTTTTTTTTGGGAAATTTGCTGATTTTTCACGAAAAATTTCTGGCAGCCCTGCATGTTGCTCTCGTATTGCGACACTCTAAAAAATCACGCTTTATACAAAATTTTCATTCCATATGTAAATTCAACAATATTAATATGCGATCTCATCAAGTGTATATATTCTTAGTCCTTATGAAGAGGAAAAACGAATAAGTGATGCTCATCTGTTCGTACGTGAAATCGATTTTGTAAAGTTTCCAGAAAAGCTAGAGACTTCGGTTTGGGATTGATGAATTAGAAACTGTCTTTAATAAAATGATATTGAAAAATCGAAGCTATCAGTAACCCAAAAATTCTCAATTAGTTTAATCGAAACAAGTTTTATTTTAAAGGAATTTCCTTTTACTAAAAGTTTCCCATAAACTAAACGCAGTTTTTGTAATTTTCCTTTTTTCTGGCTTAAGCGAAGTCGACTGTAATTGAAATACTAAATTAATGCTGCATGAGTAGATATTCGTTAGAGTGCAAAAACAAACAAAAATAAAAAAACAGAAAATAATAATAAGTTTTTAGCATTAAAGAAGAAAACATTTCATAGACGAATCCTGCCGGTACTTTTCTTGATTATTTTGCAAATGATGATAAAATTTCTTTAAAATTAACATGAGAAAAACCAACGAAGCCATTTCACTTCGCATTAGATGTTCAAGGGCACAACGTAGTCAATAGAGATAATAAATAATAATTCCAAACAAACAAAAAAAATAAAAAGATTTTTTTAAGTTAAAAATCTGTATTTGTGTGTGTGTGAAAGACTTTTGTGTTTCTTGTGCAATTTTATATACAATTACCTCAAGATGTGAATTAAATATTTCTGTCGTAATTGTGCAAATATAATAAATTTCATTTGACACATTCACAAATTATTTATTTGCTGATCTGACAGTGTGGCTGTCTTACTCAATTTTATTATTTGATTTTAATACAATTTAGCAGAGATTTATTTATTTATTTTGAAATTAGAAGGAAACTTTATTTGTAAGTTTCAAGCAAACTCTTTATGCTTTGGAAGACGCAAACGAGATTTAAATGATTAATTAATTTCTTAAGATTGTACAACATCTAAGCCGAAAGCATACGACTGAAATTATTTTTTCACAATTCGGCTTAAGGATAAAAATACTCGTATACAATAGTTTTGTATCAATTTGAAAAATAGTTGAGCAAATTGACAAAACTTATGCCAACTTTTCACCTGCTGCCAGAGATTTCAAATGATTGATGTGCATGAAAAAAACAAAATAATCAAAATTGTTGTTACTTAGCCGAAACCGGTGCATTTGCCAACCAAATTTGATGTAGCATGATGGCACATCATTCTCAAGTTTTAGAAAATTTCACTGAAATTTTCAATTCTTTTGTAGTGCAATCAGTTAACGTGGAGCCTAAATTAAATTCCCTTCCCTCCGCATTAGTGCTCAGTGAATATGAAAAGACACGATTTTTTTTCCAAATATGAAAGAAATGTTATTCTCAAAATTTTAGCAAAATATGCATTCACAAATGCTTTTAGTTTTAATTAATTTTTTGTCATTGAAAATTCAAAAGATATTTTGCTTTGAATTTTTGTATGACTGTTTTTCATATTGAATTTATATTTTCATGTCTCAAAAAGCTTCTGTAGGGAAATTGAAAAAAAAAAATACATTTTCCTTTTTAATGTAAATTTTTTCGTATTAAACATGCTTCGACATGTTTGCCTGGCTAAAACCTTAATAATAGTGTCATATATTGGCTTAAGTCATATTGGGTTACATGTAAATCGTATCAGCCAAATTATTATGGCATTAAAAAAACTTTAAGTTAAGTTTCATAAATAGTGATTGGCTTAAGCAAATTACGAGAGTGAAGGCATATTGTTATTATAAATTTTTTATAAAGAAAAAAAGAAATCTTCAAAAATGCACCTGACAACTGTCATTATTTAATACAGGGTCCGCCAAATAACTTTTTTTTTTAAATGCTATAAAAAAAACTACTGAAGATTTTCTCAAATTTCTTTTTTTATTTAAAAGTACAATCCTTCCGGTTAATAATGGAAAATAATTTCATTCAAATGGCTGCCTCGGCTGGCCATGCAGTAGCCTACACGATCGGCCCAATTTTTAAGCACATAATCGATTGTGTGCAGCTGTATTTCACCAATGGCTTCACGAATATTGTCCTTTAAAGCGTCAATTGTCTCTGGCTTGTCGGCGTAACACTTATTTTTGCCGGCACCCCACAAATAATAGTCGAACGGTGTCAAATCGCAGCTCCGAGGTGGCCAAACGCTCTGCCGCTGATAATACGATCTTCAAAAACAGGGCGCAAAACATCGAGTGTAACTTTGGCTGTGTGGCACGTAGCGCCGTCCTGTTGAAACCAAATGTTGCCAATATCCTCCTCTTCAATTTTTGTGACCAAAAATTCGTTCAACATGGCCCGATAACGATCGCCATTGACTGCAATGGCCACTCCTTGCTCATTTTCGAAGAAAAGTGGCCCAATTATGCCTCTGGACCAAAATCCGCACCAAACAGTGACTCGTTTTGGGTGCGTCGGCTTTTCAATGTATGCGTGCGGGTTTTCTGTGCCCCAAATGCGACAATTTTGCTTGCCAAGACCAAAATAAGCTGCATCTGAAGAGATGATTTTTTTGGCCAAATCTGCATCTTCTGTAAGTCGATCGCAGGCCCACTTAGCGAAGCGAAAACGCATTGGATGATCAACCATATTCGTTTAGCGGCGGAAGGATAAAACTAATTATCAGTCAAATCAGACATGAGCAAAGTGTTACCATTCACGAAATAAGCACTAGTTGAAAAAAAAACGTTAGATTGCAGACCCTTTAGAATTAATGGATGATTTAACTTGTTATATCTTCTAATAAATAACAAATATGTAAATATTAACCTACGAAAATCACAAAAATCTTATTGGCCACTTTTAAGACAGAAAATACTTTGATAGTCTAGTATCAATAGAGTGAGCGATCTCGATCTTATATTTTTTATATCCCACAAAAATATTCCTCTTGGTTCAGAGAATCCACTTGCGAGAGTCTTATGGCTCCGCCTAGACTCTAGGAGGACGAAAGATCTTTTGAACTTCGCAAGAGGTCATCTACGTAATAGAGTGGTAACACTTACTGGTCACTGCACCTTTGGGATCCATGCCAGGCGCATGGGGCTCCCCTATAACGACTACTGCTCCAGTTGTAATGATGAGGAGGAGGGGGAAAGCATTGCACACCTCCTCTGCTTCTGTCCTGCTCTGGAGGAGCAGCGCCTACAGCCTCTGGGCAAGGCACGTTTTGGAGACATTTCGGGGATATCGGAGATAGGACTGAGATACCTGAGTCTCTTTATTAGGAGCAGTGGCTGGTTCGGCAGCTGACTCCCCTGGGTCATGTAGGCACGACCATAACTCTTGGTTTATGTATTCCATCTTCTTCCTTACTATCCTTCTTACCTTAACTTTCGACTATCCCTACTTCTTCCTCTTTTCTTATCTTTTCAATCCTCTTAAATACAGGTGTCACAAAGGGATCAAAATAATTGGACCCAAGTGGGCTGGTCTCTGTTTTTCCTTTCACCAGCAACCTGCTAACCTAACCTAATCTAAAATATTCCTCTAAGACCCCATAAAGTGTGCATATTCTTGCTCAGAGATGAAATATAAGACGATCTAGTCATGTCCATCCGTTTGTCCGTTCTTCTGTGGGAACCACGATACAGTCCAAACGAATGGTCGCAAAATTTTAAGTTTTTCTTAAATAAAACGACTTTACACCTAATGAAGACTAGCATTGGTAAAAGAAATTTAAATTTCGCTTCCAGGGCTGGGAAATTGAAATTTTTTTATACATAAAAGTAACCAAAAAGGCAATTGACGTTGTTGTTTTTGCTAATTAAAACTGTTTTATAATTCAGGAAGAACAAAATTGGTATTAAAATCTGAAAAAATCAAACCTTCGACTCCAGGGTTGGACAAATGAAATATTTTATGGTACATAAAGGTGACCAAAATTTTTAAAAATTTTAAATTTTTTGTCAAGTAAATCTATGTTACACCTCATTAAAAGTTGCATTGGTAAAAATATAAAAATTCGCTTCCAGAGTTTAAAACTCGAAATATATTTGGTACATAAATTCCAAATTTTTTGTGCATTAGACCCATTTTATATTTCAGGAAATATTAAATTAGTATTAAAGAAATTAAAAATTCGGTTCCAGGGTTGGAAAATCTAGATTCTTTGGTTCGTAAAAGTAACCATATAAGTTCCTAATTTTGTTTTTTTTTTTCAGTGAATTAAACCTATTTTTTACTTCGCAAAGAAATAAATTGGTATTAAAAACCAAAAAAATCTAAAAGCCTATTCTACGGATGGACAATTAGAACTTTTTGGAGTACATGAAACGGATTTTTACTCTTTGTTTTTAAATTAAATATATTTAATATTTTTGGAAGACGTTCAGAGGTATTATAAATAAGAAAAGCAGTTACATGATAAATATACATTTTGATTGAATTTTTCATATTATTAAATTATGGTTTTATCTCAAAAATTTGATTTATACAAGAATGTTATTTCGGCAACAACTTTTTTTACCAGCTTTTTACTTGATTGTTTATGTTTCAAATATAATTTTTTGCTCTTGAATCATTTCAGCCATGTTTTTCTTTTGATTGTCATATAAATTATTGTTTTCTTATAATCAGTTTTAAATTTCTTTTCCACATTTAAAATACAAATTTCCCCCAAATATTCTGGAATGACAGCTGATATACTAGCAATATTTTCCACATGCATACAGATGCATATGAATGTATATGCATGTGCAATGTATATAACACACATACATACAAACATATTTACAACTTACAGTAGAATTATGGAATTCATAAAAATGAAAAGCTGAAGCAGGAGAAATAAACTTGTCCTTGTTGTAATATTATTAAGTGGTTGTTGCAACATTTCAATAGTTGTGACGTGCGCTGCGCCGAACATGAGCTGTCACATGCAATTTGTGATAAATTTTTCTTTTTCATTTTCAATAAAAGCAACAGTTGCTGTTTGGTTATTTACGTAATGGCACATGTAGATTTTATAAAAACCAAATATATTCCCTTTGACAGTGAATTGGTTTTCACGATTAAAACAATAGAATATTATAAATAAGATCACTAGTTTCAAAATATTTAAATAAAAAAAAAATAATATTCACTTTTATTTTGAAGCCTTTAACCAATTACAAAATATCGAATTTGAAAGGGAAAAAATATATGTATAGCCTTTGTTTTTTAAAAAATCTTTTTGAAAATGAATCTATTAAAAATGAAAGTTTCACTAAGAAGTAGCTGTTTAACAAAGTAAGTTTTTAAAAAGTACATTTTTAAGAAGTACCTTTTTAAAAAGTGCCTTTTTTTAAAAAGTGGCTTTTTTTTAAAAAGTTCCTTTTTAAAAGTGCCTTTTTAAAAGTACCTTTTTAAAAAGTACCTTCTTAAAAAGTAGCTTTAAAAAAGGTACCTTTTTAAAAAGTACCTATTTTTAAAAAAGCACCTTTTTAAATAGTACCTATTTTTAAAAAAGCACCTTTTTAAAAAGTACCTTTTTTAAAAAATTACCTTTTTAAAAAGTACCTTTTTTAAAAAAGTACTTTTTATAAAAAAGTATTTTTTTAAGTACCTTTTTAAAAAAGTGCGCTTTTTAAGAAAGGTGCTTTAAAAAAAAACCTTTAAAAAAAATTTTAAAAAGTACTTTTTTAAAAAATACCTCTAAAGCATTCGTATTTAAAAGAGCAAGTACTTATACACAACACAATTATTTTTTGTAACTTCCCGTTGAAAAAAACTGAAAATTTAAAAATATTTTAAGTTATTAGTTTCACTCCGTTTTACAAAAATTGACGTTTAACAAGGTCTGCATGTTCTGCGTTCGTTTTTAAAAGAGTATTGTTTTCAAAATTTCATTTTTTAAAGTGCCTTGTTAAAAAACCCCCTTTTTAAAATAGCAAATTTTTACAAAAGTATATTCTTACAAACTACTTCTTGCAAAAAAGCGCGTTTTTCAAGTTCACCTTTAGAAAAAAGTACCTTTTTAAAAAATAACTATTTAAAAATTGTACATTTAAGAAAAAAGTACCTTTTTTAAATATATCTTTTTTTAAAAGTATTTTTTAAAAGGTTCGTTTGTAGAATAGTAATTACTTACATCACAACTTTTTTTTTAATTTCCTGCTAAGAAAACTGAAAATTTAAAAAAAGTCGGGAAGTTATTGGTTTTTCACCGTTTAGCAAAAATCGAAGTTTCACCAGATTCCGGTGTTCCGAGTTCATTTTTAAAAGATTATCGTTTTCAAAATTTAACCATTTGTAAAATAGTATTTTTCTAAAACGTACTTTCTAAAAATTTGCTTGTTAAAAATGCCCTTTTTAAAAAAGCACTTTTTAAGAAGCATGTTTCCAAGAATTACTTCTGCACAAAACCACATTTTTAATAAAGTAAATTTTTAAGAAAAAAAAACAATTCTAAAAATTTATATTTTAAGATATTACGCGTTTTACAAATACATCTTTTAAAATGTACCATTTGTAAAAAATACCATTTTAAGAAAGTACTTTAAAAAAAGAAATACATTTTTTAAAAAAATAAATTTTTTTAAAAAAATACATTTTTACAAAACAATATTAATACAAACATATATTTTTTAAAAGTATCTTTCAAAAGGTACTTATTTTAGAAAATACCTTTTGAAAAACTACTATTTCAAAAGTAACATTTTAAAAGTTTCGTTTCAAAAAAAGTACTTCTTTAAAGAAGAAAATATTGTAAAAAGCACTTTTTTGTTAAATGGTAGGTTTTTTAATTATTTAATTAAATAGTTACATGTTTAAACATGTCTAAACAAGTACGTTTTAAAAAAAGTACCTTTATAAAAATGTACCTTAAACAATTTGTTGAGAAATTAGTTCTTAAAAAAGGATCAAAAGGTCCTTTTCCATAAAAAAAGTTTTTTTTTTTTGACCAGGTACCCTTTAGCTACAAAAGCTTTTAAAACATTATTTGTGAGAACAAACGTTGTTTTGTACTTTAGGAAAGGCTGGTAAAAGAGACAGTTTGCTACAAAGTACTTTCTTAAGGCCTCTTTTATAAAATATGCTGTTCGAAAAAATTTACTTTTTTTATAAGAAAAAATGTCAAGATTAAAATAATTGAATATTAAAAGTAAGACTACAAGATTAAAAAAAATTAAGCTACACTTCAAAAGCTTGAGTAGGAACAACACGCACTTTTGGACCGACCATTGGGTAATAATTTGCTGGTTGTACATCCCAGTTTATTGACCTCAAAAATGTGTTTCCCTCACAAATTTATTGGCCAACAACACAACTGGATAATCAATATGTTGGCCCACTGTGTCATATATATTTATTTGTAAAGAATCTATGACCAGCATTAAATTAACTCTGTTGTTACCATTTCCCTCTTGACTTCTGCCGCCCACAATTACAACCTTTACACTGCCTGCACATATTACGAGTATATTTTATTACATACTGAGTTTTGCTTGACTTTTCAATGAATTCCCAAAAAAAACTTAAGAGCACAGTTTTATGAAATCGCATAACCAATTTTTTATTATTATTTTCTTTTTCGGGCTACAAGTGCAATTTCATAAAAAATCATAAGAACCTTTCAACTGTGCACTGCTGTCAATTGAGCGTGCATCGTTTCATTGCATTGACAACAATGTATTCCATTTATTCTCTTGCTGGTAACGATTTTATACATTTGACTGTAGGTTTTTGTTATTTTATTGTATATATATTGTGTTCATGTCTGTGTGTGTGTGTGTCACTTCATATGAACTGCACTTTTGATTTTGTCTTTGTTTCTCAACAGAGAATAAGAATCACTCTCTGGCTATCATTCGGATTATATTACTATGATTTTAATGTTATATGTTTCTGCAATTTAATATCTATCATACAGTTTTAATTGATGTTTCTTAGCAAATTGAACACTAGACAGATTGACTTTTAACAAAAATTTATTTTGTTGTTTGCTAAAAGCAAAAATTTATTAAATTATACGGATAGCAGCCGTAACAGCCATGTCAGGAAAATGGTGTAAAGTATTGAAGTTAAGCTTCAACATTAACTTGATACGATACATAGTACGAGTCTCTAAGTGGCAGTTAAAAGGAAAAGATAACTTCGAAAAATCCCATGAAGAACGATAAGAATATAGAAAATTTTTTTGTAGCTATTTGATGCTTTACTTCGAAGGAGGCTGGTGCTACTCTCCTCTTTAGTACATGTGCTAACCCTTCGTCACTGGAACAGGCCACTAATGCAATCATTCACTACAAATGATCAGAAGAACTCCACACAATATTCATGACTAAGGGGCGTCCGCTTTATAGTCTCGTGCTAACTACTTCAGCCAATCGTTCTCTCAAATAAAAATTTTTAATAACATAAATTCATTATCTCTTGCATGCAATCGTGCTCAAAAATTCTTAGGCATTGTTTGAAAATATCATGATTTTAAAAAAACATGTGATTTTAATATCAATGAAGGCTATGCAGATATTCCCCCTTATTCTGTAACTATTTGTCAAGGTCACGTCAAGACAATATCACAAATAGAACATTTCTCTTTCTCTTCAAAAATGATTAATTTCTCACAGCTTCTTTTGCTATATTCAACGCCAGTAGAGAGTAGTAAGAGGTTGTCAGAAGTAGTTAATTGTTGTCCACAAGGAGTATGTGAATGTCCCACTTTTTTTATATTGTCTTGGAGCGACGTTGGCAAATAGTTACAGAATAAGGGGATTATTTCGTATTTATTAAGTAAAACTTTTTTGTGTGCATGAGGGTAAAATTTTTACGTATGAAACAAAAATGTGGGACATTTTTATTTCTAAATATAAAGTGAGTTTTTTATGAAGTTTTTTTTTATACGAATCACTCTGTTGTCTGACAGCTGTTTTGACAGTTTAAAGTGACGTCTCTACTCAGTATTGCTTGGCAAATCATCATGAACAGGTCAACTCCAGAACAACGCTTCCAAATCATGGAAATTTATTTTCAAAAACAGTGTTCAATTAAAAATGTTTATCCGATTTTTTACGGCAAAATTCTCTTCAGTGATGAGCCGCATTTTTGGTTGAATGGATGAGTCAACAAGCAAAATTGCCGTATTTGGAGCAAAGATAATCCACACGCCGTTCAAGAATTACCAATGCATCCCGATAAATGTACTGTTTGGTGCGGTCTATGGGCTGGTGGAATCAACGGTCCTTATTTCTTTAAAAATGAGGAAGGACGACGCGTTACCGTGAATTGAAATCGATACAGAATCATGATCAATGAATTTTTGGTGCCAAAACTTCAAGATATGGATGTAAACGAAATGTGGTTGCAACAGGATGGTGCCACTTGTCATACTGCGGGCGAAACAATGGACTTATTGAAAGAACATTTCAACGACAACATTATTTCGAGAATCGGCCTCCGCGTTCGTGTGAGTTGACGCCACTCGATTATTTTTTGCGGAGATACCTGAAATCATTGGTTTACGTGGATAAACCAGCAACGATTTACGCTTTGGAAACCAGTATTCAACGTGTCATTGCTGAAATACGCCCTCAAATGCTTGAAAAGGTGGTCGTGGTGGCCATATGCCCGAAATTATATTTAAATGTTAAATGACAAGAAATTATCTACCAAATAAAAAAATTTTTTGGCCATTTCATAATTTGGTATGTGTTTTATTTAAATTTCAAATCAGCAAGCTCTTGTAAAAACACCCTTTAAATGTATGGTAACTAGAGCAATTAGTTTTGTAATTTTAATTTAAAGTTGATTATCAGACGAAAAAGGTGCATTTTGAGTAAAACTCCTTTATGCAAGATGCCAAGAATGAAGTTCTTTAAATTAAAAGAGAACGTAATTTTCGTTCATATGTGAGCAATTTTAAATTTTGTTGCACATTTTTCACATTTTGTACAAAGTAGAAAATTTTCATTCGAGGGTGTCATTAAGGGAAATATTTAATTTTCAGTGTTAATTACCTGTGATGTACAGCAAAAAAGAAAAAAATCTAACACCATGATGAACAACTATTCATTAGCAATTACGAGTATCTCGTTGTGAGCAAAACAGGTGACCATTTCATTTGTTTGACAAAACAAAAACAAAAGCTAAAAACACAAAATTATTTTAATACGTTTTGAAATGCTCTGCTCTTGCTATCGTTAACTTAATCTCATTAAAAATTAATCTGTTTCCCTGTCATGCCCCAGGTATATATATATATGTGTATGGGTGTGTGTGTGAGTGTACTTGACATCAAAATTTTTCTTCCACTTTTTATTGTGTGCAAAATGGTAGAGATGCACTCGTTTAACGTTTCCTGTTTTAATGTGCACGTATGTTTTTTTAATACTTCAATGTATAAAACTAAATAAATAAAATTGTAGATGCAATGTTATGTTGTTTCTGTGTGTATGTGTGTGCGTGTGTGTTAAATTGCAACTGTTATTTGTTATTGTTGGGGTTGTATTCGTGCAAATACTTTTTGCTGTTGCCAGCGAAAGACAAAAAATGGTTTTATGTTTGAGTTATGAAGTTTGCGGTTTTATAGTTAACAGGGTTATAAAATGAATGGTTTAAATTAGAAAAATTAGTAAACAAACATTAGCCATGTGTGTGTGTGTGTGTGTGTGTGTGTAATAATGAGAGAGAGAGAGTTGTTAGTCAGCTCACATGTAATAATTAAATATTCAAATATCATGTTCCTTGGCTGTCAATAACACGAAATGTTTCGCTTAACAAATTAACATGAAAATGTAATATCCAGGCAAATTCTGCTGTACAACAAATTATCTTTTTTTTATACCCTCCAAAAAAGAATTTGGAGGGTATATTCACTTTGTCATTCCATTTGTAACGCATCGAAATATCCATCTCAGACCCCATAAAATATATATATTCTTGATCAGTGATGAAATCTAAGACGATCTGAGCATGTCCGTCCGTCTGTGGAAATCACGGTTCAGTCCAAACGAATAGAGCTAGACTCTCAAAATTTGGTATACATATATTTTAAAGCTTAGAGCACGTTAAGTTCGGAGAGGGGCTAAATCGGGCAAGGGGGAAAAAAGTTCCCCTAAGAAGAACTAAACCAACCCAGAAAAAACAACGTAATTTTTAAAGTTGTTTAGTTATTTTGTTAAGCAAATGATATATTTTTAAGACAAATAAAATCCAACGCCTTAAAGTTTGAGACATAATATAAAAAAAAATTATTTGTGGACCCCGCCCACTTTAGTGGGCGTTATTATATGCAAAAATAGCATAAAAATTTAACAAATTGTTTTACTTAAGCCTGCATTCCTTAAAAATAAAATTTTGAACCTTTAATAACGAAGCTGAGACGAAACCTGGTACTACTCTGCCCTACCCCCTCCTTCCCCTGTGCCCCCTAAATGACCCTAACATAAATTTTTTTTTTTTTTTAATTTTGTATGTAATCTTCCCAATCATTTATCTTTAGAGTTTTCTGACTACCTGTTGCTGCCCTACCCCCTCCTCCCCCTTTGCCCGCTAAATGACCCTATCAAAAAAAAAGAAATTTTAATTTTGTATATAATTATCCCATTTATTTTTAGAGTTTTATGACAAAGGTGAAATATTTCCTCCACAGCCCTTGCCAGAGCGACCCCGCCAAAATACAGTTTTTATACCCACCAAAGAGAATTGTGATGAAGTCTAAGACCGTTTAGCATTGCCCATACGTTCGTCTGTGGAAAACATGATATTGTATATTTTTGAACCCCGCCCCCTTTAGTGGGCGTTGACGTACGATATTATATAAAGGAACTCTGTCCCACCAAGTTAAACATTTTAAATTCACTCACTAAATATTTGGAGGGTATTTAAGATTCGACCCGGTCGAATAAAACGTTTTTACTTGTTTTTTTTTTTAAATTGTGATAAAAAGATGTTAACCAAATACAGGAAACACGCTTATCAAACACCTGATAATAATATTTTATAGCAGTAAACAAGAGCTTAAACTTCAAATGCCTTCCATAGCAAATATACAATTTCCATAATATATTATGGCTGAACTTTTAATCATGGAGGTCAAAAATTATTTGAAATTGCAAATGCATGTGCATCAAATTTCATCGATGGAACGGCAGGTGTAGTAAATTAAAGGTGTAGGTGGGCGCATGAATGCACAAATTCCTTAATAACAAACGAATGCAGTCGTATGAATTTATGAACAAAAAAATGGTCATACATTTACATGTAAAAATTCATTCCAATAACACATCGGCAGTCATCTCATTCATGCTCGAATAACTTCTCGCATTTGGTTTAGTTGCGCAGAAAAATATGCTACAAAAAAAAACCATAGATTATATATTCAGTATTTAAATGACATTTGCATGATAAAATGCAGCTGTTAGTTTTGTTCGATGGTTGGGTTGGTCCTTCGAATGATAATTTCTTTTTTTTTTTTTAATCTAAAAACAAAAATAGAATAAATATTGTGTGCTTTTGAAAAATAATCCTGGTACGTGAAATTGCATGAACAGACGGACCACCACTTTTGGATATAAAATTGTCTTCAAATTCTTAAGAGCTCTGCCTGGTAAGTTTTTACCGTCTTATTGAAATCAATTGTCTGTCGTTGCTGATGAGCTGAGTAAATGTAGGAAAGAAAAATTCAGCAATATGGCCCTCATCAAGTCACTGTCATGGCAGCCTCTTGATAATTTCGAGAACAAACGATCAATGATGTTACCAGCGTGTGGACAGCAGCAGACGGTAACTTTTGAGGTTGAGCGAATTATTTATGGATGCAATTTACTTATGGATGGGTATTTATTCTTTAAACCCTAGATGAATCTCTACGCTCTATATATAACAATTTTGCTTAACCACAATTCTTTCAATAAAACTGCTCAACTACAGCCAGTTTCAAATTGATGTTCCAGATTGCGTGGCGTCCACATGGCAGGAATCGTATTTAAATATAAATTTCATGAAATTTTCTTTTCAATAAAGCCCGTTTAATTGATATTAAAAATATATTTCTTTGTTTTATTATGATTTAAATTTATGTCACTCTATAAAAAAACAAGTAAAAACGTTATATTCAACCGGGTCGAATTTTAAATACCCTGCAAATATTTAGTAAGTGAATTTAAAATGTTTAACTTGGTGGGACAGAGTTCATTTATATAATATCGTACGTCAACGCCCACTAAAGGGGGCGGGGTTCAAAAATAGACAATATCATGTTTTCCACAGACGAACGTAAGGGCATTGCTAGACCGTCTTACACTTCATCACTAATCAAGAATGTATTTACTTCATGGGGTCCAATTCTCTTTGGAGGGTATAAAAACTGTATTTTGGCGGGGTCGCTCTGGCAAGGGCTGTGGGGGAAACATTTCACCTTTGTCATAAAACTCTAAAAATAAATACTTGGGATAATTATAAACAAAATTAAAATTTCTTTTTTTTTGATAGGGTCATTTAGAGGGCAAAGGGGAAGAGGGGGTAGGGCAGAAACAGGTAGACATAAAACTCTCAAAATAAATGCTTGGGATGATTATATACAAAATTTAAAAAAAAAATATTTTGTAGTAAGAATTTTAACGAACATTTTATATTGCTATATTAAATTTTGAATTAAGATTCTATAGGCTAATTGTTCGAAATTTTAATTTAAATCTCAGAAAGACATGATAAATATTCCAAGGCACAAAGGCAAGTCAACATCAGTTTTATTCAACTTACACAGCAGAGCAGAACAGCTGTTTTCGAAAGACGCAACCCTTTCATCATCAGTGCTCATGTGTATTGTGTTTGTCACCACTTATTAGGTGGCTTAGTTGAATGTTATAACAGTTCCTATTTACACAAATTTTATTGTGAAAAAGAATACGGGAACTGTATCAACCTGATGTTAACATGTTATTGTTATAATACCCGTGTTACCGTTTGATTATTTTTCTTCATGTCCCATTTTTCTGAATTTTTTGTTCCATCATACCTAAGTCAAACTTTTTTGGTTTGAATTTTATACTTAAGTACATGTGAACGTTTTTTTCCAATTTTTATTATTGGGTAGCTCAAGCCATAGCTTAAATTTGTATGTAGTAAGAATTTTAACGAACATTTTATATTGCTATATTAAATTTTGAATTAAGATTCTATAGGCTAATTGTTCGAAATTTTAATTTAAATCTCAGAAAGACATGATAAATAAATCAAACGGTAACACGGTTACCGTTTGATTTACGGTAAAAATAATCAAACGGTAACACGGGTATTATAACAATAACATGTTAACATCAGGTTGATACAGTTCCTGTATTCTTTTTCACAATAAAATTTGTGTAAATAGGAACTGTTATAACATTCAACTAAGCCACCTAATAAGTGGTGACAAACACAATACACATGAGCACTGATGATGAAAGGGTTGCGTCTTTCGAAAACAGCTGTTCTGCTCTGCTGTGTAAGTTGAATAAAACTGATGTTGACTTGCCTTTGTGCCTTGGAATATTTATCATGTCTTTCTGAGATTTAAATTAAAATTTCGAACAATTAGCCTATAGAATCTTAATTCAAAATTTAATATAAAAAAATATTTTTTTTTGGTAGGGTCAGTTAGGGGGCAAAGGGGGAAGAGGGGGTAGGGTAGAAATCGGCAGTCATAAAACTCTAAAAAAAAAATGATTGGGATAATTGTATACAAAATAACCAAAAAAAATTTTTTTTGGTAGGGTCATTTAGTTGGTGAAGGGGGAGGAAAGGGTAGGGCAGAGTAGTACCAGGTAACGTCTCATCTCCGTCATTAAAGCTTAAAAATGTTATTTTTAAAGAATGTAGGCTTAAGTAAAACAAGTTGTTAAATTTTAATGCTATATTTGCATATAATAACGCCCACTAAAGTGGGCGGGGTCCAAAAAATTGTATTTTTTTATTTTATGGCTCCAAGTTTAAGGCGTTGGACCGTATTTGACATAAAAATATATCATTTGCTTAACAAAATTACAAAAAAAACTTTAAAAATTATGTTGTTTTTTCTGGGTTGGTTTAGTTCTTCTTAGGGGAACTTTTTTCCCTCTTGCCCGATTTAGCCCTTCTTCATTCTTAACCTACTCTAAGCTTTGAAATATATTAATACCAAATTTTAGGGTCTAGCTCTTTTCGTTTGGACTGAATCGTGATTTCCACAGACGGACGAAGGGATGGACATGCTCAGATCGTCTTAGATTTCATCACTGATCAAGAATATATATACTTTATGGGGTCTGAGATGGATATTTCGATGCGTTACAAACGGAATGACAAAGTGAATATACCCTCCAAATTGTTTTTTGGAGGGTATAAAAAACACCCTTTAATGAACTTACGAAATCGTAAAATTTCCTACTAAAGAATTTTTCTTAAAAATAATTTTTTTAAAGAAAGCAAGATTAATGTGACATAAGGAAAAATCAGTTCCCATTAAAATTTTCAAAATTCATCTTTCTTTGATTGTAATTTGTCATCTGATCTCATATCAGTTTTAGATTTTGATAAATTGGCGGCTAAAAATTTTTAATTTATTAAAATGTTTCTTTATAAACAAGAGTGCATATATTCCCTATATTAAATTTTACATTTTAAATTTAATAACTTTTGAAATTAATCATTTGTCGCATGCCGTGTAAATTCTAAGCGTCAAAACTTTAGAGAAAAAAGTCAACTAACAAATTGTTTACATTAATGCCAGAAGTTACCAGATTTTTAATTACTTTAATCGTGTAACATGTCAACATATTAAATTAACTGTCTTCGTATTCTGTGTTTTTCTTTTGTTTTAGATTAAATTAAATGTTTGCACAAGTAAATGTTGTAATTATTCCCGTGACTCATTTGTGTTTCATTGTTCTCTCGTTAGGCTTGTAATTAATGACAAGTTTTTTTTTTTTGTCCTCTACGAATATGAAGTAGCTCGAAAAGTTTACCTTCGCTTTGGATGTACAAAAAAAAAATATTATATTTCATATAGAAAATAGAAACTAAAAGTTGCAGGCACAAAATGGTTACAAAATTGCAGTTTTACTTTGTGTGTGTGTGCGTTGCTTGTTTTTGAATAATTGGGCTTGTACGCATTTTTTTTAATTACTTCAACCCTTTTCGCTATTTATATATCTTATTTGTAGCTTAAGGCTTAAGGTATCTATGCATTAGATCACTAAGATTTATATTGAAATTGTAGGTTAAGGAATGCTAAGGAAAATATATTACAAAATTGAGTAAAAGTGTTATCTTTGATAAAGACCTTTAGTAATGAATGAGGAGTTTATAATTTTAAATATTAACCCCGGTATTCATAAAATTTAAAATGAGTTTGAAATGTATTTTAATAAAAAAATTTCACACAAAATTTTCTTAAAACAGATTTCAATTTCAAATACGTTTGTGCACAATCTGGTATAAAAAAAGTTTTAAACACATCAATTTGACAATCTCAGCTGTTGATTATGTCCATGCAGCCTTTGCAAATAATTTGGAAATTTACAATTAATACAGCAGTTCAACTCAATTGATACTCTCAAATGGTAATTGTTTATGCAAAAACACATAAAGAGCGGAAAATGTAATAAAACGGCAGCGTGGTTACTAACTAAAAGTGTCTCGTCACCGCACAAGGGAGCCAAAGGAACTAATTTTGAGGATTAATTAAAAAAAAATTCAAATATGTATCGCGAAAATTCAAAATTAAAATAAAGAGCAAAAAATTAATGTGACGATATTTTTGTGGCGACTCGTTGAAATTATATATTGCGAGAAAAAAAATCTAAACAAGTAAAAACGTTATATTCGACAGAGTCGAATCTTAAATATTTAGTGAGTAAATTTAAAATGGTTAACTTGGTGGGACAGAGTTCCTTTATATATATCGTACGTAAACGCCCTCTAAAGGGGGCGGAGTACAAACATAGACTATATTATGTCTTCCACAGACGAACGTATGGGCATCGTCTTAGACTTCATCACTGATCAAGAATATATATACTTTATGGGCTCCAGTTCTTATTGAATGGTATTAAAACTGTATTTTGTCGAGGTCGCTCTGGAAAGGGCCGTGGGGGAGACATTTCAGTTTTGTCATAAAACTCTAAAAATAAATTTTTGGGATAATTATATACAAAATTTCAAAAAAAAATTATTATTTTTTGATAGGGTCATTTAGGGGGCAAAGGGGGAGGAGGGGGTAGGGCAGAGTAGTACCAGGTTACGTCTCAGCTTCGTCATTAAGGCTTAAAAATGTTATTTTTAAAGAATGTAGGCTTAAGTAAAACAATTTGTTAAATTTTTGCACTATTTTCGCTTATAATAACGCCCACTAAAGGGGGCGGGTTCCAAAAATTACTTTTTTTATTTTATGGCGTTGGACCTTCTTTGACATAAAAATATATCGTTTGCTTAACAAAATTACAAAAAAACTTTAAAAAATATCTTGTTTTTTAGAGGTTGGTTTAGTGCTTCTTAGGGGAACTTTTTTCCCTCTTGCCCGATTCATCCCATCTCCGAAGTTAACCTTCTCTAAGCTTCGAAATATATTTGTACCAAATTTCAAGAGTCTAACTCTTTTCGTTTAGACTGACTCGTGATTTCCACAGACGGACGGACATGCTCAGATCGTCTTAGATTTCATCACTGATCAATAATATATAACTTTATGGGGCCTCAGAAGGATATAAAAAGAGTAAAAAAAATATATTACGCAAAGAAATACATTTTACAATGAATAATTTCAAAAAAACAATAAATGTTATTATGCAGTCGTCAAGTCCAGCTAAATATTAATATGTTTTGCTTAAATTTAAATTTATATTATTTGTGGTAGCGGTAGGGAATGACCTGACTTCCTCCCCCTGTATCCATAAAATATATATGCTAAAATATGCAGATTATTTTCAGACTAAAATTGACCATTTGACCCCACTGTGCACTTCCTAATAAAATTTGTATAAATAAAAACTGTTATTATATTCAACTCATACGTAGTTCAGACATACACCTTAATTGAACTTATCTTTACTGACATTATTGAGCTCTTATCTTTACTGACATTATTGAGCTCTTATAATTATAATTACTGACATTATTGAGCTCAATTAACCACATAAAATTTCAATTAAGTGATTGCTCATTGAAATGATTGCTCAATTAACACTTAATTGTAATAAAATCGGGCACAATTGTAAATGCAGCCGTGATAAAAGTAAACAAATGTAAAATGTGGTAAAAGTAAACAAAAAAAAAATGTTAAATTCTGAAGTTAAATTACTGACATTAATATCATTATTATTTGGAAAATTAAAAAAAATCACAGATTTGAACTTACGAGTCCTCCTGATAATGAAAAGCTTTTTGTTTTTAATTATCATACGTTGATTGAATAAGATTAAATTTTGTATTTTAAATGAATTGATTAAATTTTGTAAATGTGATCAGGAAGATAATTATGCCAACAAGGTGAATAGTGACTCAATTAAAAATGCTTATCTGAATAACATAAAAAGGTAGTTTGTTCCACATACGGACTGTTCGGCCAAAAAACGAATTTTCTCTGTAATGCGTAGTGCGATTCGTTGGAATATCGACCGCGCTCTTGATGTAAAACGTGTTGAGCGTAAGAAAGAATGGGTTTCAGGAACAAGTTCCCTAATTTCACCAGAGCACCTGCCATTATAGTAACGATAGAACAACGATTCGCACCCCACATTGCGACGATGCTCAAGAGAGTCAATAGAGTCGGCTAGCCTACTGTCTCCGATGAGTTTCATCGCCCTCTACTGTACGCGGTCGAGTAACTTCAAAATAGACTTTGAAGCACCGGCCCAAACATGAGAGTTGTATTCGATCTTCGGTCGGATATAAGTGACGTAAATATTAAAAAGATCAGAAGGGGTGAAGTATCTCTTGCACCGTCTTAAGAAGCCAAGGCACTTGAATGCTCCTTTTGCGACCTGAAAGACATGTTCCGTCCATCTGACATCACACTACACTTTCATGCCATAATACTTACACCACCCATAAGTCATACGTACGTCGATGCGTAAGCATACAACACTGGGTCTTACGGGTATTAAAATCTACCCTGTTCGCCTGACCCCATTCGGAAATCTTCGCGAGGTCACTATCCAGAACGTCATTCATAAACTGCCTCCTCGTCTCGATTTCAGACGTTGACGGCCTGCAGTTAAATGAATAAGAATTCGAAAGGCTGCTATCATCTGCGAAAGAGTGAATAGGACAGGAAGTTTGGGAAAGTAGATCGTTAAGAAAAATTAGAAATAGAGTAGGAGAAAGGACGGAGTCCTGCGGTCTTGTGACAAATTGAAATTTCAATAAAGTTTTTATGTAATAGGAGGCAAGATGCGGGTACTCCTCACAGAAACTAGTTATTAGTTTTCTTTTAAATGCAAGAATTAGAGTCACTAAATTTCATAGGCCTAATTCAAGCTTACACCCTTTTTCTTTAACACATTTTATATAGAGAGAGATATGGCAAATAAGTGTGTTATAAGCACGGAATAGTTTTTATGAAACAGGCCTTATGTGCTTAACTCTTAAAACAAGCAGAAGTATCCATGAAAATCTGCTATAGAAATAAAGTTCAATAAATACTTAAAATTTGTCTACAAAATTTTATGAATTTTGCTTAAAATTTTAGCAAGAAAAATTTTTGTTATAACAATTTAACGAACTTTCTAGCATAGAAAATATTTGCAAACACCCTCAAAAGCCCTAAATGCGGCACACAGGTATTATTCTGTATCATTTTCTTAAATATTTATGTAAATATGAGTTTCAGGAATAGTTGGACGAAATTGAGACTGATCCTACAACCAAATGAATATGAAATTTGTATGAGCTCAACTATTTTTCTATGATATTTCATGAATAATTAAATTATTATGGTTGCACGTAGAAAAGTTTTGCATTTCTTTTTTTTTTTGTTTTGTTTTTCTTTTTTTATTGAATATAACAAATTTACATTTTCTGTTTTATTAACAATTTGCTGCAAAAAGTAAAGGATTATTTTATATAAAGGAATTAATTTCTGTGTTTTGACAAGCACATGTAGGTTTTCTCCTTGAATAAAAATTCAATGGTGTGCAAAAATATTTATTGAATGATTGATTTTCAATCAAAAAATTACAAAAAAAATAAATAAAAGGAGGAATTTTGCAGAAAAAGAAAAAAAACTAAAATATATAAAATTGCATAAATTACATGTGAAATTATTATGAAAGGCATACGAGGTTTGTTCAAAAAATAAGTTAGATTTACATATTTCTCGGGCAACAAACATTCGAAAAAGTAGGAAATAGGAAGATATATTATATTATAATATGTGTTAAAAATTTAATAAAAAGTCGTCCGAATTATAAATTTTTGCGAATTGGTGAATGGATTTTTAGTATGCACATGCCACATTACAGTAGTGAACAGTAGTGAACAGTAGTGAACACTAGTGAACAGTAGTGAACAGTAGTTTCCATAACAAATCATTTTGCGTATATAAAACCTGGTCACCCGATATTGTTTTCTTCGTCGTTCGCTGACAAAACAATTAGAAATAAATCTATTTCAACTTTCGGTGAGTATGACGAATTTCGATCAGCACCACGATTGTGTGCATTTTCATATACACCGATGTGTTTTATTTTTAGCCACGAATATTCGCGACCAAAGATTCGTCGTTTGTCGCAGTTGTCTTCCAGTTCAGTTACACTATTACACAGTTTCTAAATAAATAACTAGTGAATGTGGTTAGACTGCAGCGTCCAGAAACGAACTCCTATACACGCATGTAAATGAAATGTGTGTGTTCGTTGCTGTCGATTTTTTGGTATAAATAATTTTGTGGTAATTTTTTATTTTTATTGTTAATTTTTCATATGTCGTTTTAATCTCTTTGTTAAAAGAATTTCTGTTTAGTATCGTTTTCAAAGCTAATTTAATGATGACTAATTTAAGATATTGCTTATTAGCTTTAATATACACGATCAGTGGAGTGACATAAAAATTTTTTCATATTTTATATTGGACACGTTAACTTGAATTATATTCGTATTCCTATTCGTTTCAGATATTCGTATTCATGTTCACTAATATCAAAATATTTACATATGCACATCACTACTAAGTCGACATGTGTGTCTATATCAGGGCACCTCAGCCATTACACTCCAGATACGAGTGCCAATCGGATTTTTTACACGTATTCACATACGCAACACGAACAGTAACGAAATTCACATCAATGAGAGAAGAGAAAATAAAAATGTTATTCATAGACAACAACAAATGCATGACTTAATTCGATTTTTTGTATTCTTGGATGGATGAATTTATATATATTATGATTTTTAGTCATTTTGTATGATACAAAAATGGTTTTATAATATTTTATATCTCCATTGGAAGATAGTATTGTCTATAATAGAATATTTTAATATAAGCCTTTTAAAATACAAATTTTGTTTAATTTTGCAGTAAATTTTTTTTTTCATAAAAAACATGCGACTTGCCTCGTCGAACTTTAACAGTCAATTAAATTAAATTTTTGTGTGCGCTTAGGAGGCCAAAAAATTATACTACATACAAGGGCTCACAGCGATAAGGCCGGTACTCTGTTTGAATTTTTGAAAAATATTTAGCAGCATTAATTATTTCATTTGAAAAAATTGACAAATAAAAATTATAAATTTTTTGTTTTCCTTAAGGCTAGTACTCTGTTTAAATTTTCGAAAAATATTTAGCAAAATTGTGTTCAGAAAAATTTCACGTGTTTTTCATAGTAATCTAGTTTTCCAAATTTTTCCACGCTTATTTCGACTAAATACTTTTTATATGGGCTTTGACAGCATTTCGGTCGAAATTATCAATTGATTTTGTGATCAACGGCAACACCTTTAAATGTTCTTTCTTGTTCACATAGTTGCCAGACAAAATAGATGCAATATCTCCAAGTTTTGGAGAAAAAACATCAAAATCTTCATATTACTTTTTAAAATCGTTAATGTGAAATTATTACGGTAGTTTTATGAAAAATACCCCAACATTTCTACAGAATTAAAAAATGTTTTAAATTTTTCATATAAAACGGTGTTATTTTGACAAAAAAAAATTTAAAAACAATGAGTAAGTTCAATTTGAAGTACATATACGTAAAATAAGAAATTGCTTCTGTTTAATATTTTTGTTCCTATAAATTTTTTTATTGCAAAAAGTTTTATGGGGAGAAGAGGGTACATAAGGCTCTTTTTTCCGAGGCTCTATATCTCAAAAGTTACATTGCCGATTATTATTATTTAGATTTTTTAATTAGCTTCTTTAATGTAGCTATCACCTATTACTAATATTTTACGAATTATATTGCTAGAAGTACGAGTTTCAACGTCTAGTAGCGTCTTTATATAGAATTTTTTCAAAATTACAAACATTTTAATAGATGAATTGACTTGAAAGCAAATTTTTTGATTTGTAAGTCTTTTTTTATAAAATATGTTTTTTCTCTTAATTAAAAGTAAGAAGCAAAATGTTTTTATTCCACATACATATTTAGATTTTTTTACTCCTCTATTATATTTTCCTGGACTTGGTCTTTTAAATATTTCGTTCAAATTTAATATTTAAATCACATTATTTTTAAACAGAAATAACGGAACACAATATTTTTATGTCAGATAAAATGGCAATATATAAGTCAAAATATTCCAACATTATGTACATTAATAAATTCGGAAAAAAATTTAAAATAATTTTAGCCTTACAAATATTGCGTGGAGTGTATAATTTATTCACTATAAGGAAGTTCGCCTGTATTAATTAAATGTAAGAAATACATATTAATGAAAACTTTATTTAAATATTTCATGTCATTTTATTTTTGGCATAAAAAGTCGTAAAAATGACGTCGTCTGGCAACATTATTTGTACGCTCTTGCTTAAAAAAACAGTCACTAACACATGAAAAATTCACAAATACATTATACTTAAATATTTTCTCCCATTGAGGAGCCCTGGTCTATATGTTTAAAATATTTGCTATTGAATTTTAATAAAAAGTAGGAAAACCTTAATTGCAACTGAAAGCTGTCAACTATTTTTAATTTCTATTCTTTATGAAACTGCCATCAAAAAAATATATTTGAAAATTCATAAACTGAACTAAATTGAGAAACTAAAGCAAAAATATATATATTTGCTTTTTCAGCATGAAATATTTTTATACACGTGTCAAGTAATTAAATTTCTACAAAAGTTGCCAAGCCTTTAATGGCTATGAGCCCCTCTACTCTTCTACTCTCATCAATTAAGATTCGTTTCGAACTCATAAAAGGCTTATGTGCACACCTAATCGCTACACCAATTTCACTATATAAAATATTTATTTAATTTTATTGAAGTTTCAACTTTAACTCATTCCTATAAGCAGCTCTTCTGCACATCCATCATATTGTTCTCGACATATTTCTGGAATTTTTATTATAAAATATTTTTGCTACAAAATTTCAATATAAAATTTTACAGCACTCCTTACGAACTAAACGAACAGGAATGTTGCGTTGTGTTACAAATAACACAGCAACCTTAACAGATTTGCCATCCTTTCACTATTGCAAAAAAAAAAACAAAAACAAAAAAACAAATTTTATTACTGACATACCAAAAACAAGCGACTACCAAAAATTGAAATAAATTCCTATTTTACATAAAATTATTTTACCTCTTCTTGTTCTCTTTTATGTTTGCATTTTTTTTTTATTTTTACAATCTTCTGTTGGTTTTTATTGAACTCAACGTGCGGATATGAAAAAAAAAACAGTGTATTCCAGATAAAGTGAATTGAAAAGTTCGCCCATTTTGGTGAATTGTTAATAGCACTGGGTCAGAAATGGAAACCGTGGCACACTATTAGTGTTCTATTTTGACATATGATACATTTTTTTTGGTGGTAAATTGGTAATACCACAATTCATTTGGTGCAATTTTTACTACTGAAATTTCATTATCTGACTATATTAATTTTGTCGTTATTTTCTTTTACTTGGTGTTATTTTTATATTTTAAATGTGCAGAGTTGAAAACCAATATTCATGGGTTAGCACAAAAAAAAACTGGTGCAAAGTTAGCATTCCTTTCTGGTAGGATTTCAATAAAGGTTGGCTATAAAACCAGTTACGAATATGCAGACTTGTTAGCAGATGTTACTAAAAATACTAGCCCGCCGTCAACAATTGGATATTTTGTGCCAATTGTTAGCAGATTTATTTTGACTAGCATCACGTGGTGGTCAAAATTCAATCACTTAACATTTTAATTATTTATATACGCAGTGCAGTTTAAGAGACCAACAGAAGCAGTTTGTTCTCTTTTTTTCTAGTTTTATTTCTGCAAAAATACATAAAGCAAAGACATATTTTTTCTTTCTTTTCCATAATAATTTGAAAATCATATTGCTTCTAAAGAACTGAAACGGTAAAAATAGAATTAATATGGTACACATTTGTGGCAAAAAAACATTTTCAAAGTCGGCTACCCAGTACAGGCGTAAAGAGATTACAGCGAATGTGTGTCCATATTAATAACATAGACATAGTACATATGTACATGCATACATTTAGTCGTTCTGATTCATCCGCTCTTTGGTTTACATCAACGTTATTATACAATTTTCAAATATAATAAAATAATTGAATCAAAATATACTTTTCACAAAAACTATTTTTTTCAAAAACTGTTTTTTCCCAAACTGTAATTTTTCTGTAAAAAAAGTACTTACTGCAAAAAGTACTTATTGGGAAAATGTACCTGTTGAAAAAGGACTCTTCGAAAAAAGTACTTTTTGAAAAAGTACTTTTTGAGAATGTACTTTTTCAAAAAGTACTTTTTCAAAAACTATTGTTTCAAAAAGTACTTTTTCAAAAAGTACTTTTTCAAAAAGTACTTTTTTCGAAAAGTCCTTTTTCAACAGGTACATTTTCCCAAAAGTACATTTCTCAAAATGTTCCTTTTCCTAAAAGTACTTTTCCCAAAATGTACTTTTTCTGAAAAGTACAATTCCCAAAACGTACTTTTACCAATTTTTTTTTTCAAAAAGTAATATGTACATATATCAAAAGGTACTTTTTCAACAAGCACTTTTTTCGAAAAGAAATTATTCAAAAGTACTTTCTCCGAAAAGTCGTTTTTTCTAAAAGTTCTTAATCCGAAAAGTACTTTCTCCGAAAAGTACTTTTTTCGAAAAGTCCTTTTTCAACAGGTACATTTTCCCAAAAGTACATTTTTCAGAATGTTCCTTTTCCTAAAAGTACTTTTCCCAAAATGTATTTTTCTGAAAAGTACATTTCCCAAAAAGTACTTTTACCAATTTTTTTTCCAAAAGTAATATGTATATCAAAAAGTACTTTTTCAACAAGCACTTTTTCCGAAAAGATATTATTCAAAAGTACTTTTTTTTTATATTTTAGAAAGTATTTTCTCCAAAAAGTATTCGTTTCGAAGAAGTGGTTCCTCTAAAACGTACTTTTTCCGAGAAGTACTTTTTCCAAAAAATACTTTTTCTGAAAACTACCTTTCCAAAAAAAAAGTACTTTGACCAAAATTTCTTTTTCCAAAACGTAATTTTTCAAAGAGTATTTTTTCAACATATATTTTTTCCGAAAAGTATTTATTCAAAGAGTACTTTGCCCGGTAAATCCATTTTTTCTGAAAGTACTTACTCCGAAAAGTACTTTTTCCGAAAGTACTTCTTCCAAAAAGTTATTTTTCCAAAAAGTACTTTTCCCGAATAATACTTTTTCAGAAAGTACTTTTCCCAAAAAGTAATTTTTCAAAAAGTATTTTTTCAGAAAGTACTTTTTCAGAAAGTACTTTTTCAGAAAGTACTTTTTCAGATAGTACTTTTCCCGAAAAGTAATTTTTCAAAAAGTATTTTTTCGGAAAAGTACTTCTTCTGTACGTCTCTTTCAAAACAATACCTTACCAAAAAAAAAATACCTTTTCCTAAAACTACCTTTTCCAAAAAGTACTTTCCCCGAAAAGAACTTTTTCCAAAAAGCTAACTTTCCCAAAAACCACATTTGAATTAAATAATTTTCGTTAAAAGAATATTTAAGAGTTTAATTATATTCAGAGAAATAGAGAAAATTAATTAAAAACTTGTTGGATAAAAAAAAGATTTTTGTTTTATGGTATTACTGAATAATTTTGTACGCTTTAACAAACTTGAAATTTAATACACAAATAATACAATTTGGTATCATTAAAAATTCAACAAAAAGTATGCTGTAGTTTTTGCTTGCATTGTCTGGTGTGTATAATTGAGGGTATTTGGCATATTACTCATACGCTCTGCTGGACTATGTTCTCAAAACACCACGGTGTACCGCAGCAGAGTACGCAGTAAGTTGCATTCGCAACGTATGAGTGATATTTGTTCAACAATTTAAACTTGTATCTATTGCTCATACGCCTCAGCTTCATATAATATACATATTTGTTCTGTTTTTACTGTAACATTTTACTTGCAAAAGTCGTGTTAACAGACATAAAAGATTTAGCGAAAAATCTATAGTTCTGTAGTGTTAGAACATATTTTTAGCCCAGGAAGAATAGTCAATATTTTTTGAGTCAAAGGAAACTCATTTCGAAACATTGTAAATTTGTATTATAATAATACATAGCAAAATTGTATATATAAACATAAATATTAATTTGTACAGTTCAGTGCTAACATACTCATATCACACTATTCTAACTGTATTTTTCAAAGCATGCTGTTCTTTGAATAAAACAATAAATAAAAACGGGTTTTATTCAATCCAGACTATAGAGTTGCAATCAATCCGGATTATAGAACGCAATATTCCGGATTCTTGGAGTCCGGATTATCGAATTTACACAGACGATCTTTGAATTTACCTTGCACCTGGGAATTTTTGTTACCCCCTGCTGAATTAAAACAACAATCAGAATGTCAATTTTAACTGAATTTAATAAAAATATCAAATAGATTTGAAAGAAGTTTAAATCAATATTTAAAAAATTGTTACTTTCATGAATTCAAAAATTTTCTTTTCTTAAGAATATGAAACGTGAGCAGCCCATTATAAAGCAGGCAGTGCATATGATATGGAGATGGATCGGCAGTTATTTAAGGAGAAATTTCTATAGTCTAACAAAGATGATGGTTGAGTCAAATTTTCAAACAAAAAAAAAATTTGGCATTGCACAACTATCCAAGGAACGGACGAAGTACAAAACAGCACCGCAAATTGTGTACGATGGAGAAAAAATTGCATTTTAATTTTAATTTTTGTTTTTCAGTCTAGATTTATAAAAATGTTTTAAGGTTGATTTCAAGTCGATTTAAACAAAATGTGCAAATGTCTAAAGTCATTAAAGAATATCCACATATAAGTTTCATGAGAAACTAACTTTTGATGAAATAATTTAAAAACTTTTACTTTTGCATTTGTTTTAAATTTTAAAAATCCAGTTGTTTAGTTGTTGACTTTTTTCTGTCTAATATAAAAGAAAACAACGGCAAATGAAAATATTAAAAATTTGGTAAAAATTACTTTACCACACAATATATTTCGTCAACTGTTGTGTGCCCTAGGCCTTCTTTATAACCACATGTAGCATTTCCATTAAAACTTTAAATACTGATAACGACAAAAAGTCATTAAAAGGAGGGCAAATTGTCAATATATATTATCCTTGTCAGCTTATATACACATACACGAGTACGAATGTGAGTATGTAGGTTTGTCTGTAAGCATAACACTTTTCATAAAACCGTTAAAAAACAAAAATCATTTTCATTGAAAATGACTTTTCTACGTTTTTATTTCTCCATTTTCATTAAAAAAATTTTCCCTTTTTCTGTTGTCATTGCATTAAATGACTTTATGTGATACGTACATGTCAATCATTGAAGATAATTTAAAAAGAAAAAGTATTTTACAGAGACAACAAAAAAAATGAAAAAAAATATAATGCGAAATGTGAAAGAGGTTACATGACATGGAAAAGATTATCTTGATATAAAGACAAGTGGAGGTGGTATAACAAGTTTCAGTTTTAATTCTTGTTTTTTTTGTGAGAAATACGTTAATCAGTTAATGTCCATGACAAGTACAGAATGTTGCAGACATTGACAGGGATCTGACTAACATTCAGTGGGTTTCTAGTGTTACAAAAGTTGGAAATTTTATTTTTAGTTAAAAGTATCTTACGTACGTTTAACCAACAACATAACGACACGATGTGATTACTGAATCGAAGGTATAAATGTTGAATAAAGATCGTGTTATGAAATGATTGGACGATCATTAAGTCATTCTTATTTGAGATATTAAGCGTTTATATTACAATTGTATTATAAAAGGTTTATAAAGCTGTACACTCTATTGCCATGTGATATAAGAAAAATTATTAAACTTAACAGTCATATGACAGAATTCATTATACAATGATTTTCCAATTGTGGCTCATATTAAAAGCTACCATACGGAGAATTGTTGAAGCCAAAAGTTAAAGAGAACAAATGAAATTATTGTAAAGAGAATACACTAAGATTTGGTTATAAGAGAAAATTAATATATAACAAGAAATGTATTTAAAAAGAGGTTCAAAAAAATTGTAAAGTCACAAGACAACATAGTGTTCGAAAAATTGAACCAAGTGAATTAATACCAAATAAAGAATATTTTATACCCGCCAAAAAATAAATTGGAGGGTGTATTCACTTTGTCATTCCGTGTGTAAGGCAGCGAAATATCTCTCTAAGCCCGCGTTAAGTATATATATTCTTGATCAGCGATGAACCTTAAGACGATTTAGACATGTCCGTCTATTCGTGTGTCTTTTGCAATTGAAACGCATGGAGCCAGACGGTTAAAATTTGGTATAGATAAATTGTTATGGATTGCAAAAGTCAAGTTTGTAAATGGGTTGAATCGGACCAGCGGTAAACAAGTTCCCCCAAGACCCAACCTAATCCAACCACTAAAAACAACATAATATAAAAGAAAAATTGTTTAATTTCTTAAGCAAATGATAAATTTTTATGTCAAAGAGGTTTAAGCGTTGAACTTCCAGCTAGAAAATGCGAAAAATCAATTTTTAGTGGGCTTAACGTAGTATGTTACGTTGACCTAACGTAATATGTTACGTTTACGTAACGTCATATGTTACGTTGACGTAACGTAATATGTTACGTTGACGTAACGTAATATGTTACGTAAGAGTAACGTAATATGTTACGTAAGAGTAACGTAATATGTTACGTAAGCGTAACGTAATATCTTACGTTGACGGAACGTAATATGTTATTTAAGCGTAACGTAATATCTTACGTTGACGTAACGTAATATTTTACGTTGACGTAACGTAAAATGTTACGTTAACGTAACGTAATATGTAACGTAGTATAAATATTTAACAAATTGAATAATTTAAGCCTACATTCCTTTAAAATTAAATTTTAAAACTTTTATGACGAAGCTGAGACGTTCTCTGATCTTTCTCTGCCCTACCCTCCCACCTCTTTTGCCCCTAAATGACCCTAAAATAATTTTTTTTTTACAATTAATAACCTAAAATTTGAATTTTTAGTATTTCATGGCCCCTCTCGGAGTGACCGCTACAAAATAGGCCATTCAAATGAATAAAAAAATTGCAATCTCCTATACACTTTGTTTTATTTAACTATACAGAAAGGTAACACTTAATGAAAGATCCTTTATTTTAAAATTTATTTCTGAATTCTATTTCCTTAAAACCTTTTAAAATAAAATCTATTAGCAATTTGTTAAAAGTACGTTTTTGAATTCTGCATCAAAAAGTTTATGTAAAATAAAAAGAAATACTTTTATGACATCAATTGAAATATACTTTTCCACTCACACAAATGGCTAACAGCTAGACACAATTTGAAAGAAAATAAATCAATGAAAGGCCTAAGCACGACGTCTCAGCTTCTAGTCAGAGTTTTTTTTTTCTTTTGCCGTATTTCATTTATTTATTTTTTTTTTCAACTTCCGTTACATTGTAAATATCTTTCAGCCAGTTGCATATTGTTGTGGTTAAAACCTTGAGCATTGTTGTGGATAAAGCCCTGTATATACAAACACACACACGCATACACATACACGTACACATCTAACAAATATATTCAAGAACAGGCAGTCACTTTTTTTTTTCAAAAAAATATGTAATGAAAATACCACAAAACTGAAACTATCATTTTCCTACAGCCACAACTGCCATCTAAGTGTCCGACCTCGATCCGTTTTCTTTTTTTATATTTTCTTATACAATCGCACTTAAATATGAACGCATACCAGCACAATAGGGATTTTTGTAATAAATACATCATTTTTGCTAACAACACGTTGCAATATTTATTAAATATATATAATAATATAAGAAAAAATCTAATTTTGTATAACATATTTTCTATAAACATTATTTCCTTTTAAACATCCTAATAACTATTTGTTAACAACTTGTTTTGTGTGTGTGATTTCAATAATAATAATAAAAGTACAAATCTAGAGAAAAGGAGAATGCTTTTATCATACAAAAAACAAAAACACAAGCAAAAAACATTAACAAAAAAAAAAAATGAACAAAACAAACAAATAAAGAACGAAATTAAATATTTATCTAAGCGGAAACGGATATGTGTTGTTTTGCATTCAATGCATTGTAAATGTTAAATATTTGTTTTTTTGTATATTGACGATGCGTTAGTGCAATTGTGTTGTTGTGGACACAAATAATAGTTTGTTGCAGTGCAAATAATTCGGGCATGTGTGTAAACATGTTTGCGACATATTTATTTACACTTTAAATAGATATTGCGGCATAATGTGAGTGCAGTTCCTTTTTTAGCTAAAAAAAATATTATATTATTGCAGTAATAATGCGCCCTATTCTGTAACTATTTGTCGACGTCAACGTCAAGACAATATCAAACAAGTAAAAACGTTATATTCGACCGGGTCGAATCTTAAATACCCTCCAAATATTTAGTAAGTGAATTTAAAATATTTAACTTGGTGGGACAGAGTTCCTTTATATAATATCGCACGTCAACGCCCACTAAAGGGGGCGGGGTTCAAAATTAGACAATATCATGTTTTCCACAGACGAACGTATGGGCATTACTAGACCGTCTTAGACTTCATCACTGATCAAGAATATATTTACTTTATGGGGTCCAATTCTCTTTGGAGGGTATAAAAACTGTATTTTGGCGGGGTCGCAATGGCAAGGGCTGTGGGGGAAACATTTCACCTTTGTCATAAAACTCTAAAAATAAATGCTTGGGATAATTATATACAAAATTAAAATTTATTTTTTTTGATAGGGTCATTTAGAGGGCAAAGGGGAAGAGGGGGTAGGGCAGAAACAGGTAGACATAAAACTCTAAAAATAAATGCTTGGGATGATTATATACAAAATTTAAAAAAAATATATTTTTTTTTTTGGTACGGTCATTTAGGGGGCGAAGGGGAAGGAGGGGGTAGGGCAGAGTAGTACCAGGTTTCGTCTCAGCTTCGTCATTAAAGCTTAAAAGTGTTATTTTTAAGGAATGTAGGCTTAAGTAAAACAATTTGTTAAATTTTTATGCTATTTTTGCATACAATAGCGCCCAAAAAGTGGGCGGGGTCAAAAAATATTTTTATTTTATTTTTTGGCTCCAAGTTTAAGGCGTTGGACCGTATTTGACATAAAAATATATCATATGCTTAACAAAATAACCAAAAAACTTTAAAAATTATGTTGTTTTTTCTGGGTTGGTTTAGTTCTTCTTAGCGGAACTTTTTTCCCTCTTGCTCGATTTAGCCCATCTTCGAACTTAACCTGCTCTAAGCTTCAAAATATATTTATGCCAAATTTCAAGAGTCTAGCTCTTTTCGTTTGGACTGAATCGTGATTTCCACAGACGGACGAACGGACGGACGGACATGCTCAGTTCGTCTTAGATTTCATCACTGATCAAGAATATATATACTTTATGGGGTCTGAGATGGATATTTCGATGCGTTACAAACGGAATGACAAAGTGAATATACCCTCCAAATTCTTTTTTGGAGGGTATAAAAAGGGATACTTTGATACTCGTTGTGGTGAACAATTGAATCCTGCAGATGGAATATTCTCTAAGGGCTGTTAAAAACAAACAATTGGTGAACAAAAAGTGTAAATAATTATCACATATTTTATATTGTCTTATTGTCGACGTCGACAAATAGTTGCAGAATAAGGAGTTATATTAATAATTTTACACCATGACACAACTATTCTTGCAATAATTTCTCTATAACAATTTCAAAGAGTACTATTTCTTCAAAAGACCCAAAACTTCAAAACTACGTAGATTCGGCACGTCTAAGATTCTTGAGTCCAGAAGGTAGTTTTATTTTATATTTAATTATAAAGGATCCGCCAACTAATGTTTTTTTTCAACTAGTGCTTATTTCGTGAATGGTAACACTTTGCTCATGTCTGATTTGACAGATAATTAGTTTTATCCTTCCACTGAACGAATATGGTTGACCATCCAAAGCGTTTTCGCTTCGCAAAGTGGGCCTGCGATCGACTTACAGAAGATGCCGATTTTACCAAAATAAATCCTCTTTTCAAATAAAGCTCATTTTGATCTTGGCGGGTATGTAAACAAGCAAAATTGTCGCATTTGGGGCACAGAAAACCCGCACGCATACATTGAAAAGCCGACGCACCCAGAACGAGTCACTGTTTGGTGCGGATTTTGGTCCAGAGGCCTAATTGGGCCATTTTTCTTCGAAAATGAGCAGGGAGTGGCCGTTACAGTCAATGGCGATCGTTATCGGGTCATGTTGAACGAATTTTTGTCCACAAAAATTGAAGCGGAGGATATTGGCAACATTTGGTTTCAACAGGACGGCGCTACGTGCCACACAGCCGAAGCTACACTCGATGTTTTGCGCCCTGTTTTTGAAGATCGCATTATCAGCCGCAGAGCTGATGTCGTTTGGCCTCCTCGGAGCTGCGATTTGACACCGTTGGACTATTATTTGTGGGGTGCCGTCAAAGATAAGTGTTACGCCGACAAGTCAGAGACAATTGACGCTTTAAAGGACAATATTCGTGAAGCCATTGGTGAACTACAGCTGCACACAATCGATAATGTGCTTAAAAACAGGACCGATCGTGTAGGCTACTGCATGGCCAGCCGAGGCAGCCATTTGAATGAAATTATTTTCCATTATTAATCGGAAGGATTGTACTTTCAAATAAAAAAAGAAATTTGAGCAAATATTCAGTAGTTTTTTTATAGCATTTTCAAAAAAAAGTCATTTGGCGGACCCTGTATATATACTCATTTTTCGCCATCTGTCCTCTGTGCAGTGGCGGATTTACGTCTAGACTCGCAATGCCCGGGGCTATGGCGCAATGATTTCAAAACTTTAGAATTGAAAATATGTAATGACGTCTAACAAATTTTGTATTGGAGACATTTTCCCAAGAATAATTGCGATTATTATATCACCCACAATAAAAGGGTTACCATTTACAGAACGTTCAGAATAAATTGAAGTTCCCCATAATAAAAATATCTTTGGAAACATATGAGCTTCTCAATTCTCTGATCAATTTCATGTGACAGAGAAGCCAAAAAAAGGATTGTAATCATGCCATCGTATTGACAAATTAACCTTAGTTTTTAAACAGACTTCCTAAAGGATACGACTGAATCACAATGAGCAGAGTTTTGTAAATCAAAAATGGCGGCACCACAGACAAGGACTAAGGCGGCAGCAAGACTAAATTCGACACTGTCTCAGTACACACTTCTTTCTCAGTTCCAGAACAACTCTCTCCATGAGAAGGGGCTATCCCCTGACTGTCAATCCCATTTAAAAACCAGTAAGAACATTATATACGACCAGGTCGCATATTAAATACCCTCCAAATTTCAATATATAAAAACGCTATTTTTATTATACCCTCCAAAAAAGAATTTGGATGGTATATTCACTTTGTCATTCCGTTTGTAACGCAGCGAAATATCCATCTGAGACCCCATAAAGTATATATATTCTATATCAGTGATGAAATCTAAGACGAACTGAGCATGTCCGTCCGTCCGTCTGTGGAAATCACGATTCAGTCCAAACGAAAAGAGCTAGACTCTTGAAATTTGGCAGAAATATATTTTAAAGCTAAGTTAAGGTTAAGTTCGGAGAAGGGCTAAATCGGGCAAGGGGGAAAAAAGTTCCCCTAAGAACAACTAAACTAACCCAGAAAAAGGAACATAATTTTTAAAGTTTTTTTGTAATTTTGTTGAGCTAATGATATATTTTTAAGACAAACACAATCCAAAGCCTTAAAGTTTGAGCCATAAAATGAAAAACAATTATTTTTGGACCCCGCCTACTGGGCGTTATTATATGCAAAAGTAGTATAAAAATTTAACAAATTGTTTTACTTAAGCCTACCATTCTTTAAAAATAACATTTTTAAGCTTTTATGACGAAGCTGAGACGATACCTGGCACTACTCTGCCCTAGACCCTCCTCTCCCTTCACCCCCTAAATGACCCTACCAAAAAAAAAAATATATATATATATATTTTATATAGAATTATCCCAAGCATTTATTTTTAGTTTTATGACTACCAATTTCTGCCCTACCCCCTTCCCCCTTTGCCCCCTAAATGACCATATAAAAAATTTTTTTTTTTAATTTTGTAAATAATCAGCCCAAGCATTTATTTTTAGAGTTTTATGACTGCCTGTTTCTGCCCTTCCCCCTTCCAACCTTTGCCCCGTAAATGACCCTAAAAAAAATTAAATAATTTTATTTTGTATATAATTATCCCAAGCATTTATTTTAAGAGTTTTATGACAAAGGTGAAATGTTTCCCCAACAGCCCTTGCCAGAGAGATCCCTCCCAAATATAGTTTTTATGCCCTCCAAAGAGAATTGGACCCCATGAAGTAAATATGTATATTCTTGATTAGTGATGAAGTCTAAGACGGTCTAGCAATGCCCATACGTTCGTCTGTGGAAAACATGATATTGTTTTTTTTAACCCCTCCCCCTTTAGTGGGCGTTGACGTACGATATTATATAAAGCAACTCTGTCCCACCAAGTTAAACATTCTAAATTCACTTACTAAATATTTAGAGGGTATTTAAGATTCGACCCCGGTCGAATATAACCTTTTTACTTGTTTTTTTTTAAGATTTCTTATCTTCTGGCTCGAATCGGTTGCGTTTAACAGGAAACCTAAGTTTAAGAGAACTCTTTGAAACGAGCATTTTAACCCAGTTAGTTGCAATCGACATTGTTGTTTTTAAAGAGGCGATTCGTTTTTGGATCGGCAAAGCCGTTTAAAATTTATTCTAAAACAATATTTTTGTAAACACATTTCCAAACGATAGAGCCAGACCCTTGAAATTTGTTATGGATAAATTATGATAAATTAAAAGGCTGAATTGGGCTAGAGGGAAAAAAGTTCCCCTAGGAAGAACTAAACCAGCCTCTAAAGAAACAAAATAATTTTTATTAATTTTGTCAAGCAGTTGTTATATATTTTTATGTCAAAGAAGAGCCAAAGTGTCATTTCGATTTTCAAGCTCCCTGTCAGTGGGCGTTGAAGAAACAAATTTCATGGAAAAGTAGTGTTAATATTTAACAAATTGTATTACATAAGCCTAAGTTCTTTAACAATTTAAAGCTTTCACGATGAAGGTAAAATGTTCTCCGATCTTCCCTGCCCTAATCCTCCACCTACCGCTGCTCCCTAACTGACCTGTTAAAATAGAGTTTTGAAATTGAGCACAGAATGTCTTAAAGGCACTCTAACCCAGCTGCAGCAGCTTAAACATTTTGAATTTATTTACTACATACGAGTATAGAGTATTTATGATTCGACCCGGTCGAATATAACGTTCTTACTTGTTTCTTAATCTTTTTTTAACATATTTTCAGAAACATACCAGACCGAATCGGTTCCAATATTGGTAACCCGATTTCATGTACAGATAGACGGACATGTCTCTTATTTGACTTTGATAATCATAAGCGCCCGGAATAAATATACTTTATGGGAACGCCGTATTAATATTGTGGAAATTGCACACGGAATGACAAACTAATAGTCCATTTTGGGTAAGAGTATGAAAATATCTGTTAAAAAACTTAACTTTTGCAACTGAACCTTTAAAAGAAAAACAGTTTCTAAAAAAAAATAGTTTTTATTTTAATGTGTATTTTTGGTGTGTCATCTTTGCTCAGCCACATAATTTTCCAGCCATATAATTTTAGCTTGTGAAAGAAAGTCTTGCAAAAATAAATAAAATAAAATTAAAAAATTTAAGTTAAAAAGAAATAAATATTGTTTTATTTGATATTGTGGCCAAGACTGTAAATTCCCTATAAGTCTTTATGAACACAGATTTCGAGGCGAGTAAACAATGGGGCATGTCGTAAGTATGTCAAGATTCCTCTTAAACATTTCACTTTTCAAATCAAATTTATGATTTCTGCGTAAGTTGCCATTGTTGTTATTAATAGTCCATGGACCTTGACTGTTGTCACACCCATGTCATGTTTGCTATACACATTCTAGTGTGAGTGTGTCTTTTTATCTTGATTTTTTTTTCTTTTTTCAATTTACAGTTTTTCCTTTTGTATCCTCTCTTCTAACCGTAAGATATTTATAGTGATGTGTTTGGTTTGCCTTTTATTTTTGCCAACACAAATAAAATATGTAACTTCTGTTGCACATTTATGTCTTGTTTTTCTCTTTCTCCCCTCCCATTTTACATTGTCATTTTTGTTGTTATTTGTGCCTGAGTGTTGAGATGATTTTGAAAACTTAATTCGATGGACACACTTTTCTGGATGTCAGTCGGTTTTAATTGACCACTACAAAAAACTGTTGATGTGGGTTAAAATTGTATTGTTGTGACATATTGACATTAGAAGTTCTTGTAAACAAATAAATGACATTTCAAATGTATGTGTTAGCATGTAAGTGTGTTTTGTGCATTTATTGTTGGAAATTATTTTAAATTACTTTCGCCATAATATTTTTAACCAAAAAAAAAAAAAAAAAAAGGTTTGACTTAATGTCAATGAGTTTTAAAGCTCAAAGAAAACAACAGGAAATAAAACGACAGTGACATTTTATGAAATAAATTTGCGGTTGATATTTGAAATGCATACAAAGTGCTTGGTTGTTGATAAAGAAATTATTTATATTATGCTTTAAACACATTCGAAACAGCAAGCTACACGAACACACGACTACAAAAGCCGTTGGCTACAATCGTCGCCTCGCGTAGTCAGCTACTTAATTACTTTTGAGACGGCAGCTACATTGTCAACATCAGCGTTGTCAACTTTGAAATTTTGAAAAGCACTAAAGTCGGACAAAAAACGCGTAATTTTTGAAAAAAGCACTAAATATAAATAGTTTTTTATTTTAATTGCCTTAAAATATGATTTTATTTAATTTTTTTTCATTTTAAACATTTATTAACAAAAAATGTATAAAATGAGAGGTCATTTATTACTATAGTATTCTATTATTTTTAAGCTTAACGTCTCTTTATTTTTATTTAAAATATTTTATTTTGCAATATTTCGTCACTCTTTTGTGTGTCTTCTTCAGGAAATTAATTATATTTAAATAATTAATTTACAATAAAAATAAAGAGACCTTAAGCTTAAAACTAATAGAGTACAATAACAATTCTAAAGAGATAAAAAAAACCAGAAGAATTTTAGATCATTGATTACTATTTTTAATAATTCACATATTTCACTAAAAAAATAACTCTAAAATATTGTAAATATCGCCATAGAAAATGCAATAAATTTTACATTGTTTTTTATTCTCCTGTAAACTTTTAAAGTTTACAAGATTGTGTGCCTCTGTGGCTGATGGGTAACAATGTTAGCCAGTCAGTCCAATGGTTGTGGGTTCGATTCCCACCGGAGACTCTGGGTGTTTACCGCAGACAAGCAAATCGCTTCGCGGGTTGTGGTCGTTATTAAAAAAAAAAAAAGTGATGTACTTTCTCTGCCATATTTTATTTCTTTTAAGGTAACAAAAGTAAAATAACGTTTAAAATAACAAAATATATTCATATAATAACGAATGAATTTCAATTTGTATTTGTTAAAGGTCAATATCAAAGTCCGTGAATTCCTCATCACGGCCATCTGCCCATAATACCGTTTTTATTTCATATTCCAACGTTTTATAAACCATTTTTGTATTAATATGAATATTGACCTCATCTGGAATTTCGTACGTTAAAATTTACTTTTCAAATCAACGGTCCATTGTGTTGACTCAGCGAGCATAACGTCGTTTCGAGTAGAATCAATTTTAATTGGCCTAAGCGTTCCCCGGATTTAACCGCTCCAGACTGTTTCCTTTGGGGTTATTTAAAAGGGAAAGTTTACGTTAATAAGCGTAGGGCTATTGAGGAATTAAAAACCAATATTCGAGACGAAATTAACAACATAACACCGGAAGTTTTGCGAAAGGTCATGGAAAATGTGTTGGAAAGAGCACATTTGTGCGAAGCAGAAAATGGACACCACTTAAGGGATATCATTTTTAATAACTAATCTAAAAATATTTCCTATAAATTTACTGTATTTAAAAAACAAAAAATTAAAAAAATATGTCTTAAATAAAAAGTTATAAGGAATTCACACCACTTCGGCCTTTCTGAGACACCCTGTAATGCTTTCAATATGTGAATAAATTTGAAAAATATGTCTAACAATAAAAATACATTTTGGAGTACTTTGAAATGACACCCATATCGTTTATATGGGGCCTATATTCTAGGAGTTATTACCAAAAAATAAATAAATAAATAAAAAAATAAAATTAAAAAAGAAAGCGAGAGAGAACGCAAAAAAAAATAAATAAATATCACAAAATAAATTTTATTCTTGAAAGGGCTATTACATTTGTTATTTTCAACAATTTTCATGTTCTTGACTAGATTAAACAATTTTTTAAACGTTTATTTATTTAAGACTTTTCATTGTATTGGCAGCACTAATCTGTTTATTGTCGCCTACGAAAATAGAAATGAGTTTAATTTGACTACAACCACAAAAGTGGTTGTAGTCAACATACTTACGACGTTAAATCACAAGAAACAAGCGGCCAATTGACATCGTCAAATTGAGAAATTACACCGACGGCAAAATTTCTCATGCACTGGCTTATTTGGCCGGTCGTTTTGGTGAAACCAAACATCGCTAGTGTCAACATTAGCCGATTGTAGTGACAAAAAATTGCTTATCATGGTTTGACAGTTTCAGAGACTTCATGGTGACGGCGTTTCGTTGTTCATTTCCAAAAAAATACGGGCCTTTACCACAAACCACACGGCAATTTTCTTTGGCTAAGATGGTTCTTCGAGACCTGTTTGTGGATTTTGCAAGATCCATATGAGACAATTTCGTTTGTTTACATGATCGCCTAATTGAAAATGGGCTTCATCACTAAAGACGATTTTGTTGAAAAATGCGTTGTCTTAGCACAGTTTTTTTCAGACAAAAAGCTTTTTGTTCTAGAGAGTTGCTTTCCATTGTTAAAATTCCCCAAGTTTTTACTAAATAACTGTAAGAAAATTACAGTCCAGTTCTTGACGTTTCATCATTTGACAGTCAATTTAATTACTAACCTCAAATTTGCCAACCCTGTATTTACAACGTGATTTATTTAATATTTTTTTTTGCTAAATAAGTGGCTTATAAAAATTAAAATTACCTAACTTTTTACTAAATAACTGTGAAAAAAATGGCAGTTCAGTTCTTGACATTTCGTCATTTGACAGCCAAGTTACTTCCTAACCTCAAATTTGCCCACCCTGTTTTTACAACGTGATTTATTTAAATAATTTTTTTTATAAATAAGTGGCTTCTAAAAATTAAAATTACACAACTTTTTACTAAATAACTGTAAAAAAATGGCAGTTGAGTTCTTGACGTTTCATCATATGACAGCCAATTAACATCCTAACCTTAAATTTGCCCACCCTGTAATTAAGGACTTATTAAAAAGAAATTTTTGTTAAATAAGTGGCTTATAAAAATTAAAATTATCCAACTTTTTACTAAATTACTGTAAAAAAATTGCAGTTCAGTTCTTGACGTTTCGTCATTTGACAGCCAATTTACTTCCTAACCTCAAATTTGCCCACCCTGTTTTTACAACGTGATTTATTTAAAATTTTTTTTTATAAGTAAGTGGCTTATAAAACAAAGTTTTGTACGCAAATTTGTGCTGTTAGCCTCTTATAAATCGGAAAATATTTTAAAAATTAGGTTCTAGCTTGACCAACTCGATCCTGTCTTTAACGTAGTTTTCGTAAAGATTTCTGTATATTTTTAAAGTGGAAAACGCTGTAATAAAAAACCACTAGCAATTTTTCGAATGGTTGCAGAATTTTTTTTCAATTGACTCCACACAAAAATAATGTCCAGTGTGAAATAAAAACCATTAGCTGATAATAAGAGCATTTAGTGAAGTGGTCCAGGGAGGAAAAAGTGTTGCACAATTAATATAAAATAATTTTGCTGGAAATGTTTCTTATTTCATTGGCATGTTTTAGAAATTTTGGTGTATTTTTTAAGAAATTCATGCACACAAATTTTGATATGTACATATTTTTAAAATACAATACTTTAAATTTCTTTAGTTAAATTGCTTTCAAGATGTGTTCAGTTGTATGAACTCATTCATATGGAACCTTTTCTGTTGTTCATTTTTTTTCTTCACTTGCCAAGAAATCAGCAGTCATTGTATGTTTACGAAAATTTTCCAATATGTTGCAGACGTGCTTTGAAAATTTCATTTTGGAAATGTATTTGTATTCAGTTTGTAAAAAAAAAACGAAAAGCTTTTTGATGTTAAACTATGTAATCGTTAAGTATGTAAGCAAGCATGTTCTTATATGCATGACTTTTATTTTTTAAATCAGTTTTAATTAAATTCCTTCCAGCAAAGTTTTCCTAATGCCAGACATATAGAAAGTGACAAAACTGAGAACATGTTTTCAATTACACAGATTTAAGTGCAAGATAATAATTTTAAATTGCCACAGTAAATCCATTTAAAACAGGATAATATTAATTTGAGCAATTGAGAAGTTTTCTGGAATATATTTTTAAGACAAAGAAACAGTTTAATGTAAATTTTTTTTTTAAGTTATGCGCAAATGCTTCACACTATGAATCACATTTTTTGCACTTCATACCTTAAAACATTAATAAACCCAAATCATAATATTACAGACTATACACTTTTTGTGGTACACTTTTCAATATCCCATAGTGCACTAAGTTTAGCAAAGTATATCTCATTTAAAAGATGCTTTGGTGTAGATTAACACAGCGTATTTAGGTTTTCTAACTTTCTAGTATAAAACTTGAAAAAAAAGCATTTTAAGTTGTTGTTTCATACTTGCAAATGGGCCTGTATGTGCACACAAATATAAATACAGCCAGAGGACCTGCCTACTTTTTTCTAATTGGCTGAGAAAAATAAAACACTTTAATTTTGCGCTAAAATATTTTGTTTAAAATAGAACATGAAAAGTTATCTATTCCTAAAGCCAGTGGCGCATCTAGGCTTGCTGCTGCCCCGGGGTCCTTCTTCGATATGCCGTTCTTGTTTAAGATTTAACATTTAATTAGATTTAATTTAGATTTAAATTAAGATTTAATTTAGATTTAAGAAATTTTACTAATTTTTATTCAATATTATCATATACGAGGTATGTTCAATATATAGTGTGAATTTAAATTTTTCTCCAAAAATATATTTATTTATTCATCAATTTCTATTTTGTGCCCTTCAGATAATATGTACTTGTGATGGAGTTTTTTTCGGATTTGCAGTTTTTCTTATATCCTTGAGCTCCCTCATCATTGTTTCCTCAAATGTCGCGCAATAACGACTGCTCATCGATATTATCAATCAATTGGTAATTGCAAAAATTTGCAGTAGCCAAATCTTGTGCAGACGTGGTGGAGCAGGCCTAATTACACTGTCGTTTTTATGTTACAAAATTAATAACATGCGACGTTTCTTCTTATATAAATTTGTTTATACCCTCAAAAAAAAAAAAAAGAATTGGAGGATATATTCACTTCATCGTTATGTACGTAGCGAAATATCCCTATAAGAACCCACAAAAAATATATATTCGTGATCAGTGATCAAATCTAAGACGATCTAGGCATGTCCGTCCGTCCGTCCGACAATCTGTGCAAATTACGATGCTGTCCAAACAAAAACAGCTAGACCCTGAAAATTTGGTGGAGATAAATTTTAAAGGATAGCACAGGCCAAGTTCGTAAATGAACTGAATCGGGCCAAAGGGAAAAACTTTCCCCTAAGAAGAACTAAAGCCACCTCTAAAAAAAAATTAATTTTTAAGTTTTTTTTTTTTTTGTAATTTTGTTAAGCAAATGATATTTTTATATTAAAGAAGGTCCAAAGCGTTAAACTTAGAGGCGTAAAATAAAATAATTTTTGGATCCCGCCCCCTTAGTGGGCGTTAGTATATGCAAAAATAGTGTAAACTTTTAACAAATTGTTTTACTTAAGCCTACATTCCTTAAAAATACAATTTTTAAGCTTTAATGACGGAGCTAAGATATAGCCTGGTACTCCTCTCCCCTATCCCCTCCTCCCCCTTCACCACTAAATGACCATACAAAAAAAAATTTTAATTTTGTATACAATTATCCCAAGCATTTATTTTTGGAGTTTTATGACTACCGATTTCTGCCCTACCCCCACCTCCCCCCTTGCCCCCTAAATGACCCTATAAAATTTTTTTTTTTTAATTTTGTAAATAATTATCCCAAACATTTATTTTTGGAGTTTTATGGCAAAGGTGAAATGTCTCCCCCAAGGCCCTTGCCAGAGGGATGCCCACCAAAATACAGTCTTAATACCCTCCAAAAAAAATTGGACCCCATAAAATATATATATTCTTGAGCAGTGATGAAGTCTAAGACGATCTAGCAATGCCCATACGTTCATCTGTGGAAAACATGATATTGTCTGTTTTTGAACCCCGCCCCCTCTAGTGGGCGCTAAAGTTAAGCATTATATGAAAAATAGTGTAAATATTTACCAAATTGTATTCTTTTAGACTACATTCCTTAAAAATATAATTTATAAGCTTTTAAGACGAAGGTAATATATTCTCTGTTCTTTCTCCCCTGGACTATCCCTCCATCCCTTGTGACCCTTAAATGACCTTTTCAAAAAAAATTTTTTTTTCAGCATTTAACTACTCTGAAAATTAAGTTTTCAAATTTTTACGATTTAGATGAGATGTCTCCCTTACATCCTTCCCCAGACTGGCCCTGTATAGAGTTTTAAAATTGGGCACAGAAATATCTTAAAGGAAGTGTGACCCAGCAGGTTAAAGGTTTTTAATTTATCTCAGTCCCTTTTTGCACGTTAATTTAAAATATTAATATGTAAATTGCTTTTATGCTGAAGGAAAGGTGTCTCCGCCATGTTCCTCCCAACAGATTGGAAACGACCATATTAAAATAAATTGTTTTCTTAGTTACTTAAGCCAAATATCATAAAATTGTAAATTTTAATAATAATAAAAATAGAGTTTTTATTTGCTAAATATTTGGAGGGTATTTAGGATTCGATATGGTCGCATGTAACGTTCTTAGACCCCTTTCACACACATCAGGTTTGACTCGTCAAGTCTTGATCTTTTAGGAGAGAGCGGTGAAGAGCGTGAAAAGTGGTACAGACTTGACGGTACTAGTCAGTTTTTATATTTTCTTTTGTTTTATCATCCGTAGTATATTAAATGAATGTTCAGCAATGAAGAAAAACTTGACATGACGTTTCGTGTGTGAACGTTAATGCAGGTCCAAAAGAAAATTGAAGAAAAATTGATCAAGTAAACGTGATGTGTGTGAAAGGGGACTTACTTGTTTTATTTAAAATTTTCGTTGCTTTTTAGAAATTGTCATGGGGATGTTTAATACATTCTAAAGTTCCTGTAAATGGTAGCATTTTTATTGTGAATGATTTAATCATCGCAACTATTTGTTGCAAAATACGTTGCAGTATAAAATATAATTCTATAGTGAATCTATAACACAAATGCTTTTTGCAGTTGAAAAATTCTTATTAGCCACGATCCAAATAATGTTTATTAAAATGATACTCTATTTATTTATGAGAAAAAGTAGAAACGCATAAGGCTTATTTCTTTTAATTATTTGCTAAAACAGCGACTGTCAACTAATAAAATTATAGAAAACAAAATTAATTTTGTGTCAAACAAAAACTCATCGTTAAGTCATCCCTTTGAGTTGACTTTTAAGTAAAGTTTTTTGCTGTTTCATCTCATTATACACGCTGTTTAAAAGTGAGGCACACTTTTCATTTAATAATCTAATCTAAAAGGCATGCATGCAACATATTTACAAGATATTAATTTAAATAATGGAAATTATCATCATTACACACACACACATAAACAGGCGGCTGTTGCGACAACATTCATGTTGCTTAGCAAAACTGGAGCTAAATTATATGCCGCCTATTTGATATGAAGTCTGTATTACTTGCGCTACTTGAAAGGGAATAGAAAATAAAGTCAAAGAATATGTGAAAGCATACAACGCGAGTCTTGTAACTTCTCCCTTTGTTTTATACCCTTCACAAAAAAGAGAACCGGTTTGGTTTGTCAGTCCGTGTGTAATTTCCTCATTATTAATATGGGAACCCATAAAGTATATATATTCTGGATTCTTATGAATAGCGATGACGATTGAGCGATGTCCGTCTGTCCGTCCATCTGACGTGTACGTTCTTGGATCGTTGGATTGGAAATGAACTTAAATAGAGTGCTATTGAAATTCAGAAGTATGGTTCCAGAGCTGGGAAGCTTACACCTATTTCTCGACGCAAAATTTATACCAAAAATCAATTTTTTTTAATGTTTGTAAATTAAACCTATTTCGTACTTTGGGAAGCCTCAATGGTCTATTAAAAACTAAAAAAATTAAAAATTTTTTCCAGGGATGGAAAATAAATTTTTTTTTCGGCCCATTCCGTATTTTGTGGTACATGTGGTAACTAAAATTGTTAAAAATTTCAAGTTTTTCTTTAACAAAACCTCTTTATACGTCATGAAGATTTGCATTGACCAAAAATAAAATCAAAATTTCGAATCCAGGGTTGGACAAGTGCAATATTTTGTAGTACATGAAAGTGGCCAAAATGGTTTTCTTAAATAATACTACTTTATACCTCCAGAAGACATGCACTGATAAAAAATATGATAATAAAAAATAAAATTTCGCTTCCAGGGTTGGGAAAATGAAAGTTTTTTTGGTACATGCAATATTTTGTAGTACATGTATTGGGTGTTTTTTATTGAGGTATAGAACTTTAAGTTGGCATCACTTTTTTAACTTGCGGCCATTTTGTCAGCTGTCAAGTGATTAATATTTAGTTTGGTTTGCCATTTCATCATGAACATGCAATGCGTCGTGATTTTGGTGTATGGGCCGAAAATGAGATTAATCTCGATGCTGATTTTCATCGCAAAATTTTGTTCAGTGATGAGGCTCATTTTTGGTTGAATGGCTACGTCAACAAGCAAAATTGCCGCACTTGGAGTGAAGAGAATCCACATGAGACGCCATTACATCCACAAAAACTGACTGTTTGGTGTGCTCTATGGGCTGGTGGAGTCATTGGGCCATACTTCTTCCGAAATAATGCTGGAGAGTCAGTTACCGTTAATGGAGACCGGTATAGAGCCATGATAACTGACTATTTTGTTCCCGAATTGGATGGCATGAATGTGGATGAGTTGTGGTTCCAACAAGACGGCGCTACATGCCACACAGCGCACGTCACTATCGATTTATTGAAGGAAACATTCGATGAGCGCATAATTTCGCGGAATGGACCTGTCAATTGGCCACCAAGATCGTGTGATTTGACACCATTGGATTATTTTCTTTGGGGATATGTGAAGTCGCTAGTCTACGCCAACAAACCAGAAACTTTAGGGGACTTGGAAGCCAACATTCGTGGCGCTATTGCCAACATACGGCCCCATATGCTCGAAAAAGTGGTTGAAAATTGGACCTGTAGAATTGGCTTTATTCGAGCCAGCCGCGGCGGCCACATGCCCGAAATCATATTTAAACATTAATGGCATAAAATTATCCTTCCAATAAAGCCAAATTGATGGACATTAAAACGATTTTTTTGTGTTTTATTTCAATTCGAAGTTCTATACCTTTTAAAAAAAACACCCTGTAATAACCAAAATTGTTATAAATTTTGAGTTTCTCTTAAATAAAATGACTTTATACTTCATGAAGATCTGCATTGATAAAAAAATTTTAAAAATTAAAATTTTGCTCCCAGCGATGGGAAATTGACATTTTTTTTTATACATAAACGCAACCAAAAAGCCAACTAGCATCGGTTTTTTACTAAGTAAAACTATTTTTTAATTCAAGAAAAACAAAATTTGTATCAAATATTAAAACAAATCAAAATTTCGGGGTTCCCAAGCCCCAAAAAAAACCTAGAGACTTCATTGTTATACTGATGGATAAACTTAAATAGAGTACTATTGAAATTCAGCAAAATCCAAGATACGCTTCCAGAGCTGGGAAGCTTATATCTATTTCATAACGCATAATTAACTAGCAAAAACCAATTATTTTTTGTTTGATTGTTAATTAAACCTATTTCATACTTTGAGAAGAAAAAAATTATTCTTAAAAACCAATAATATAAAAAAAATTCCAGGGATGGGAAATTGATTTTATTTGTACATAAAAGTAATTTTTTTTGTACATAAAAGTAAATTTCTTTTTGCTAATTAAAACTATTTAAGAAATTAGAAAAAATTAAATTGGCGTTAAAATTTACAAAAATCGAAATTTTGATTCCAGGGTTGGGAAATTGAAATATTTTTCGTTTATTGAATTTGTTAAAAAAATGCTACAAATTTAAATGTTTTCTAAAGTAAAGCTATTTTTTACTTCACTATGAATTGAATTTGTATTAAAAATCCAAAAAAATAAAAACATTTCAAGCCAGGGTTGGAGAACGGAAAGTTCTAAAAAAATTAGATATGTTAGTTTTTTGTTAAGTAAAACTATTTTATAACTCATTAAAAGTTGTAATGGCAAAAAAAAATTCAAAATTTGCTTCCAGCGTTGGGAAACTGAAATTCTTTTGCTATATAAAATAAGCCATATAAGTTCCTAATTTTTTTTTTTTTTTTTTTTTTTTTTGTGAATTAAAGCTATTTGATACTTCAGCAAGAATTAAATTGGTATTAAAAACTAAAAAAATTGAAAACTCGATTCCAGGGCTGCAAAATCGAATTTTTTATGGTACATAAAATAACAAACTCAAACGAATATTTTATTTTTCTTTGTAATTTAATATTTTTGAAAGTCGTTCAATGGTATTAGAAATAAGAAAAGCCAATAATACAGCATCCGCGCTGGAAAATTTAAACTTTTTTTAAATATAAAGGTAATTGAAAAATTTTTTTTTTTTGTTGTAATTAAACCTATTTTCTGTTTTAGAAATAAAGAAGAAATACATATATCTGTGAAGGGTATTTAAGATTCGGCACAGTCGAATATAGCACTTTTACTTGTATTTTTTTCATTCTAGTCATTGTATGGCATACACAATAAAATTTTTCGCATGAATTTAATTTGTAATAAATTTATCAAAATTCATGTACTTCCAATATGTTAAACGATTTTGGCATGTTTCGAAATTAACAAGCCTGACTGACATGTCTGTAGTTAAATTAATTATGTTTCTATTTTGTGGCAGTATTTGATTTCTTAGATTTTATAAATAAAACATTTATGAATTTTAGACACACACATACACACACACATTAATGTTAATTTGTTAACAACATTTTCAGTGTGTATGGGAATACATATATTTAATGATTAAATTCATCATTTTATTATACAATAAATAAATAAGCTGCTTAAAATTTAATTATTTTATTTAGGAAAATATGTTGTACGCTTTGCTTTTACAAAAGGACTTACTAAATGGAAGTTTCAGTTATCACAAGAAATTTGTAATTAATAGAAAAGCTTAAGGCCATAATTTAGTCAAAAGATTTTAATGAATTTTTATGGCAACAACAATGAATTTTTAACGAAATATGTATTCATTATTACATAAAGAACAATATTTACTTAGCAATCAGATCTAAAATATGAATAAATTGTGAGATTCTTGGAAAATTTATTTTTCTTTTCATAAAACACACACATACACAGAAAATGACACTTTACTTTGTCCAATTGCAAAAGACATTCATGCATGAACAAACACATTTATAGTTGTTTAAAAATGTAAATACATGCGCTGGAGCCAACTGCTGCATGCACATACATGCCATTGGAAAACATTAACATGATTTTAAACCAACAGTGAGACCATACCGTTATTGCTTTTACTTATTTAATAAGACTCTTAGGAAAATATGCTTCATAAAACAAACAAAGGAATGGAAGTTTATAAGCGGATTATACACTGCACGACAAAAGAGTAGAGGAGACCAAGATTAAAGGCACGGTTACACTAATGGAAATCTTTTTATCTCAGACAAGTTTTTTTGCAAAATATTTTTTATTCGTATGCAGTGGTTACCATTTTTTGAGCAAATACTTGTCTGGTCTGACTGCACCTTAAGTCTTAAGCTTCTGTTTTAGTCTTCTATCCTGCCCTTAATTGATATGACATTTAAGCTGTATGTAAGCATAATGCCATAAAAATCTTCTCTTAAGACATTTGGCAAAAATATTACTCCAAAAAATACATAAATAAATAAATGATAAATTCTATAGGAATTCCATAACACTAATTCAAGTAAAGAATTTCTCTAAAGGGAACGTTACAGTAATTTGTTTTCCTACTTAATTTTATTGGAACAGAAAAAGTTCATATTGTGTGCTAAATGAAGACATAGACAATGTTTCTGTTAATTTTACAGCTGTTTTATGAAATTTGACATGGATTTGATGGTGTATATTTTTGCATATTTTGCTTATTTTTGCATATATTAAAATTTTTGCATTTTTTGCATACAGTACATATTTACGCAGCATTTTTAAAGTATAAGGCTCACATTTGAAGTTTTTGAAGCATATTTCAACAGGGAAACCGCATATATACAATTGCCTATTATTTCTTATGTGATAAATGAAGACAAAAACTACTTTTTTGTACATTTTACAGCTTTTTAATGAAATCTGACATGGATTTAATGGTGCATATTTTCGCATATTTTTGCTTATTTTTGCATATTTTTGCATATATTAAAATTTTTTTATTTTTTGCATACATTACATATATACGCATTTACGCAAAAGTTTTAAAGTATATAGCTCACATTTGAGGTTTTTGAAGCATATTTCAACATGGAAACCGCATATATGCAATTGCCTATTATTTCTTATGTGATAGAGAAGAGACAAAAACTATTTTTTTTTGTACATGTTACAGCTTTCTAATGAAATTTGACATGGATTTGATGGTGCTTATTTTTGCATATTTTTGCTTATTTTTGCATATTTTAACATTTCTTGCATTTTTGCTCACCTTGCATATATAAGCATTTACGCAGCAGTTTTGAAAAGTTATAGCTCCCATTGGGGTTTTTTAAAGCATATTTTGATGCTTGTTCAATCTAGTTCAAAGTGACAGAAATGCTTAATTAATGGTAATTTAATAGACACAAAATCGATGTAAAAATTTGTCAGTGTCGAATAGTGGTTAACAAAAAACCATTAAACTTTTATGTTGCTGAATGGATTTGTAAGAAATGTTGCAATAGAGGAGGGCAGTAGGCATATTTCGTAACTCGCTAAAGCTAAAAGTACGTCGCTAAAAATCTAAAAAAATATTTTTAGTTTGAATAGTTGTAGGAAACGTTCGAATTTTTGTTTGGGGGTTTTTTGCTTTTTGTCTAGTTTCTGTGGCAGTATACTGTAAATCGCTAAAGAAACATTTCGATCGTTAAAACCCTACGACCTCTTCTTAACGTAAATAGTGGTAAGACAGTTTTACATATTTTTGGAAGTTTTAGCTAAGAAAGATAATAATTATTTGTTCACTAGAAGCAAATAAAAAATATGCAAAAATATTCCAAAGTTTGTTACAAGTATTTAGGCTAAAAATACTGTTCATGAGATTTTTAGCGATATAGTTTTAGCTTTAGCGATTTATGGAATATGGCTGCAGGTCTTCAGGAGCAGAGCTGGGGGGTCCACCTCGGATATGAAAAACTTTGTGCGCCCTGTATCTTTCGCAAATAATGACCGCTTTTGTTAAATAAAATTTTTCATGGACAAAATATACTCACACGGTTTATGTGCCTTTTATTTGCTTAGCAGAAATATCACTACCTAATTGAATTTTTCACTCGATTTTTTTATTTTTTTATTTTTATTTGAAATTTTTTTACTAAGCATTTGATTTTAACTTTTAGTTTAGCATTAAAGAGCTGAGAGAATTCTAAATAAACACACAGTACAAAGCTTTCAAATATCTTTAGCTGTTAAGTCGTAAGAAAGGTCTACAGTCATTTAATTTTCTTAATATTTCGCGAATATTCAAATATTTGGCAAAATATTGAAAACATAAATAAATTTGTTAAAGATTTTTATGTAAAAGGTCCTCATGCTTAAAATATTGTTAATCATATTTTGAAATTTATGTGAAAACTCGTAAAAAGTTCCTTCATAATTTCGAAAATTGTAGAAATCAAAAGTGCACAGGAGTACTGATGATGGGAGTGTAGTGACTTCTGAAAATAGCGTTGTTATGATCTGTTATATAAACTGAAAATATTTCTTAAATTTATTATTAAGTGTCTCATAATAATAGCGAATAACATTTTATACATTTTCTTTCTGCTTGTAGTTTTTAACACAATAAAGGCTTTCACATAAAACTCACACACACACACAAACATACATAAAAATTAATATTAAAAAAAAGAAACATGTATACAATCTGTCTCTATTTCGCCTCGCTTCTCTTTTTAGCCACATTTCCTTTGATTCTTTTTTCTCAACATATTTAAGCACTTAAAAAACAATTAAAAAACGACCACTATCAGCATTATCATCCTCATCAGCTTCCTCTTTTATCGACTGCATTTCATTGTTATTAAGTGCACATATAGTTTTCATTCTTTTCTTTTTCACGGAAACTGAATATTATACGTATAAATTTAAAACTGGGAAATTTATAATTACTGCCAGTAAAATATAAATATGAGAATGTAGTCGTATGTGTAGCTGTTTGCGGTTGGGTGTAAATGTAAGTAAGTCGTTTTAAACGGCTTGGCATACAAGAGCAATAGTAATTAAAACGAGTATTATATTCAGCAATCTATGATGAATTCTAGCAGGTACAAAATTTACCATTTACGACAAAGGAAATTAATAAAAATATTCCTGGATGTGGTGTGGTGCTGAATACAAACAAGATTTAAATTTAATGTTGGGCAGTTCAATTATTAAAATATTCAGATATTAAAATATTTTCAAAAATATTTTTATACTTTTTTATATAAAACGAGTATTTAAAAATATAATTTTTATTCTGTTAATTTTTCGTTTTAATATTATTTATTCAGGTATGCAAATGAGTTGGCACCAACGAACTGAAGGCTCATAAATTAGCTTGACCCGCAAAATAAATTCCTAAAATTAACTCAGTTGAACTGAATAAATTATATATATTAAAGCAAAAAGTAAAAAATTGAAAAATAAAACTTTGCAAAGGTTTTTAATGTCCTTTTCGGGAGAAATCAATCAATGTGTGACGCGCGCTACCAAAACTAATATGAATTTTCTGTTTTACTTTTTAATCTAGAAGAGTCGGATAAAATATTTATTTCAAATTTTATACCAGTTGACAAAAAATTGTTTCTTCCTACAATATAAAAAATAACCGTGAGTTCCGTGACGCACGCTACAATTCGTGAAGACCCAAAATTTTACTGATATTGAATAAAATTTAAAGCTGAAATATATGGTTTTCGATCGCACCATATTATCAAGATTAAAGTAACGCTTTGAATACCTAAAAAAATTGTAATATCTTGTAAAACTTGAAAGATCTAAAGTGATGCAGGATCTGGTGATAATTCTTTGTAGAAGTGAGCCCCGGAATAAAGTTTCTTCTTGTTATATTTAAAAATTCTTCCAGACCGTGATGCATCGATTGTGCGGGTAGGTTTCGGTTTCAATATTTTTGCTTCTGTTAGCCCAATGTGAAATAGACTAGCATGCATTGATTGTGCATCGTATTTGCGTATGTCCTGAAAATTCTTGAAGGATTGTTGATTATATTTTCATACGCTGCGGAGACCACATATTCCACAAATTTAAAAAAATCCTGAAAAGGAAAGGGATATACAGCCATGTTTGGCAAATCACATAGCTTGATATCACAAGTGATTTTAAAATCAGGGGTTTTTAAATTCATATGCAATAATTTTCTCCTAGAAATGATATTTGACGCACTAGAAAATAATACAATATAAAAATAACAAAAAGGAGTGAAAATATATCTTGCCATACGTTGAGAGCAAAATCACAAGTGATTTTAAGCTACGTGATTCTCAGAACATTTATTTGCATACAGAATTTGGATATATAACAATTGCAAACTTTCCCTAATATACCCCCCCCCCCCCTCCGATCTTCTAAGTTTTTGCAAGATATTAAGAATTTTTCAATTTTAGTAAAATATATAAATTTTTTTTTTTTTTGTTCATGTTCATGTAACGTACGTTAGGGAAAATTATATTATTTTCATATCTTTTGAGGAGAACGAATTCCTCGTCAATTGGTATAACAATTTTATACCAATTTTTAAAATTATTTATTTTATATTTCAATCAATATTTCAATATTTGATTAAAATATAAAATAAAAAGTTTTATAGTTATTATTTTATAAAAATAGCTCAATATTATTACTAAAATTAGAAAAATCAAAGGCTGAAAAATTAGAACAAAATTTTAAATTAATATTTTATAATGATTTTCAGCAAATACAGAATTCAACTTCTCGATTAAAACAACATTTTTTGTAAAAAAAAAATTGTGTCGTGCGTCACATATTGAGTTTTCCCAAAAACCGGTATTAAAAAACTTAACAATTTTTATTCTGTTTACTCATAAACATTTTTGTAGCGTGCGTCACATATTGAGTTTTCCCAAAAACCGCATTATAAACCTTTACAATTGTTATTCTGTGTTACTTATAAAAAATTCTGTAGCGTGCGTCACAAAAATAAGTTCTCCCTAAAACCGCATTAGAAAGTTTAGAATTGTTATTCTGTTTACTCATAAAAATTTTTGTAGCGTGCGTCACACATTGAGTTCTTTCAAAAACCGGAATTAAAAAACTTTACAATTGTTATTCTGTTTTCTCATAAAAAATATGTAGCGTGCGTCACATATTAAGTTCTCCCTAAAACCGCGTTAAAAGGATTAGAGTTGTTATTCTGTTTACTCATACAAATTTCTGTAGCGTGCGTCACAAAAATAAGTTCTCCCTAAAACCGCATTAAAAGGTTTAGAATTGTTATTCTGTTTACTCATAAAAATTTCTGTAGCGTGTGTCTCAAAAATAAGTTCTCCCTCAAACCGCATTAAAAAGTTTAGAATTGTTATATTGTTTACTCATGAAGATTTCTGTAGCTTGCGTCACATATTGAGTTCTCCTAAAAACCGCATTATAAACCTTTACAATTGTTATTCTGTCTACTCATATAAAATTCTGTAGCGTGCGTCAAATATTAAGTTCTCCCCAAAACTGTAGCGTGCGTCACATATTGAATTTTTCCAAAAACCGCATTGAAAAACTTTACAATTGTTATTCTGTTTACTTATAAAAATTTCTGGAGCGTGCGTCACAAAAATAAGTTCTCCTTAAAACCGCATGAACAAGTTCAGAATTGTTATTCTGTTTACTCATGAAGATTTCTGTAGCGTGCGTCACATATTGAGTTTTTACAAAAACCGCATTGAAAAACTTTACAATTGCCATTCTATCTATTCATAAAAAATTTTGTAGCGCGCGTCACATATTAAGTACTCCCAAAAAAAATGCATTAAAAACCTTCACAATTGCTTCTTCGCACTATTTTCCACCAATAAAAAATCTCATCATACATTCAAGCATAACATTAGCATTTAAAAAATGTATTAAAGTAAAAAAAAACAAATTATTTTCTATCTAGTTTGTCAAATGTTGTTCTAGAAAAATTTACATACCGAGGGCCTATATTCAATACCGACTATGAACCAAATAGAATATTGTTAAGGAGAAGCAAAAATCTGTTTAATATCCAAAATATTTATATAGAAGTCAATATTTCTTCTACAATATATTTAAGCCATGGTTACTGAATCAATGATTTCTTCTCTTTGGCTTTTATTAAAAGAGATGTAACTATTGTAAAAATTATTTTGAAAAAAAAATGGTTCATAGACGGTATTGAATATAGACTCTCGATACATATTAACACAATAGGCAGGAAAAATACCCTAAATATATAAAACAATCGGCATAGAAACCTGGAATTAGGTACAAAGCAGCCACAAATTATGAGGGTTTGCCAGTATCGAGCAAAATATTTCTATTTCGCATTCTTCGTATGTTTCCATCTAGTGGATTTGAAAGCCTTATGTGCTCTTAAATATCTGTAAAAAATTATCAGCTTCTGGCTTCAAATAAGAACAAATTTGGCGAAAATGCTGGAAACTCCCAATTCGGGCATTTTGAAAATTTTCTATCGGAATCAAGGGGAACTCAGGAAGAACCCATTTTTTCTTTGAAAATATTGAAAAATCCCAATTCGGGCATTTTGAAAAATTTCTATCGGAATCCCGGGGAACTCAGGAAGAACCCATTTTTTCTTTGTAATTTGCATTAACTATATCGTTCCTATAATAGGTGATAATTTGCTGTGGTGGAATATATTCACATATTACAAATTTTATAGGATGTTTTTATTTAAGTGTTACCGTTTTTGATTATTTTCTTTATATGCCATTTTTCATGGGTATTAAATAAATGTGTGTCACCATTAGTTTGATACAGTTACCGTATGCAAATTCTTAATAAAATGGGTATAAAGAAAAACTATCAAATTTAACTAAGCGGATAAAATACAGTGCTGATGATGAAAGTGTAGCGGCTAACGAAAACAGCTGTTCTGCTCTGCTGTCTAAGTTGAACAATTAAAAGCTGATGTTGACTTTCCCCAGTGCCTTGAAATATTTTTCTTGTCTTTTTGAATTTATTAAAAATTTGGGACAATTAGTCCAATAATCTTAATGAATTTAATATAAAAAACCAGTTCAATTTATTTAAATTTTTTAACTTTTATAAAAAAAAAATATTACTAATAATTTTATGTACTGAAATATTTCTAAAGAAATAAGTTTCAAATGAATTTTTTATAACCACTTTTTTCCCCATTACAGGAGCAGTGAAAAATCTCCTTAGGAATTCCTTATTCCTACAAGGAAGAATAGGGAAATAAATGTTTACTTTATATTGCCTTGTTATGGACAATATTATATCAATTTTGTAATATTTTTGCTATCATTTATTTTGCCGCCGATCAATTATAATCCAAATTTTCATTTGACAATAAATATTTTGAGATTGTTAAATATTTTCTGAAACAAAGAATCGTAACAATTAAATATGAAAGTGTTAGGCGATAGATCTAAATCCTATAAATTTAATAATATATAATATTTTTGTTGACGTGCGAGAAATTTATTTCTGCATTTCTAAAAATGTCAGTACAAAAAACAGAAGCAATTTAAGGTATTTAAATTAAAGTATTTTAACTTCATATTTAAAATTTTAATCGGTTTGATTCTTTTTCCCCAAACTTATTTGCCTTACGCCTAGTTTTTAATTTTTAATCTCCTTTAATACTTTCTTCTTATTAAAAATGTGGCTCAATGTCTTCGTCCTTCAGCATGACTAAAAAATGACATCCTTTTTTCAAGTTTCCTTGAGCTGTAGTTTCTTATTAAAATATTTTTACTTTTCCTTCTCAACTTCTGACTTATTTTCTGTTCTTCACTCATATTATTAATTTTCTTTTCTTGCTGCTGTATCGCATTAATTAAACAAATATGCAGGTAAAAGTATAACAGGATGTAAAAGAAATGAAACGAAAATATTATTCTGATATCATGTATCATGAATATTAAAGCATTTCTTTCGAAAAAAAAAATAATATATATATTTCAGAGAATTTTCAATAACAAAATTTGCTATAAGAAATATATACTGATACGTGTGTATGTCAGTGTGTATGGCCAGCAGCAAGTGTATAATTAAATTTTGTAACTGAACCAAAGTAATAAAAGTATTAAACAAGAAAAATATAAAATAAAATTACTTCAGCTTGTTAAGCATTAACTTTTAACCAAGAGCATTATTTTTCTGGCGTCATTGTTTGCAGGAGACTGAAAGAACTTTTCCACGGGCAACAATAGTTTTGCATACAACTCTTGTTATTTTCATTCTTACTGATTAATCTTCAAGACAAGAGCCATTTGTATCAGCTGGTTTGTGTTGTGCACAGTTTCTTCTTTCAACTGGCAAACAGTTATGGCCAATGAATAATTGCCAGGATACCAGCATTCAGGGGGGAAAAAACAAATTATATAAAAGAGGCAGCATGTGTTTAACATAAGTTAAATTTTTTAATAATAATTTTGTCTTAATTTCTCTATGAAAACAGAAGCCAATTTAACAATGAACTCCTTATCTGAAGGATTAAATTCTGTTGCTTGTAAAATAGGTTCAAATTGAGCAAATCCCCGTAATACGCAAAAATATTTTCACAAAATTCACCCAAGTTAATTGGTACTACAGGTCATTGTCAAAGATTAATTTTAACAAATTGAAAAGTCGAACAAGTAAAAACATTATATTCGACCAAGTCGAATCTTAAATACCCTCCAAATATTTAGTAAGTGAATTTAAAATGTTTAACTTGGTGGGAGACAGAGTTCTTTTAAGACATCTCTGTGCCCAATTTTAAATCTCTCTTTTGACAGAGTCATTCCGGGAAGGACCTTGGGGAAGACGTTTCACCTCTGCAAAATCAGAGAACATCTCAGTTCCTTATAGGCTTAAGAAATACAAATTGTTCAATATTTACACTATTTTTGCATACAATATCGTACGTCAGCGCCCACTAAAGGGGCCGGGGTTCAAAAATAAACTGTATCATGTTTTCCACGGACGAACGTATGGGCATTGCTAGATAGTCTTAGACTTCATCTCTGATCAAGAATATATATACTTTTTTTTTTTTTTTTTTTTTTTTTTTAGGAGTAGGACCAGCACTCAGGGGATGACCCCTACATATGCAGTGCATTGCGCTGGAACTGGGAAATAGATTTTGGGAAGGAGGATAAAGGTCTGTGGATATTCGGGGCATTGCCAGATCGTCTTAGAGTTCATCACCGATCAGTAATATATATATACTTTATGGGGTCCAATTCTCTTTGGGGGGCAATAAAATCGCATTTTGTCGGGGTCTCTCTGGCAAGGGCCGTGGGGGAGACATTTCACCTTTGCCATAAAACTCTAAAAATAAATGTTTGGGATAATTATATACAAAATCTAAAAAAAAAATTTTTTTTGATAGGGTCATTTAGGGGGCAAAGGGGGAGGAGCGGGTAGGGCAGTACCAGGTTACGTGTCAGCTTCGTCATTAGAGCTTAAACATTTTTTTAAAGGAATAAAGGCTTAAGTAAAACAATTTGTTAAATTTTTACACTATTTTTGCATATAATAACGCCCACTAAAGAAGGTGGGGTCCAAAAATTATTTTTTTTATTTATTTTATGGCTCCAAGTTTAATGCGTTGGACCTTCTTTGCCATAAAAAATATTTAATTTGCTTAAAAAAATTACAAAAAATCTTTAAAAAGTATCTTGTTTTTTAGAGGTTGGTTTAGTTCTTCTTAGGGGAACTTTTTTCCCTATTGCCCGATTTAGCCCATCTCTGAAGTTAACTTTCTCTAAGCTTCGAACTATATTTGTACCAAATTTCAAGAGTCTAGCTCTTTTTGTTTAGACTGAATCGTGATTTTCACAGACGGATGGACGGACGGAAGGACGGACATGCTCAGATCGTCTTAGATTTCATCACTGATCAAGAATATATATACCTTATAGGGTCTTAGGTGGATATTTCTCTGCATTACAAACGGAATGACAAAGTGAATATACCCTACATTTATTTTTTTGAGGTTATAAAAAAGATGCATAATGAATATATTTGGCAAAATTTTAAAATTCACCATATTTTTTGAAGAGACCTCGTATGCATAAAACCTTTTGTACGAGTATCATTAATACACTTGTATTAGTGCGAAAACAATACGTTCGGTGCATAAAATATTAAATGTGTGTGTGTAATTCTCTGTGGCATAAAAAATAAACAACAATAACCATTAACAGAGAGTGCTGCATATTTTAAGGCAACCTATTAAATTTTATTTTATCATATCTAATAATCCATGAATGAGTCTTTGGCAATGTATTTATTAACAGCAACATATTCTTGGGAAATAATTTGAAAATAAACCAATCCTACATCTTCGTGTTTGACATTTTAATCAAATTTATTCCGTCTTTGTATTGCATATTTCGTCTATCAATTTCCTTGCTTTGGCCCCAACAAATCCCAATCTGTTTGTAATAATTCCATTACAAATCATGACATTAAGAGATGACTCATTTTGGGAAATACATAAGCCAAAGAGAATATTACAAAAATTATTTCTGTATGCCAAACGAGTTTATTACAAACAATACAAAATATTAAATCGAAAAATGTTATTTGGAAACAACAAAAATATTGATTATTATATTTCGGGCTTTTCGTTTAATGTTTGTAATGCCTGCCTGCCTGCCTGCCTGAATCATGAATAATAGTATGACACTTGAATAAATATTTACCAGACACAACAGAGCAACAGAGCACTGAGCACAAGTGAAGATTGCGAAACAAGTGCAGCTGGTTTGCAGAATTTTCTTGGACATTTTCTGCAAACAAATTTAGCTACTTTCCGTTTTGCCAACTCAGCAGGAGCTTTTGTAATAGTGATAGTGCAGTTTGGTGTTGTGCATTTGACTTTGTTTGTTTAAAAGGTTTATTTGCTTACGAGCATTTTATGAGATTATTAATAGTTAACTGAAAGCACGTACTGTGGACAATGCAAAGAATTTTGATAAAATAAACAAAGAAAATGCAATAAATTTTAAAAGTTGTTCAATAACGATTTCTAAAAGCAGCCGTACTGGCACTTGTATATTTAATATCTCAAATATATTTATTTATGGGGGCTTAGGCTAATCTATATGCCTGCAGTTGATTGATAGCAGTCAAGCTAACAATCGATGCCATGTTGATGAGGGAGTACAGCATCGAAGAACTTTTTATGTTATGGCTTGGCGATCTACACGTTAATTACTTCCGACAACAGTTTCTTTACTTTTTATACCCCAAAAAAAAAAAAAAAAACAATTGGAGGGTATATTCACCTTGTCATTCCGTCTGTAACGCAGCGAAATATCCATCTGAGGCCCTATAAAGTATATACATATATGCTTGATCAGTGATGAAATCTGAGACGATCTGAGCACGTCCGTCCGTCCGTCCGTCTGTGGAAATCACGATTCAGTCTAAACGAAAAAAGCCATACTCTTGAAATTTGGTATAAATGTATCTTGAAGGATAGCACAGGTCAAGTTCGTGATTGGGCCGAATTTGGCCACAGGGAAAAAAGTTCCCCTAAGAAGAACTAAACCAACCTCTAAAAACAACACAATTTTTAAAGTTTTTTTCTGGTTTTGTTAAGCAAATGATAAATTTTTAAGTCAAAAAAGGTCCAACGCTTTAAACTTGGAGCCATAAAATAAAAAAAATGTTTGAACCCCGCCCCTTTAGTGGGCGTTATTATATGCAAAAATAGTGTAAAAATTAAAAAAAATTGTTTTACTTAAGCCTACCTTCCTTGAAAATAATATTTTTAAGCTTTAACCTGGTACTATTTGGCCCTACCCCCTCCTCCCCCTTTGCCCCCTTAATGACCCTATAAAAAAAATAATAATTTTTTAAAATTTTGTATATAATTATCCCAAACATTTATTTTTCGAGTTTTATGCCAAAGGTGAAATATCTCCCCCACAGCCCTTGCCAGAGCGACCCCGGCAAATTACGATTTTATTGCCCTCCAAAGAGAATTGGACCCCATAAAGTATATATATTCCTGATCAGTGATGAACTCTAAGACGATCTGACAATGCCCATACGTTCGTCTGTGGAAAACATGATGTAGTGTATTTTTGGACTCCGCCCCCTTTAGTGGGCGTTGACGGACGATATTATATGCAAAAATAGTGTCAATATTGAAACATTTTTATTCCATTAGCCTACATGAAGCTGAGATGTTCTCTGATCTTGCTGAGATGTTCTCTGATCTTGCAGAGGTGAAACGTCTCTCCCACGGCCCTTCCCACAATTACTCTGTCAAAATAGAGATTAAAAATTGGGCACAGAGGAGATGTCTTAAAGGAACTCTGCCTCCCACCAAGTTAAACATTTTAAATTCACTTACTAAATATTTGGAGGGTATTTAAGATTCGACTTGGTCGAATATAACGTTTTTGCTTGTTTAAATTTAAATTTTCTTCTTTTAGTCTGCATTTGCTACTTATATTTTAAATCCAAAAATTATTTCAAGCGCTAAACATCTGACGACTGCTTTTGCTTTAGCAAAAAGAGTTCAACATTTTATAATTTTTTTTTTCCTAACATATAATAAAAATTTTGTGAAAAACCAAAAATTTTCTTTCAATAAAAACTTCTCACAGCATAAGGAAAATAAATAGAAAAACTATTTTATTTTTTCTTAAAGCTGCTTTAAAAACATACAGTTTTTCCTCAATAAGGATTTGTGAAACGTTGCATTAAATCTCAAAGGATTTGTAAATGTAACATAAACGTACTGCCAACTCAAAGAACTGAAACAAAACAGCTTAGATTCGGCATTAGTGGTACAAATACGAGCAGGTATTTCTGTGCAAGGAGCTGTACGTGCTTGTGCATGCATGTATGTGCACGAGAGTATATGAGTTTATTAAATTTCTGTGTACACAAAAAGAAAACAAGATGCTTTGCTTTGGGGTGACCGAAATCTAATGGCGACATACTATGATTGACGTGTAGTTGCAATATTTTTGTATAATTTAGAAATTATACAAAATGGTGGTGGAAAATTTTACCATTTTTGCAAATGTCATCGTGCATCAATCATATTGGACGTTTGTGAACTAGATAACAGACAAGCAAATGGATCGCTACACTCCGCAAGAGCGTACAATTTTGAAACATTAACCAGTTGAAGCTGTTACCGTAAAGTGAATTTTGACATCGATTTCCTAATCGTGTACCGCCCCTAGGACATTAAAAATGGTACCTTTTTGAATATTTATTTTATAATGTGAATTTTTGGAAATATAATTTTTGGAAAAATACTTTTGAGATACGAAAACTTTTAGAGAAAGCTCCTATTGAAAAATGTACTCTTTGCTAATGGTGCCCTATTAAAAGTTTTCGGTGAAAAAGAAAGTATTTTTAAGAAGAGGTTTTTATTTAAAAATGAGCTTTAGGAAAAATAAATTTTTTTAAACCCTCTTTTGGTAAAAGAACCAAAAAAAAGCTTTTTGGTAGAAGTACTTTTCAGAAGAGATACTTTTTTTTCGAAACGGTACTTTATGGAAAAATTTTATGTTTTTAAATATGCCCTTTTAAAAAGAACTTTTAAAGAAAAGTACTTAGTTAAACATGGTTCTTGGCACAAGTACTTCTTGGAAAAAAATATTTTTTGGAAAATTATTTTTGAAAAAAGTACCTTTGTGAAAAAGTATTTTTGGAAAGAAGTACTTTTTGGAAAAGTATGTACATATACATATATAAAAAAAATTCTTTTTGGAAAAAGTACGTTTTTTAAAAGTACTTTTTGAAAAAAGTTATTTTTAAGGAAAGCTATTTTTGAAAAAAGTACTTTTTGGGAAAAAATACATGTTTAAAAAGGTACTTTTTGAAAAAAGTTATTTTAAAGAAAGTTATTTTTGAAAATAATACTTTTTGGGAAAAATACATTTTTAAAAAGGTACTTTTTTAAACAAGTTGTTTTTAGAAAAAGTACTTTTTGGAAAAAGTAAATTAAAAAAATATGAAGTTTTTAAAAAAAAAAATTTTTTTTAATTAAGATTCTATAGGCTAATTGTTCGAAATTTTAATTTAAATCTCAGAAAGACATGATAAATATTCCAAGGCACAAAGGCAAGTCAACATCAGTTTTATTCAACTTACACAGCAGAGCAGAACAGCTGTTTTCGAAAGACGCAACCCTTTCATCATCAGTGCTCATGTGTATTGTGTTTGTCACCACTTATCAGGTGGCTTAGTTGAATGTGATAACAGTTCCTATTTACACAAATTTTATTGTGAAAAATAATACGGGAACTGTATCAACCTGATGTTAACATGTTATTGTTATAATACCCGTGTTACCGTTTGATTATTTTTCTTCATGTCCCATTTTTCTGAATTTTTTGTTCCATCATACCTAAGTCAAACTTTTTTGGTTTGAATTTTATACTTAAGTACATGTTCCCGTATTCTTTTTCACAATAAAATTTGTGTAAATAGGAACTGTTATCACATTCAACTAAGCCACCTGATAAGTGGTGACAAACACAATACACATGAGCACTGATGATGAAAGGGTTGCGTCTTTCGAAAACAGCTGTTCTGCTCTGCTGTGCAAGTTGAATAAAAACTGATCTTGACTTGCCTTTGTGCCTTGGAATATTTATCATGTCTTTCTGAGATTTAAATTAAAATTTCGAACAATTAGCCTATAGAATCTTAATTCAAATTTAATATAGCAATATAAAATATTCGTTAAAATTATTACTACATAAAAATTTTTTTTTTTTAATAAAGTACTTTTTAGAAAAAGTAGTATCTTTTGAAAAAGTGTTTTTTTAAAAAGGTGCTTTCTTAAAAAAATAGTTTTTAAAAAAAGTACTTTTTGGAAAAAGTAAATTAAAAAATAGATCTTTTTGAAAAAAGTACTTTTTAGCAAAAGCATCTTTTGAAAAAAGTACTTATTGGAAAAAGTATCTTTTGAAAAAAGTGCTTATTGGAAAATGTACCATTCGAAAAAAGTACTTTTTGGAAAAAGTACGTTTTGAAAAAGTACTTTTTTGAAAAAGTACCTTTTGAAAAAAGTACCTTTTGAAAAGAGTAATGTTTGGAAAAAGTACCTTTTGAAAAGAGTAATGTTTGGAAAAAGTACCTTTTGAAAAAAGTACTTTTTGGAAAAAGTACCTCTTGAAAAAAGGTCCTTTTAAAAAAAGTACTTTATGAAAAAACTACCTTTGAAAGAATAGTTTTTGGATAAAGTACTTTTTGGAAAAAGTACTTTTTGTAGCAAGAATCTTATTACTTATGACACACATACATATATTAAAATCAAAATGAATATATCAAAATAAATCTGTCAACAACTTACACAAAAGCTCTTAACATTGCAATTTTTTTCTTTTTTTAATATGTAACAAAGTAATGGTAATAAATGCTGTTCGAAAAATTTGTAATGAAAGTTATTGCTATTGCATCCTTTCTTAGTTTACGTTACGCTGAATTATGGTATGGCACGAAGAATTAATCCTTAAAAGTAAACAGAATTTACAAGCGCATAAAAGAACTTATATTTATGACAGTAACCTAATTAAAGGGTAATTATAATTAATTCAATAGTTATAAAGAAAATTCATACTACAACCATGTTTTTTCTCTGCGTGTATCTGTCTGCCTTTTTCATAGTAAGATGACGATGATATTTTTCATTTATTTTTATTTTGTTTGTAAGTAGAAAAATTCTTGAAGCTACACGTGCATTACACAACTACTTGGCTGTGCATGTAGCCAAGTGTGTAGCAGCAAGACATACATATAGAAACATTTTGAGATTTTGCGAAAAATCGGAGCAAAAATAAGCCAAGTAGTAGAAGACTCAAGCTGATGTTTGTGTCAAGTTTGTTTTTATATAAATGCTCTAAGAGTACTTTTTTCATAAGTGGATTATAATATTTATTGAAGAGTTTCTCTATGAAAAGATTCGTCTTCCACTAAATTTCAGGGCAGTTTGCTGCTACACTGATAGATCAGAGCTAGGCTAAAAATTGTCTTCAATTTATTTCCTGAGGACAGGTGACTATATGATCCTACAGATGAAAGGAAGTTCTTCGGTCATGGATAACAGTGGATGAGTGTAAATATTACAAGTACAAAGCGGGAGAGTAGACCGATGAACAGGACTAATGGTGTTCAGACATGCATTATTAATTGAGTCAATAATAAGTTAATTGAAAAGTGTTCACACATATACAATATAGCTAACTCAATTAGTGTTTGACAGCAGTTGACAAAAGGTGTTGTTTACATTGTTGCTTCACTAGCGTCGTTTCATAAAATGCGCTTTCCTTTTGCTTTTGGACCTGTTGTTGTACGAAATAAATTTTTTATTTTTCATTTGTTTTAATTGTCAATTAAAAAATTTTATTTTAAAAACTCACCCTCAACATGACTCGCCATTTTTTTCTGTGAATTTGTTTACATATGAGTTGCCAAACTTCATAAAGTTTGTTCAGTAGACATTATGGTGCTCACTAAATAAACTTTTACAGTGCTGCATTTTAGGCTTTGATCAATTTTATAGACAATTAAGCGTTAATTGATCAATTAGCTAATTAAAATTTTGCATGGGTAATTGAGCTCAATAATGCTGTTAACTGCGATAAACTCAATTAAGGCGTATGTCTGAACACCATATTATGAACGCAAAGACAATCAGAGCATCAAAGATTTAATTATTGGTAAATTCGGGAATTTGAACTTGAGCCTGAATAACAATTGTTAGCGGAATAGTAAAACTTTCTTTGTTTGTTGATATGCTGGAGCATCTATCACATACTTCTTAGCCTAATAATAAAATTAAGCCTAAAGTTCGTATAATAAAATACAGTTTCAAGTTTAATGTTCAGAATGTTAAGAAAATTGTTATGGCGAGTCGCCGAATCACTAACAGAGAGAGTCGATTGCCTCATGCCATAAAATATTTTCGGAAACTTTGGACATGCAATGTGTGACTTTTGCAAACTTGATACCCACTCGTCGTGGCATGTTCGTAATGATGCCTCATTTAACATATTTACCAGAACCCTAATAACGGCAAGCGATACTGATTAAAATTTTCATTTCAATTGTAACCCAGATTTGGTCAGCTGCTCTTAATTTTCTGCTCTTCCCAAGATTGTAAAGAGTCAATAAATGACGGCATTTGGCAATGATTGAGAAGCTATTAACCGAATCCCTGAGAGATCTCTAGGACATGCGAGGAACTGCTGATCAGGGAACAAATTACAGCACTCGATATCGATCGAAATTCGTATATAAAATGTATTGAAATTTCGATCGATATCGAATGCGGTAATTTGGCCCCAGAACTGCTTCGAAGATTGGAAAAAGTGTGTTTGTCATGTGGGGAGTACTACTTTTAAAAATTGAAATTGATGAATACATAAATATTTTTGTTTGACAAAAAATAAAAATTTTACCATAGCTTTTGCACAGACCTCGTATAAAACTAAGAATCAGATACAAACTAGTTTTAACCTATGACTATTTTGTCTAACAAACTCATGAAATAGTTCCTGTTCCTAGAAAATAATACTTCTATTTAAGTTTTTCCCCCTTCAGTATTTGTAAACAAACCCGTTTTAGAAAAATAAGAGAAAAAATATTGTTTTTGTATCGTTCTCACCCTAATACATTTTCTTTTTGTGTTGTTTGCCTCCTCCCCCCGTTAGTGAAATAATTTGTTCGTAAGACTTCCTGTCCATTCACTTTAAGTTGATTTTTCTTATTTCCTCTGCTATTATTGTCCCTATTACGCTAAGGAATTGATTTTTTTACATGATGGGTAGTACAGGGAAATGAATTCTTTTTTTCTTTTTTGCGTAATAGAATTGTTTAAGGTCTTTGTAAAGGATACTTTTTATTTTAATTTTATTGAATTAGATTTTTACTTTATTTTCCCAGTGAACTACTTTTTCTCTACTTATACGTACGAGTATATGCATGCCGCAGAGAATACTGCTGCCGTAAAGCGACGTATTGCCAAAGTCGGGGAAATGTTGAATTATTTTCCTCTTGCTGGACTTTTTTCTTTGATTATGGAAAAATTGTACATAAGGATCTTGCATCAATGTTAAAGGATGTTTACGTATTAGCCCTTCAGAGGCTCGGTGAACTATACTCGACTTAGATAGAACCTCGATAGAACCAACATGTATTAACGGTATTCTCAAGTAGGGCGGTAAGATTAGCAAATGGTGGAGATCAAGAAATTGCCATCGTGCCAGAATCATGGAACATGTAACTGCACAGTCCTTATTCCATACAGGCGGAAATGAAAGGGAGATTATATAGCAAAATAATACAAAGATTTTTCTGCGGTGTTGAATCTGGTGTCTTTTGGGTTGGCTTTAAAGGTAATTTGCCTGTAAGAGAGCCAGGAAGATTGCTGATCGCCAGAAGATTTTAGGGTAAAGTTGGTATCTTTGTCGATATCCATGCAGCACTCCTCTCCCCTAAGATCATATACAACCTCATCTGTCATAATAGTTGGGACACTATAAAGAGCTAGATTTGGTGGTGAGGCTGAACCTTCAGTCATCTGGTCCCAGCACAGAACGATATCGTAGACCCTAACTAAAACCTGTATCCCCAAGGATTAGCTACATATGGCTGAGGACAGATAGATTAATATGAGCACGAGGAAAATATAGGTTTACTATAATGAAAGATGTTTGCTACAGTTAATACCAAGCAATCGTGCGGACATATCGAGGCTGGACATTAACCAGCTCTGTCGTAATTGTAGGGAAGAAAGCAAGGAAGTAGCAGTACCCACTTTCTTTCCGAATGTCCAGCTTTGCATCTCTCGAAATGTAAGCTCCTAGGCCACCATATACTGGCCGACCTCTCAGGGTTATCGGAAATCTGTCTAAGAGATCTGATTAAATATTAAAAGTGATAGAGATGGTGATTGTATTAACAACTAGATCCATATGCCTGCAGGCCTATTGCGTAATTCGTTTCGAAAGGAAGTTTTTTCGCACAACCAAAAATAATTAAAAACAAGTAAGTGTTTATATTCGGCTGGCCCAATCTTAAATATCCTTTACAGAAAATAGGTTTAATTCACTAATAAGAAAAAAAAACAAAATATGGAACTTATTTGGTTACTTTTATGTACAAAAAAAAAATTGGATTTTCCAACCCTGAAATCTAATTTTTTGTTTTTTTTTTTGTTTTTATACAACTTTAATTCTTTCTGAAGAGTAAAAATGTTTTAATGCACAAAAAACAAAAGTACTGACTTTTTTGATTATTTTATGTGCCAAACAAATTTATGTTCTCTAACCCTGGAATCGGATATTTTTTATTTTTTTTCTTCTGTTTTTTTTTAATACCAATCAAATTTTTATAAAGTATAAATAAGGGCCTATTTCTCATTGTCGAACGAATTCTTTCTTTCGTACAAATATACTTAAAACAAAAACAAAATTTTATAAATTTTTTTTGTTTCAAATGTATATATGCGAAAGAAAGAATTCATTCGACTATGAGAAATAGGCAGTAAGATTGATTTACCCCACAAAAACAAAAACAGAATTAGGAGCTTATTGGATTATTTTATGCACCAAATATATTTGGATTTTCCAACCCTGGAATAGAATTTTTTAATATCTCTTATTTATTCTTCCTGAAGTATTTATTCTTCCTGAAGTATCAACTCACTGAAAAAACCAATATTAAGAACTTATATGCCTGCTTTTATGTACCAACAAAGTTTCAGTTTCCCAACCCTGGAAGCGAATTTTTATATTTTTTTTTTACCAATGCAGCTCTTAACGAGGTATAAAATAGTTTTACTTAACTAAAAATTAACATTTCTACCGTCTTTAGTCACTTTCATGTACCACAAAATATTTCCATTCTCGAACCCTGATTTAAAATTATTTAATTTTTTGTATTTTTAATGGAAATTGAATTCTTAGTGAAGTATAAAATAGTTTTACTTTAAAAAACAAATAAAATTAAAATTTGTAACCATTTTTAACAATTTCAATGACCGAAAAATATTTCAATTTCCCAACCCTGGAATCGAAATTTCTATTTTTTTTTAATTTTAATACAAATTTTATGTATCCTAATTTGTAAAATAGTTTTAATTAGCAAAAAAACAAAAAAAAACTTACTTTTATGTACCAAAAAAAAATATTCAATTTCCCAACCCTGGAATCGAAATTTCTATTTTTTTTTTTAATTTTAATACCAATTTTATGTATCCTAATTTGTAAAATAGTTTTAATTAGCAAACAACAAAAAAAAAACTTACTTTGATGTACCAAAAAAAAAATTTCAATTTCCCATCCCTGGAATAAAAATTTTTATTTTTTTTTTAGTTTAGTTTTTAATACAAATTTGATTCTTTCCAACATATTAAAGAGGTTTAATTAACAAAAAAAAAATGTTTTTTTAATAGTTAATTTTGCGTCTACAACTAAGTGTAAGTTTCCCAGCTCTGGAACCGAATTGTGAATTTTTCTCAATTTCAATATACATCAGTCCAATAATGAAGTCCCTACATCTGCTGACGGCTTAGGAAAACCGATTTCACGTACAGACAGACAGACAGACAATTCGTCCTCACTATTTATAAGGATCCAGAATATATGCACATGTGACCTTCTCCGAGCAAAGGGACCTCGTGTGTCAAAAAAAAAGAACGAGTTTGGACTTAAGATTGGATTCTGGTACCTAAAAGGGCGTAGAATAAGATGAAATGAGTTATATTTCTCATAAAAATTTCACACACTAGGTAACTTTTCTCGGAGAAGGTCACATAATAATATTAAGAAAATTACACACGGAATGACAAACCCTTATATATAACGTTTCACTTTTTTGTGAAGGGTATAAAAACATTTGACTACAACAATACTTCTGCCTATTGTAAAAACTTTAATTTTATATTGCTATATTAAATTTGAATTAAGATTCTATAGGCTAATTGTTCGAAATTTTTTTAATTTAAATCTCAGAAAGACATGATAAATATTCCAAGGCACAAAGGCAAGTCAACATCAGTTTTATTCAACTTACACAGCAGAGCAGAACAGCTGTTTTCGAAAGACGCAACCCTTTCATCATCAGTGCTCATGTGTATTGTGTTTGTCACCACTTATTAGGTGGCTTAGTTGAATGTGATAACAGTTCCTATTTACACAAATTTTATTGTGAAAAAGAATACGGGAACTGTATCAACCTGATGTTAACATGTTATTGTTATAATACCCGTGTTACCGTTTGATTATTTTTCTTCATGTCCCATTTTTCTGAATTTTTTTTTTTTGTTCCATCATACCTAAGTCAAACTTTTTTGGTTTGGAACAAAAAAAAAAAAAAAAAAATTCAGAAAAATGGGACATGAAGAAAAATAATCAAACGGTAACACGGGTATTATAACAATAACATGTTAACATCAGGTTGATACAGTTCTCGTATCCTTTTTCACAATAAAATTTGTGTAAATAGGAACTGTTATCAAATTCAACTAATCCACCCAATAATAAGTGGTGACAAACACAATACACATGAGCACTGATGATGAAGGTGTTGCGTCTTTCGAAAACAGCTGTTCTGCTCTGCTGTGTAAGTTGAATAAAACTGATGTTGACTTGCCTTTGTGCCTTGGAATATTTATCATGTCTTTCTGAGATTTAAATTAAAAAAATTTCGAACAATTAGCCTATAGAATCTTAATTCAAATTTAATATAGTAAAAACTTTAAGTTCTCCACCCTACATGATTATGGTAAAGGCATTTTTTAAGAATTCATCTGTAAACAATGTCTATATTGCGGCATATTCCTGCATTCATTGCTACAAATAATATTTCTCATATTTATAAATTTCTCCTCAAATTGATATTGATACTCGTACAACAAATGGAATCAAATGAAAACAAAACTAAATAAATAAACTAACAAATGAAATAAACAGAATTTTTATATGTATAAATTTGCTCATGCATACAAAACTGATATTTTTGTTTCCGTTCCTGTTGCAGGATTTGGTATCATGTACAACACATGTTGTTGTTGTTGTTTTGCTACTTATGAAAACACTTTCCCTTACAGAAAATATGATAAGGCGAGGGTTTTTTATTTTCATATTCCAGATATTAGATTGGAAAGAACGATTATGTTATTATTATTAAGCTTCAAGCCGTAATACACGAGTAGTAATACAATGAAAATATTTCGCAAGAGAAAACTAGTTATACAAAATAAAGACATGAACACATGTGGTATCCTTTAAGATTTAATCACAGTGTAGGAATCTATTCAACTGTATTTATTTGCTAACACATATGGAGATATAAATAAAAGAAAATAAAATAAAATGAGGTAAAATAAACTAAGGCAACATAAAAAACAATAAGCCCATCATGGCTGGAATAAGCAGCAGTAAGAGCAAAGCAGACGTTTCAGGAGCTGACTAATACCTTCTTTAATGTACACGATTAATGTCAACTTTTTAATAACCACCAATGTCTAGTGCTTAATAGTATATCTTTTATTTTTAGTAAAAGAAAGAAAAATCCATAATCCTTTCTGTTAAACATATACTCGCATATAGACAACAAGGTAATCATGTTGACATTAAAACATTTTTATATGACACTAAGTAGCAAAAAGTTAAAAGTAATAAATCCCATTAACATCCAACATTTTGTATGCACATTAACGTTGTCATAACACACTGGAAGCAACTAAATCTCTTTGCATTTTGGGGTCCTTAAAAAAGGATAATAAATGTTTATGCATTAACCATTAGGTGTCATCAATAAGACCTTTTTGTTTTTTGAAAACACACTAATTCTGCATTTAAATTAATGATACTCTTTAAAATGTTATTATTTTAAATCCTTTACAAAACAATTTTTTTTTCCTTTTAATAAAAAAAAAGAAAAAAACCAAATTACAAGCCTTAAACAGCAAGGATATTCATCCTATTACACACGCACTACCTTCTAATAAGACAACAGGTTTTTGATTAAAAATTTCCTTTGAGATGTTATTTTATTTCCATTTTATGCCTTTAAGGCAGACACGTAGTTCATTTTAGATTTTCAATCAATAAGTATTTAATACCTTTTGGGACACAAACTCATTTAGTTGTTATGAATTATTTTAATATTTTACAGACAACAAATTGAAAATGATAATGAAAAGAAAAACATAAACCCTTAAACACTGTCATGACATGCTCTTTGTCCCCGTTTACATTGTTCGATTTTTGTCGCTGCGATTCATATTTTGTATGAGAGTCCTGAAATAGCAATATATACCATTTGTATTCCTTTCTCGCTCTTCCTCACTAAATATCAAGAATTGCTGCGACAAAAATTGCATAGTGTAAACCGGGACTTAGGCATTTAAATGTTCCGCTTTAATTTAATAAATAACATAACAAACATAAAACGAAGAGATATGGAATTATTATACATCGAAAAAAAAATATTGCTCAAGCAGGCATGAGCCAATGCTCCTTATTCTGTAACTAATTGTCAACGTCAACGTCAAGACAATATCAAATATGGGAATCACAGATACTCGTTGTGGTGAACAATTGAATTCTGCTTCATACTATTCTTTAAGAAAAAAAGAGTGAAAAGAATTGTCTAATTTTTGATACACTCTTGACGTTGACATCGACAAATAGTTACAGAATAAGGGGCAATAAAATCACAAACCAATGACGTTACAACGTGGATGCACATAAGCAGTATTCCCTTTGTCAATATTCGTAATCGTATACAGCTTTTCTATTAAACAAAACTATACGTATAAGTACTGATGATAAAAAAGTAGCGCCTTTTTAAAACAGCTGTTCTGCTCTTCTGTGTATGCTGGAAGACTCAATCATAAGTATAGTGGTACCTCACAATATTCTTCTGAAGCAAAATGCACTATACGAACAAAAGCGTTTAAACAGAAAATTTTCTACAGAAAATTTTATTTCTAAATTTTTTTAATTAAAGAAAATTTTTATAAACCTCTTCTACTTAAAAATTTCAATTCTCTTATATTTTTTGGAAAAATTTTTGTTCTACAATTTTTATCAAGAAATTAGCATAAACATATTTTCCATTAAAAACTGTTAATATTATTTTTTTTTTATTTACAAATATTGTAATTCTAAAATTTTCTATAAATATTTTAATTTTTCTTCAGAAAACCTTTAATGGTACGAGTGCTTTTTCTATACAAACAATTTTTCTATACAAACAATTTCAATATTAATTTATTTGAAGGAAATTCCAAAATTAATTCTTTTATAGCAAATTTCAAGAAAACATTTTATATTATTTCTCTTATTTGAATAATCATTCTTCAGTAAAAAAAAAATTTTCAGTATCATTTATTTAAATAAAAAGAGCATATAAAAATTATAAATTCTCTATAATACATATTTTTTTTAGTTTCACTATTAATTTCTTTTATCAAAAAAATTCACTTCGTTGATAAGTTCAATTCGTTTTTTAGTTTTGATTTCAAAATCAATATTTATTTTTAATTCATGTTCTGTTTTTAACAGAAAATCTTAAATAATATTTCTTTACTGTACCAAAAATTTATATACTAATTTATTTATAGAAAAGCTACAATATTAATTTTTATATAGAAAAATTTCGATATAAATTTATTCAAAGAAAAATTTTTTTATTAATTTTTTAATTGAAAAATTTCAATATTAATTTTTTATCGAAAAATTTCAATATTAATATTTTTATAGAAAAATTTCAATGCTAATTTTTTTTATGGAAAAATTGCAATACTAATTTTGTTATAGAAAAATTTCAATACCAATTTTTTTAGAAAAAAATAGTTTTTTTAATTATTTTATAGAAACGTATCAATATAAATTTTTTTAAATTTCAATTTTAAATTTTTTATGGAAAAATTTTATTATAATTTTTTTTATTGAAAAATTTCAATATTAATTTTTTTTATTGAAAAATTTCAATATTAATTTTTTATAGAAAAATTTCAATACTAGTTTTTTTATAGAAAAATTTTTATATTAATTTTGTTATAGAAACATTTCTTTATTAATATTTTTATAGAAACTTTTCAATTCTAATTATTTTATACAAAAATTTCATAATAAATCTTTTTATAGACAAATTTTAATTTTGTTATAGAAAAATTTTAGTATTAATTTTTATCCAAAAATTTCAATATAAATTTTTAATAGAAAAATTTCAATACTAATTTTTTTATAAAAAATTTCAATACTAATTTTTTTATAGAAAAATTTCAACACTAATTTTTTTTATAGAAAAATTTTAATACTAATTTTGTTATAGAAAAATTTCAATACCAATTTTTTTAGAGAAAAATTGTTATTTTAATTATTTTATAGAAACGTATCATTATAAATTTTTTTAAATTTAAATTTTAAATTTTTTATGGAAATATATTAATATAATATTTTTATTGAAAAATTTCAATACTAATTTTTTAATAAAAAATTTCAAGTTTAACTTTTTTATGGAAATATTTTAATATAATTTTTTTATTGAAAAATTTCAATATTAATTTTTTTATAGAAAAATTTCAATACTAATTTTTGTTTAGAAAAACTTCAGCATGCATTTTTTTGTGGAAAAATTTTAATATAATTTTTTTATTGAAAAATTTCAATATTAAATTTTTTATAGAAAAAAATTCAATATTAAATTTTTTATAGAAAAATTTCAATATTAAAATTTTTATAGAAAAATTTCAATACTAATATTTTTATTAAAAATTTCAATTTCGACTTTTTTATGGAAAAATTTTAATATAATTTTTTTATTGAAAAATTTCAATATTAATTTTTTTATAGAAAAATTTCAATACTAATTTTTGTGTAGAAAAACTTCAGCATGCATTTTTTTATGGAAAAATTTCAATATCAAATTTTTTATAGAAAAATTTCAGTATTCAATTTTTTATAGAAAAATTTCAATACTAATTTTTATATAAAAAATTTCAATTTGAACTTTTTTATGAAAAAATTTTAATATAATTTTTTTATAGAAAAATTTCAATACTAATTTTTTTATAGAAAAATTTCCATACTAATTTTTTTATAGAAAAATGTCAATACCAATTTTTTATTGAAAAATTTCAATACTAATTTTGTTATAGAAAAATTTCAATACCAATTTTTTTAGAGAAAATTTGGTTTTTTAATTATTTTATAGAAACGTATCAGTATAATTTTTTTTTATAGAAAAATTTTTATATACATTTTTTTATAGAAAAATTTCAATAATAATTTTTTTTTTAGAAAATTTTCAGTACCAATTTTTGTTTAGAAAAATTTCAGCATGCATTTTTTATGGAAAAATTTCAATATCAATATTTTTTTTATTGAAAAATGTTAATTTCAACTTTTTCACTTTTTACTTTTTGTATCGAAAAATTTCAATATTAAATTTTGTAAAGAAAATTAATGGTTTTATAGAAAAATTTCAATATTAATTTTTTATTAAAAAAAAATTTTTAATATATTTTTTTGTAAAAATGTTTCAAAAATAACTTTTTTAAGATATGTCAACAATATTTTTTTCTAAAAAATTTGAATATTAACTTTTAATAGAAATATTTCGGTAATATATTTAAAAAAATATGTTAATTTTTTATAGGCAATTTTAATATTAAATTTTAATAGGCAATTTTTCAATACAATTTTTTTTAAGAAAAATTTCAATATCATAAATTCATGCAAAATATTGCAGATTGTTATGAAAGACATGATATGACCTCAAAGAAAAAAGCGAAAATAAATGTTAATAGCATGTTATAAATTACACAGCAAAACAGCTGTTTTCGGCAGCCGCTACATACCAATCATCAGTACTAATGGGTACTTTTGCTTATCACCACAATTCTAATTTAGAAATATTTTAGGTTTCCAATCTGAATTTAATTTAATAAAGTACCAACATTAATATTAAAGTGTTTTCTATAGAAATATGTCCCGTATTTTTCCGAAACTGAGACTTTTAGTGATTTCGAGAAATTTTGTATAAGTACTTCTAAGACCACCCTCGTTTATAACAGAAAATACTATGCTAGTCTGGTATCATTAGAGTGAGCGAACTTGTTGGTATTATTATACCAACATTTTTTTAACTCGGACCAACAATCAGGGGATGACCCCTCCACATGCAGTGATTTGCGCCGGAAATGGAAAGAAGGGATACTATTGAGGGGTCAGATGAAACTAAATGAGAAGATAGATAACTTTTTGTAGCGAGTATTAAAAATAAAAATTATTTAAGCAATCGATAATTACAATTTCAATTATGCGGTTACCTTCTCCTGTAAATTTAAAATTATGTGAGTTAAGGCATTTATACAGGGGACCAACGATATGAGTTTTAGCGATAACAAAATTTCAATATGTATATGAATGCGTTTATAGGATTTTATTAAGAACAATTTTTGGTATGATTATTTTTATTTATTTTTTTTGTTGTATAAATATTTTTTGAACGCCTCTGAATCTAAGACTACATTTTACGTTCCATATACTTGTAGAAACTGATTATTAAAAGTGGGTGAAATCAAGTAGCTACCACTTAATTAAAATAGGCCTCATAATTATTAACAACTTTACACAAGGACACAACTACATCGTATGTAATTATAAAAGCCCAGTATTAAAATTCACTATATTGCTGCTAAAGTATTTGTAAATTATTTGCCTTTAGAAAGTCTAGGCAAATCCTTACAGTTGGTACTAACACCTTAATCTGCCACAATTGCGGTATAAAAAAAAAAGAAGTACGGAAAATACAAAATTAAACAATAACAACATAAATACTGTGGAAAAGTTTGGTGTTTTTAAAAGAATGTTCCATCATGATCGGCTACGTCGCCAGCCAGGGATTGGACGTTACTTTCATATACAACGTTTTTGCTTTGCACGTATTGGCATAAATATTACCTCGTTGGAGCACACAATTGTAAGTCGTTGCCGCTTGTGGTTCCTTACATTCTCGTTGTGCACTCTAGCACTTCTCATATTACTTTATGCCATTAAAAATATCGATGATTTGGATGAAGCAACCTATACGTTATCGCCCTTTTGGCAAATGCTCATTGTGACTTCTAAAATCTTTTATTTTAAAATGAATAGTCAGCAAATAATTGTGGTAATACAAAAATTATGGTTGTGGAATTTAGAGGGTGAGTAGTAGTGGCAAGAACATTTATTTTTTTTTAATCTAAAATAATTGCAATATTAAGATATTTAATTGTTTATTTAGAATATGAGGGCTGTTGGCTGAAGTAGTTAACAAGAGATTATGAAGCGGAGGATTCTGAGTTCGACCTCGCATTCAGTCATGAATATTGTGTCGAATTCTTATGATCAGCCTTAGGGAATGATTGTGTTAGTTGCTGTCATCCTGTTGCAGTGATGAAGGCATAGCACTACTGGTCACTGAACATAATTGACAGCGACTGACACATTCATGTACTGAAGAGCAGAAGAACTGGGGGAAAATTACGGCATTCGATATCGATCGAAATTTCCATTTATATTGTATTGAAATTTTGATCGATATCGAATGCCATAATTTGGCCCAGTGCTCTCCTTCGTCGGCCCTGTAGCAAAAAATTAGCAGGCGAAGTAAAAGGTTCAAATAGCTACAAAAAGTTATCTATCTTCTCACTTAGTTTCATCTGACCCCTCAATAATATCCCTTCTTTCCATTTCCGGCGCAAACCACTGCATGTGTAGGGGTCATCCACTGAGTGGTGGTCCGAGTTAAAAAAATGTTGGTATAATAATACCAACAAGTTCGCTCACTCTATACATATTAGACTAGCATAGTATTTTCTGTTATAAACGAGGGTGGTCTTAAAAGTGGCTAATCAGCGGAGCAACCAACTAAGAAAGTTATATTCGACGGGGTTAAATATTAAACACCCTACAAATATTTAGTAAATAAAAACTCTATTTTGTCGGGGACACTCTGTGAGGGGCCGTGGGAGAGACGTCTCACCCTTGCCATAAAACACTGAAAAGTTAATGTTTTGGGGTTATTAAGTGTAAAAAAAATGTTTTTTTGATAGGATCATTTAGGGGCCAAAGGTTGGGGAAGGTAGGTCAGAGGAAGATCGGAGAATATCTCAGCTTCGTCATAAAATCTTTAAAATTAATTTTTTGATATGTTAACATCTATACGCGCGCCTCTAGGGCAGTAAACTATCAGTTTCAATACATACGCAAGTGTAAGTGTAAGAGTTTGTTTGTTTGTTGTTGTTGCTTGGCAGTCGGTATTGAAAGTGATTATTGGGCGATTTTCATATAATTCATAGCCGATTTTATTAATTTTTGGATTAAAACGATAGTGCGGGTTTCGACGAAGAATTTAGGCCAAAAATTAAGGCGATCCGATATCGGTGAGCGGAGATTTAAGTGTTTTAATTCGGAGTATTAATTTGGAGTAATATTAAAAAAGTGTTTTATGTTGATCTTCGGTTTTGTCTTATGCATAGCAACGAGAATAGTGACGTGGTTATATGTACATATATAAAAATGAGATAGCAAGACAGCAACGTATGTAGCTTATGTACAAACATAACAATATATGTATGTACATTTGTCTGTTGCTTTGCATTCTTTTTGTTTTTTGTGGGTTTAATATAAAATAAATAAACAAAAAGGAGTTAACACATCGCCCGTGAGTTGGACCACTCATTGATTTTTTTTTTTAAGAATATAGGCTTAAATTATAGAATTTGTTAAATATTTACACCAATTTTTTATGTAATATGTTAGTTCAACGCCCACTAAAGGGGGCGGGGCATAAAAATGGATTTTTCTAGTTCCAAAGTTAAACGGTTTTGTCCTTTTTTGATATAGAAATATATAATTTGCTTAACAAAATTACAAAAAAAAAATTAAAATATTGTGGTTTTTTAGAGGTTGCGTTAGTTTTTCTTAGGGGGACATTTTTCCCCCTAGCTCGATTCAATCCATTTACGAACCTGACCTGTGCTATCCTTCAAAATATATTTATACCGAATTTCAAGAGTCTGGCTCTTTTCTTTTGAACTGAATCGTGATTTCCACAGACGAACGGACGGACATGCTCCGATCGTCTTAGATTTTATCACGGATCAAGAATATATATAATTTAAGGGGTCTCAGATGGATATTTCGCTGCATTATACATGGAATGACAAAGTGAATATGACCTCGAGTTATTTTTTGGAGGGTATAAAAAATAAGATCAAACTCGCTCACTCTATTGATGCTAGACTAACATAGTATTTACTGTTACATACGAGGGTGGTTCTAAAAGTGGCTCATATGAGGAGAAAAAAATTTTTTATTTTGTGATTTTTTTATGTTAACGTTTACATTTAATTACCTTTTATTCTAGCAAAGGGAGAAGAACACGCAATTCTGAGCTCTGAAAATCGCAAGGACATTGTGTTTTGCAACTTTTATCACTTGGCTGTGGCAAGTACGGGATTTCTAGCCCTACTGGCACCAGTTATAATGGCCTCGTTTTGTGCGTGGCAAGGTGAGCAATTCTCGGAGCATTTAGAAGCACCCCTCAAAGCAGCGTAAGTAATAATTCATCTTGGTCTTGATAACATAAAAATTAAAAAAATAAATTATGTCCCTAATAGATATATATTTGACATAAAGACCAGCAGCTATGGCTACGTTATTGCCTACATTTGGAATGTTGTGGCCATCTATTTACTTATCTATGGCTCGGTTTCGATTGACAGTTTATTCTCTTGGTTTATGTGCAACATTGTGGCACACTTTCGTATATTAAAATATCGTTTGCGTGCGGCTGGTAATGAGGACAATGGCAATTGTTCGGTGAAAACAATTTGCGACTGTATTGCATATCATTGTCGTACAATAGAAATGGCGGATGATTTTAAAAAAGTTTTTCGTGTAATTGTTTTCATCAAGTTTTCCATCAGTTGTATACAAATTTGTTTTTTGGCCTTTCAATTGACTCGTGGCGGTGGATTGATCGATCAAGTGTATCTCACGTTGTTCTTAATGTCGGTGTCCATGCAATTAATATTGTACTGTTATGGAGGTCAAAGGATTCAGAATGAGGTAAGGGATTATAAAAGCGAATTGTTAAGCACACTTTTTTGTAAACTGTGCCCTTTTTTTAAAAAAAATCAGTTTATACATAAAGTAATTTGTAAATAAATATTCGTTCATAAATATTGTACTCCTTTTTACCAAAAATAGCTAATGGTGAAGAAAATTTTCATACAAGCCACTTCGTGAAATTGTATCTTTTCTGAAAGCTAAATTTTAAAAGATGTAAAATTTTTTTAAAATGTTACATCTTTGAATTTTGTAATTTCTTTAAGGCAGCTATTTTATACATGTAATTTTCTATTACAAGTAGTTTTTTATCAAATTTATTTATTGTGATAAGTACCTTTTCATACCAGGTACTTTTTTTTAATATAAAATGTACTTTTTTACAAACAATAATTTTTTGTGTGTAACAGTTACTTTCCAAAAAAATTGTTTTTGTAAAAATTATTTTAACAAATTTGTTTTTAAAAAGAGTTTTTTCTAATGAAAATTTTTATAAGAATTTAATTTTTTAGAAAAGGTACTTTTTTCAAATTCTATCTAAGAGCTAATATTTTACCCAGATCTTAGATTTGTTTTCTAAAAGATGACTCTATGCTAAACGTAAATTTTTTAAGGGTACTTTTTTCCTAAAATGTACTTTTTTTCTAAAAATAGTTTTCTGAAAGGTACTTTTTTAAAACATGAATTTATCTAAAAATTACTTTCTTCCAATAATTTTTTTTAATTACTTTTATTTTAAAGGCCCATTTTTCCCATTGTTTCTTTTAAAAAGTTCGTTTGCTAAAAAGCACGCTTTTTTAAATGTAATTTTTCTACAAACCTATTTATACTCTATTGAGTAATTTTTTGAAAGGGTATTTTTTAAAGGGTATTTAATTGCAACAAGTACTTTTTTCGCAACGATACCTTATTCTGATAAGTACTTTTTCCAAATAGGTACTTTTTTATAATAGGTACTTTTTTTCTAGCAGATACTTTTTTCTAATAGGTACTTATTTCTAATAGGTACTTTTTTCTAATAGGTACTTTTTTCTAATAGGTACTTTTTTCCAATAGGTACTTTTTTCTAATAGGTACTTTTTTCTAATAGGTACTATTTTCTAAAAGGTACTTTTTTCTAATAGGTACTTTGCTTTAATAGGTACTTTTTTCTAATAGGTACTTTTCCGTAAAAATTTTCTTTCTAAGAGGCAATTTGTCTTTATTAGCACTATTTGCTGAACGATATTTTTTTCTAAACAAATTTTTTTTAGGTAATTTTTCTACAAGCTAATTTTTTCTGAAGGATACATTCATTTAACAATAACTTTTTTCTTCTAAATGGTATTTTAGTACTATTTTGTAAAAGTTATTTTTTTTTTATTTAAAACCATTTTTAAAATAACTTTTTTGTAGTATTTTGTTTCTAAGAAGATATTTAATCCAATAAGTACTTTTTTCAAAATGGTACTCTATTCTAATAAGTACTTTTTACTAAAAGATAAATTTTGCCAGAGGCACATTTTTCTTTTAGGTTCGCTATTTTAAACGATTTTTTATAAAATACTTTTTTCCAAAAATGTTTTTCTTTTAAAAAGTAGTTTTCTTGTAAAGTATTTTTTATACGAATTTTTTTCTATAAAGGTACTTTTTTTTGGAAAATGTACCTTTATTAAAAATTTTTTTTTGTCATATGTAGTTTTTGTAAAAAACATACTTTATTACAAAAGGTACTAATTTAAGAAAGTGTTTCATATAAAAAGTACTTTTTCTACCAAAGGTACTTTTCATACAAATAGTTTATTTTAAATGTTTTTTTATTAGAAAAGTTATTTTTTGTAAAATATAATCGTTTCTAAAAATTACCTCAAATACTTTTTCAAAATGGTGCCTTTCTTCTAAAAAGTACTTTTTTAAAATGGTATTTTTTTAAAAAGGTAATTTTTCCCAAAAGGTACTTTTTTTTAAAACGTACTTTCTTTTAAAAGCTAATTCTTTCTAAAACGTACTTTGCTGTTGTAAAATGTATACTTTTTTGCAAAAGGTACTTTTTTCCAAAAGGTACTTTTTTTTAAAACGTACTTTCTTTTAAAAGCTAATTCTTTCTAAAACGTACTTTGCTGTTGTAAAATGTATACTTTTTTGCAAAAGGTACTTTTTTCCAAAAGGTACTTTTTTCTAAAACGTACTTTATTTTAAAAGCTAATTCTTTCTAAAACGTACTTTGTTGTTGTAAAATGTATACTTTTTTGCAAAAGGTACTTTTTTCCAAAAGGTACTTTTTTTCTAAAACGTTTTTTCTTTTAAAAGCTAATTCTTTCTAAAATGTACTTCGCTGTAAAATGCATAATTTTTTGCAAAAGGTACTTTTGACAAAAGGTACCATGCTTCATAAGTTAGTTATATGTATATAAAATTTGTTTTTTTACAAATGTTAGTTTTGTATAAAAACTACTTATTTTATAATATGTATTTTCTTACAAAAGATTTTATTATTCTTTTCTATGGAAGGTACTTTTGTATAAAAGTGGATTTTTATATGGAAGGTACCTTTCTATAATAAATACTGTTTTAAAAATTTTAATTATTATAAGTACTTAAAACGACTTTTCAAATGGTTTTATAGAGCGAAGCTATTGCCGATGAAATCTATTTAAGTTTTCACTGGGAGTCACTGACGGTGAGCAACAAAAAGATGCTGATGTTTTTTATGAAACGAGCTCAAATGCGCTGCAATGTCTCTGGTATTTACTTCACAGCTAATTTGAATTTATTGTTGTGGGTAAATATAATATATTCATGAAAAATATATAAGAATAAAGTCAATAAAAAATAAAAATTATGATATTCACAGGTTTATCGTACAGCAGCTTCATTTATTACACTACTGCGGACTATGGAAGAAAATGATAACGAAACGAAGTGAAGTTGCATATTCGATTTTTATTACTCATAATTTATAAGCTTAAAACTCACCGAATCAATTGGAGGACCTCAAACAATTTTCAAAACTCCTGACACAAATATTTTCTGTCAATATCATTAAGTTCGGCAAACAATTAACAGGCTAAAACGACTTTAGTTTATATAAAAAAAATTTAATATTAAAAACTTGACTTACACGACACAAGCTAACACTCAAACAATCGCTATTGCTTGTATTACAAATTCTATCAAGATAGAAAATTTATATATTTTTTATATAAAATAATCACTGGCTGTGTGATGTACAAATGCGAGCAGTTATTGCCTTCAATTCCTTGCAGGTTATTTAAATTATTTGGCTGCTTGACGGCAGCAGTGCTTCCACGACTTCTTATTGTTTGAACATCTTCAAGCTAAAATTAATATTTCTTCTTCAAATACATTCATGTAGCTGCTGCTCATTTATTTTTGCCCAGGTAAAATTGCAAACACGCCAGTAGACTAGAGATTTTCTTGTTTATTTAACTGCATAACACGACTGACATCAAAGGCAATTGCGAGCATCCTACAAGGAGTAGACGGCAACGCCAAAACTTGTCATACACGAGTGCTGCGACAACAGAAAGACAAGAATTTTCGTGCAAATACCAGAATACAGTTTTGTTGGTATTTAAATTTTTTTAAATATAAAATGCAGTAGTTTCCCTACAAACTTTAAGACGTAGTGGGAAGTCGTGAACAACTTTTCTTTTACAAAATATTTATTTTTGCATTGTAGTGCAAAAATATAGTAGAGTTTTACAACAATAAAATGTAGTTTAAAATTTTTTGTGAAACTAAAGGATTAAATGGGTTTTTAATTTATATTTACAGTGGAAGATTTTTTGTTCCTTAGCATGAGCAAGTGACAAATTCAAATAATATTTCCAGACAGAAATATTGTTGAAATAATTTTTTTTTTTAAATTAAATTCTATTACTATTTGTTGAAAAGTTTGTTTTAAATTCAGAAAGACCTGATAAATATTCTAAGGCCCAAAGCAAATACAATCATTACTTTAATAATCCCACCTATACATTAGAGCACAGAGAGTGTTTTCAAAAGCCGCTACACTTTCATCACCAGTAGTCTTATGCGTTTGCCACCACTTATTAGGTGGTTTAGTTGAGTATGATAACAGTTCGGCTGTGCCGAATCTTAAATACCCTTCACAAATGTAATTCTTCTTTCTTTCTTGCTAAAACAGGAAGTAGTTTTAATTAAAAGATGTAACATAGTTTTACTTGACAAAAACATTTAAATTTTTTAACTTTTTGGTCACTTTCATGTGCCATAAAATATTTTATTTGTTCAACGCTGGAGTCGAAATTTTGATTTTTTAAGATTTTAATACCAATTTTGTTTTTCCTGAATTATAAAATAGTTTTAATTAGCAAAAACAACAACGTCAATTGCCTATATGGTTACTTTTATATATTTCAATTTCCCAACCCTGGAAACGAAATCAATTTTTTTTTACCAATGCAACTCTTAATGATGCATAAAATAGTTTTATTTAAGAAAAATTTTATATTTGTAACCATTTTGGTCACTTTCATGTACTACAAAATATTGCAGTTATCCAACTCTGGAATCTAAATTTTGATTTTTTTTTTTAATTTTTGATACCAATTTTGTTTTTCCTGAACTAAAAAGTAGTTTTAATTAGTAAAAAACCGACGTTAGATGCCTTTTTGGTTACCTTTATGTACAAAAAAAAATTTTAATTTCCCAACCCTGGATGCGAAATTTTAATTTTTTAAATTTTTTTATCAATGCAAATCTTCATGAGGTATAAAGTAATTTTTTTAAGAAAAATTTAAAATTTTTAACCATTTTGGTCACGTTCATGTACTATTATATATTGCACTTGTCCATCCCTGGATTCGAAATTTTATTTTTGAATTTTTGATACCAATTTTGTTTTTCCTAAATTATAAGACAGACTTAGCAAAAAAATAACAACATCAGTTGCCTGTTTGATTACTTTCACGTATAAAATAAGTGCAATTTCCCACCCCTGGAAGCAAAATTTGAATTAAATTTTTTTTTTAGCCAACGCAAATCTTTATGACGTATAAAGAGGTTTTGTAAAAGAAAAACTTGAAATTTTTAACCAGTTTAGTTATTACATGTACTACAAAATACGGAATGGCCGAAAAAAAAAAGTTTTTATTTCCCATGCCTAGAAAAAAAAAATTTTAATTTTTTTAGTTTTTAACAGACCATTGAGGCTTCCCGAAGCAAGAAATAGGTTTAATTTACAAACATTAAAATAAAATTAATTTTTGGTATAAATTTTGCGTCGAGAAATAGGTGTAAGCTTCCCAGCTCTGGAACCATACTTCTGAAATTCAATAGCACTCTATTTAAGTTCATTTCCAATCCAACGGTCCAAGAACGAAATCTCTAGCTCTTCTGGGAGGTTGGGAAAACCGATTTCACGTACAGACGGACGGACAGACGGATAGACGGACAGACGGATATCGCTCAATCGTCTTCGCTATTAATAAGGATCCAGAATATATATTACAATCGTTTTGATACAATTCTCGTATGCAATTTTCTAATAAAATTTGTATAAATAAAAACTGTAATCATATGCAACCAAGTCATGTAATAGGTGGTGACAAACAAAAACACACAAGACTACTGGTGATGAAAGTGTAGCGGCTTTCGAAAACAGCTATTCTGCTCTGCTATATTAATTGAATAATTAAAAACTGATGTTGACTTTACTTTATGCCTTGGAATTTTTATCAAGTCTTTCTGAATTTAAAATGGTTTTTTTTGTTGTAATTTTAAAAATCTGTGATTTTTATCTGCCTCGGCTACGAGTTAAATGATCTATTCGATCAGTTGAATTTTTATTAAATTTTTTTCAATAAATCTGTCATTAAAGGCTTCCATATGTTTCCAGAGTTGCTGATTAGTCCGTATGAACCATGGAATTCACACAGCCCTACTAAAAGTAATCCAGAGGGGTTAAAATGATTCGATGATTCTCCATGACAATTTTTTTTCGTTTCGTAATATTTTCATTGGTTGTTGGTGTGGCTGAGATCTCCAGGATGAACGACTTTATTTACATTTTCTCGCCTTTTTTTTTTTTGAAAAACTTATAGCTCTTGTAAAAATTTCTCTTTCTCTTTTTTACTCAAAATTCAATGCAAATGTTTGATCAATTTATTTCGACAGCAGAAAATTTCCCAACACGAAAAAAACATTTCTAAATTTTATCCGACAAGAAAAAAACTAAATATGCTAAGTAGGTGAAACAGACCTCGTAGATGGACCACAACAGATAACGATTGTTATTAACGATCTATATATCAATTTTCCTAAACAAACAATAATAAAAACAAGTAAAAAGGGTTTATTCCACCGGGTCGAATCTTAAATACCCTGCAAATATTTAGTAAGTAAATTTAAAATGTTTAACTTTGTGGGCCAGAGTTGCTTTATATAATATCGTACGTCAACGCCCACTAAAGGGGCGGGGTTCAAAATAAGACAATATCATGTTTTCCACAGACGAACGTAAGGGCATTGCCGGACCGTCTTAGACTTCATCACTGATCAAGAATATATATACTTTATGAAGTGCAATTCTCTTTGGAGGGTATGAAAACTGTATTTTGGCGGGGTCGCTCTGGCAAGGGCAGTTGGGGAGACATTTCACTTTTGTCATAAAACTCTAAAAGTACGAGTAAATGTTTGGGATTATATACAATATTAAAAAAAAATTTTGTATAGGGCCATTTAGGGGGCAAAGGGGGAGGAGAGAGTAGGGCAGAGTAGTGCCAGGTTAGGTCTCAGCTTCGTTGAAACTTTTTTGACATAAAAATATATCATTTGCTTAACAATATAAAAAAAACTTTTGAAATCATGTTGTTTTTTAAAGGTTGGTTTAGTTCTTCTTAGGGGAACTTTATTCCCTCTTGCCCGATTTAGCCCATCTCCAAACGGAATCTGTGCTATCCTTCAAAATATATTTATACCAAATTTCAAGAGTCTAGCTCTTTTGGTTTGGACTGAATTGAGACTTCCACAGGCGGAGGGACGGATGGACCGACATGTTCAGATCGTCTTAGATTTCGTGACTGATCAAGAATATATATATATAAAGGGTGTTTTTTTATGAAGTTTTTTTTTCTACGAATCACTCTGTTGTCTGGCAGCTGTTTTGACAGTTTAAAGTGACGTCTCTACTCAGTATTGTTTGGCAAATCATCATGAACAGATTAACTCCAGAACAACGCTTCCAAATCGTGGAAATTTATTTTCAAAAACCGTGTTCAATTAAAAATGTTTATCCGCTCTTTTACCGCAAAATTCTCTTCAGTGATGAGGCGCATTTTTGGTTGAATGGATGAGTCAACAAGCAAAATTGCCGTATTTGGAGCAAAGATAATCCACACGCCGTTCAAGAATTACCAATGCATCCCGATAATAAATGTACTGTTTGGTGCGGTCTATGGGCTGGTGGAATCATCGGTCTTTAGTTCTTTAAAAATGAGGAAGGACGACGCGTTACCGTGAATGGAAATCGATACAGAATCATGATCAATGAATTTTTGGTGCCAAAACTTCAAGATATGGATGTAAACGAAATGTGGTTTCAACAGGATGGTGCCACTTGTTGTCATACTGCGGGCGAAACAATGGACTTATTGAAAGAACATTTCAACGACAACATTATTTCGAGAAATGGACCGGTGAATTGGCCTCCGCATTCGTGTGATTTGACGCCACTCGATTATTTTTTGTGGTGATACCTGAAATCATTGGTTTACGTGGATAAACGTGGAGCAACGATTGACGCTTTGGAAACCAGTATTCAACGAGTCATTGCTGAAATACGCCCTCAAATGCTTGAAAAGGTGGTCGAAAATTGGACCTCCAGAATGACTTTTGTGCAAAATAGTCGTGGTGGCCATATGCCCGAAATTATATTTAAATGTTAAATGACAAGAAATTATCTACCAAATAAAATTTTTTTTTTGGCCTATTCATAATTTGGCATGTGTTTTATATAAATTTCAAATCAGCAAGCTCTTATGGGGTCTCAGATGGATATTTCGCTGCGTTACACACGGAATGACAAACTGAATATATCCTCGAATTCTTTTTTGGAGATATTTGTTTCAGTGGAGACTTTTATTTACCAGAAAAAACAATTTTCATTTCTCCAAGCTTGGAATCGTCTTTTGGATTTTGTGTTGAATTTTTAATAGCAATTTAGTTCTTTCTGAAGTATAAAATAGATTTAATCAGAAAAAAACACAAAAATGACTTTAAGTTACTTCCATTTATATAACAAAAATAAATTTAAAATTTCCAGCCCTGGAAGTGTATTTTGGATTTTGGTGATTTTCGATAGAAATTTATTTAATACATCAATCGAAGCTAAATGGAAATTGCTTAATCGACTTCCCTATTTTTAAGGACTTTCCTACTTTAGGGGGTCGCATATTTATTATATTTCAATTACACATGGGATTTTACAATTTTCGGTGAAGGATGTGAAAATGGCACTAATTTTGATTTTTCTCTATCTGCCTTTTAGCAAAAACTAAAAACTTTATTTAAAAACAATTCACAAAATATTTGCTACTCATCAATTATTTGGCATTTTTCAAATCCCACAAGCCTGGCGCTCGTTTGACTTTTAGGTATTTTTTTAGCTTAAGCGATTAAAAGCACGATATTCATTGAGCATTTAGCCGGTCCGCAGTGGATGCATAAGCACACCCAACATCCCAGTGAATTATAATAAAAATAAAAAACAATATCATCAAAAAAAAAAAAACTTGTCCTTCTGGCCTGCAGAAATACAGCAACAAGAAATAACAACAGAAAGACTAAATAAAAGTTTATCCATGATGTGGTGCTTTGAACTTCATGACTTTTTTTTTAATCTGAAATTGTAGTGTTTTGTTGTTGTTGCATTTCTTCTTATATCTCGACATGAAACATTTGTTTGCTGCCAGCAGCAATAGGTAGATGCAGGGATGTAATGCATACGTAAAATAGCATGCACAATCCTGTTTTTATTTTATTTTATTTAAGTTTTATTTTCCACAAGTTAAAAGAAAAGTTAAACTTTTGATTTAAACTGGTTTGAGAACCCCTAATGCTTAGCATAGACTAAGAACTTAAGCCTGCCAATAAGTTTTTTTTATCTCTTTTTTTTTTTTTTTTTTTTTGTTTTGGTTTATTTCACTTTAGTTAAGTTTTGCTTTTTTGAAACATAATTTTCCGGTTGAAATTAAGCCACAAAGTAGATTTGTAACTTATTTAAAAGGAAGCCATGTGTCTACTGTAATGTGCGTAATTGTGTCAGGTTAGTTTATGTGTTGGCCATTTGCACAAAGTGTTCACATATAAAATAAAGTTGTAACATAAAGAAGCAAAAATGATGGCAGAAATTACAGGGTTTGAGTGCAAATTTTTGTTTTGAAACAAAACTATTTTAAACATACAAAAGGGAGGGCAAACTAACAATTGAAGTTAGACAAAGAATTTTCGATTAGATGAGTAGCATTAATGCGCCGAGTTTTTATTTCACTTGAGCTACTAATGCCGACTTTCTGGTCAATCAGAATAGAGCATGAAAAGTTATTGTATGATAAATATTATTTAAGCAGCACAATCTGCGAAAATTCCTTAAAAATGATTCAAGTTGAATTTTACAATTTTATTTTAATTCGATACACAACCATTCCTGGGAAAATTGTTGCATGAATGTTTTTATTTTTTTTTATCTTGGACCAGCACTCAGGGGATGACCCCTATATATGCAATGCATTGCGCCGGAACTGAAAACGAGGGGATATTATTGAGGGGACAGATTAGGAAAGATGAGAGAGAAGATAGAGAGTTTTTCTAGCTATTTCGAACTTTTCCTTCGCCGGCTAATTTTTGCTACAGGGCCGACGAAGGTGAGTGCTGTTACTCTGCTTTTTAGTACATGATAATGTCAGTCGCTGCCATTTATGTTCTGTGATCAGTGACTATGCCTTCATCATTGAAACAGGCTGGCAACAACTAACACAACCACGCACTCATGCTGATCAGAAGAATTCAACACAATATTTCATGACTCAGCGCGGGCTCGAATTCACGACTCTCCGCTTCATAGTCTCGTGTTCTACTACTTCAGCCAACAGCACCCACAATTGCCTTTTATGCCTTACCTCGGGGATACGATAGGCAACTCGGTGAGTTCCACACCGTGTTGCAGTGGAGACCGGGCCAGAAGCCATGAATTTCGAGGCAACAGATGTCTATCAATATAGACTAGAGATATGCAAATGGCGTGGGATTTTTCGTGTCCCGGATTGAAAACACGCGTGCGTGCATGAGCAGGACTAAAACAATATAGAACCGTGCGTGATTTTAAAATAAGTTTTTCCATATGAATTTCAATCCGCCCTCGTATGTGTGTACTTACACACATACGAAGGCGGATTGATATTGAAGCTACCTAGCGCTAGATGGCAGCACAAACACAAAAACTTTTTTTTAGAAACTGCGATCTGTCAAACGTCAGCTGTTACAATTTCACCCAAATTCATCGATTAGTTTATTTGTTGTAGTTGTTTGAAGTAAGAAACTTTTGTGTTTCTTGGAAAATGGAAAAAAGTGAATTTCGAGCGCTATTATTTGAAAGGGAAAATGGGGAAAAAGACAAAATATAAGCTCAATAAACATGGCAGTGAGTCTGCTCCGTCAGATTACATGGTAAAATATTGGATTCCTGGATTTAAAGGCGGCCGAACAAGCACTGCGACAACACCATCAACAGGAAGGCCACAAGAGGTGGTTACTGAAGAAAATATCAAGAAAATCCTCGATATGAACGATCGCCGAGTCAAGTTACGAGTACGTGAGATTGTTGAAATGGTAAACATACGAGTATCACATGAACGTGTGTTCAACATTTTGCATGAACATTTGCATATGAAAAAGCAATCGGCAAGAGGGGGTGCCGCGTTTGCTCACTGTCGAACAAAAACGAGTTCGACAGACCACTTCACAGCGGTGTTTGGACATGATAAAGCGTAATCATGTGGATTTTTGGCGTCGATTAATAACCTGTTGATGAAACGTGGGTTCACCACTACACACCCTCCTGAAACCAAAAATCAATCGAAACAATGGGTGGAAGCTGGTGGAAGTGCTCCGAAGAAGGCGAAGACAGTGAAATCGGCTGGCAAGGTTATGGCCACTGTATTTTGGGATGCGCACGGAATATTGCTCACCGATTATCTTGAAAAAGGATCCACAATCACAGGAAAGCATTATCGTGCATTATTGGATCAATTGATTGTTGCAATCAGGAAAAAACGACCGCATTTAAAGAAGAAAAAAGTGATATTTCTCCAAGACAACGCACCGGTTCACACCGCATTAGATACGATGCTAAAATTACGTGAAATACACTTCGAATTGGTTGATCATCCATTCACATGTGAAATGTGAAATCATATCTAATTAAAATGCCTTTAAATTCACTATCAGATTGTAATAAAAAAAAATTATTCCAACAATATTTCTGCCTTAAATTTTGAACGCTCACGGTGGTTTTTTACCTGTTACAAAAATGATATTAATATTGTAAGTCGGGGTATATCATTCAATTCATCTTAAATTAACAATTGATTTTTTTTTACATTTAATCCAAATAGAATTGGCATTAAGTTTAATTACATTTCAATTGATATTAAGCAACATTTGTGGAAATTGTTTTTTTTTCTCAATCACTAGTTATTAATCATTAATTATATGGTTTATTCAGTTGTTAACAAATGAAAAATGTGATATGCAAATTACCTGAATTTAATCCACATAAATACTTGTATTAATTTTGTTTTTGTTTTTTTATTCTACACGCACCCGCATTTGTTGTTGGGCAGTTATGCGTGCAGCTCACAGAATATTATGAGTTTAATTTTCATTATAAATTTGTTCTGCATATCGCCACACGATCAAAACACTTAATGGGGCCAAATTTACAATATTGTCATTATTTAATAATTATTGATAAATTTGTCGCATGTGACATGTCACATGGGATATTTAGTTCCTTCATTAAATTAATAAAAATAATTTGGTGAAAATGAGATTTCAAACAGAATATGTCGCATGTGACATTTATTTTATTCTTGCACTTTTTATGAAATAACTAGTATCCCACTGCACGTGCTTTTTCAGAACGAACTCAAGCCGAAATAAATAAATTTAAAAGCTATTTTTAAAATTTTTTAAAAACGTGTTTTTTGTTAATATTTATGTTCATATGTAAAATCAGCGATCTTTTTTAAAATAATAAAAACTGATACATGTATTGTATGTTCATTAGTGTTTGGTATATGTTGGAGTACCAAACGTAACTCAAGTTGTACAAGGTGCTAGTGGATTGAGTGTGCCCTGAAGGTACTTTCCATTTCCTCTTATAAACTAAGAATTGATGATCCAAATTGCTTGTGAAGACAAAGACTTAACAAATTTCATTGGGTTTAAAAAACCAATAAATTTATGGATTTTTTTTATATATAAACCACTTCTTAATGCAGAACTGATTGTACTAGTATCCGACTAGAAGAAATTATACTAGTACTCATCTAGCACTAATAGTACTAGTATCCCCCTAGTTTCCATGTAGTACCAATTGTACTAGTAATTTTCCAAACACACGCAATGTTAATTTGTGCATTAACATGGTATAGGAAAGTTCACAGTTGGGAACTAGTACTGGTGATTTTTGTACTAGTGCAATACTAATTTGATACTAGTTCGTTCTCCTGCAGGGTAGTTAAGCGAAGTCTGTGATTGATTTGATACTCCTGCAATGCAGAGTAAGACTCATCCTTTCCTAAGGTAAGTCTTTAGCAATCCACGTTACGATAGTTCAGCATAGCAACAACGTGTCCTTTGAAACGTCTGCGCCTTGATTACATTACAGATCTTAACAGGTACATAATTTCCCCATGCTTTGCTTGTTAATTATATCAAACGCCTTCTTGGCAATCAATGAAAACAGTTCGCAATAATCACAATTGGCAAGACAAGCAGTTTTAGGTTAATTTTTTCTCACAGACTGGAGCAATTTTCTTTTGAAAAAATATGTCTACTTTTTATTTATTTAATTTTCTTTTTTAAATCATGACATAAAGAATATATTTATATATATGTTTGCTTCTTTATTTTCCTTTTCATCCTCTTGCCTTCCGCTTGCTTCAATTTCACTCTTAATCGTTTTATCTTGAAGTCTCAAAGGCAAAAAAAAAAAAAAAAGAAGAAATCGCATACACAAACAGCCTACTTTCATGCTTAAGTAAGCAGCTGCAGCACAAGTCGTCTGTGCTGCTTTTAAGCGCCTTTTCAAAAGGTGCTAATGAAGATAAACAGTTTAGTTTTACTTTTCATCTTGTTGAGATTTGCCTTAAAATTAATATTGTTTATTATCACCTTCTTTCGGCATTTATTTTAATTTGGAGTGGTTTTCTTTTAAGTATTTTGTGAAGACAAGAAAAAATACTTGACAGTAATTCAAGTAGTAAATAATTGCAGATATTTTATTAAAAGGCTCATTAAATACTTAAAAGCGAATTGAATCATGTTTCTTTCAAATTATTTCCAAGAGTCGAATCTTTAATACCCTCCAAATATTTAGTAAGTGAATTTAAAATGTTTAACTTGGTGGCACAGAGTTCCTTTATATAATATCGTACGTCAATGCCCACTAAAGGGGGCGGGGTTCAAAAATAGGAAATATCATGTTTTCCACAGACGAACGTATGGGCATTGCTAGACCGTCTTAGACTTCATCACTGATCAAAGGTAATTTAGTGGGCAGAGAGGGAGGAGGGGGCAGGGCAGAAATCGGCAGTCATTAAGCTCTAAAAATAAATGCTTGGGATAATTATATACAAAATTAAAAAAAAAAAATTTTTTTTTTGGTAGGGTCATTTAGAGGGTGAAGGGGGCGGAAGGAGTAGGGCAGAAACAGATAGTCATAAAACTCTAAAAATAAATGCTTGGGATGATTATATACTAAATTTAGAAAAAAAAATTTTTTTTTTGGTAGGGTCATTTAGAGGGTGAAGGGGGAGGAAGGGGTAGGGCAGAGTAGTACCAGGTTTCGTCTCAGCTTCGTCATTAAAGCTTAAAAGTGTTATTTTTAAGGAAAGTAGGCTTAAGTAAAACAATTTGTTAAATTTTTATGCTATTTTTGCATATAATAACGCCCACTAAAGTGGACGGGGTCCAAAAATTATTTTTTTTATTTTATGGCTCCAAATTTAAGGCGTTGGACCGTATTTGACATAAAAATATATCATTTGCTTAACAATATTACAAAAAAACTTTAAAAATTATGTTGTTTTTTCTGGGTTGGTTTAGTTCTTCTTAGGGGAACTTTTTTCCCCCTTGCCCGATTTAGCCCATCTTCGAACTTAACCTGCTCTTTTCGTTTGGACTGAAACGTGATTTCCACAGACAGACGGTCGGACGGACATGCTCAGATCGTCTTAGATTTCATCACTGATCAAGAATATATATACTTTATGGGGTCTGAGATGGATATTTGGCTGAGTTATAAACGGAATGACAAAGTGAATATACCGTCCATATTCTTTTTTGGAGGGTATAAAAAGAATTCATAAATAGTTCACAATAGTAGCTATTGCTCTCAAACAATTCACAATAGAAAATTTAACTCCCAAAAATATATTCACCTTACGTTACGATTGGGAACAGCCATCTCAGTTACCTGTCAAATAAACTGTTCCCACAACATTCACAATAGAGGTGATTGGCAACTTATCGTGAATGTTTTTAGGAAATTTTGTAATTCTTGCAAGCTGGCCGCTTTCTTAACATCAAATTGTTTAGTTAAATTTAATATATTCGTTAGTAATAAATATTTTACTATATTATAAAATATTTCCAACAAAATTTTTATTTCAATATTCATTTAATTTTAACATTCTATACCTATAACTGCAGTAGAATTTTTATATATTAAATAATTTAATAATTTTCCTTTCAGCTCTTCATTCATTTATGTTCGATGCTTTTTTTTATATTAAATGAAATTTGCCTGTTTTAATATTTATGTTTTCTATTTGCAAATTGTAGCTAAAATTGATATACATTTTAACGAAATACACACTCACAATAATACTATTTGATAGCCATAATTATTAAATTGTTGCAAATTGCATTTAAATGCAAATTTTGTAAAACTTGTTGATTACGACAAAAAGTGTTTTTGTTTATGCCGAAAGTAGTTTGATACAAGAGTTATTAAATATATAATTAATTATTTAAATGTGTGTTTCCCAACTTGGCCAGTTACACGGATACTGGCTTAACAATTGAATTTAATATAGAACAAATAAGAACGTTAAATACCCTACAAAAACTTAGTAAATATTTTTAAAATTGGTGCTTCTTGTTACTCAACAAGTAAATAAATTAAAAATGTTTAAATAAATTAAAAATATTTAACCTGCCGGGTCAGAGTATTTTTAAGACCACTCTGTGTCCAATTTTAAAACTCTATTTTGGCAGGGTCCCTACGGGAAGGGCCGTAGGGGATACATGTCATCATTATCGTAAAAACGTAAATTTTTGGGGTAATTAAGTGTAGAAAAAACAAATTTCTTTCATAGGGTTATTTCAGGAGCAAAGGTGGGTGGAGGAGTAGGGCAGGGGAACATCAGAGAACGTCTTACTTTCGTTTTAAGATCTTATAAATTAACTTTTCAAGGAATCTAGGCTTAAGTTAAACAATTTTTTTAATAAAGGGTGTTTTTATAAGAGCTTGTTGATTTGAAATTTAAAAAAAAACCCATGCCAAATTATGAAATGGCCAAAAAAAATTTTTATTTGCTAGATAATTTCTTGTAAATTAACATTTAAATATAATTTCGGGCATATGGCCACCACAACTATTTTGCACAAAGGTCATTCTGGAGGTCCAATTTTCGACCACCTTTTCAAGCATTTGAGGGCGTATTTCAGCAATGACACGTTGAATACTGGTTTCCAAAGCGTCAATCGCTGCTGGTTTATCCACGTAAACCAATGATTTCAGGTATCCCCACAAAAAATAATCGAGTGGCGTCAAATCACACGAACGCGGAGGCCAATTCACCGGTCCATTTCTCGAAATAATGTTGTCGTTGAAATGTTCTTTCAATAAGTCCATTGTTTCGCCCGCAGTATGACAGCGAGTGGCACCATCCTGTTGAAACCGCATTTCGTTTACATCCATATCTTGAAGTTTTGGCACCAAAAATTCATTGATCATGATTCTGTATCGATTTCCATTCACGGTAACGCGTCGTCCTTCCTCATTTTTAAAGAAATAAGGACCGATGATTCCATCAACCCATAGACCGCACCAAACAGTACATTTATCGGGATGCATTGGCGATTCTTGAACGGCGTGTGGATTATCTTGGCTCCAAATACGGCAATTTTGCTTGTTGCGATATCCATTCAACCAAAAATGCGCCTCATCACTGAAGAGAATTTTGCGGTAAAAAAGCGGTTAAACATTTTTAATTGAACACTGTTTTTGAAAATAAATTTCCACGATTTGGAAGCGTTGTTCTGGAGTTAACCTGTTCATGATGATTTGCCAAACAATACTGAGTAGAGACGTCACTTTAAACTGTCAAAACAGCTGTCAGACAACAGAGTGATTCGTATAAAAAAAACTTCATAAAAAAACCACATTTATTTACCATATTTTACCATGTCATACGAGTATGTTACGTCAACGCCCTCTAAAGGGTGCGGGGGCCAAAAATTGATTTTTCGGATTTTCTCACTACAAGGTCAACGCTTTGGACCCTCTTTGATATAAAAATATATCATTTACTTAACAAAATTGTGAAAAAAAAATATTATGTTTTTTAGATGTTGGTTTAGTTCTTCGCAGGGAAAGTTTTTTCCCTCGGCCTATTTATCCTCCAAAATTTATCTATACCAAATTTCATGGGTCTGGCTTTTTTCGCTTGAACTCTATCGCGATTTTCCATAGACGGACGAACTCATCAAGAATATATATACTTTGTAGGTTCTTAGAGAGATATCTCGCTACGTTACACACGGACAAAGTGAATATGCGGTCCAGTTCTTTTTTGGAGGGTATAAATACATGGTTCGATCATATATTAATCTTATTTACCACTTAAATGGAATAAATTTATTTGTATACCCCCCAAAAGAAAATTGAAGGGTATATTCCGTGTATAACGCAATGAAATATCCGTCTAAGACCCATAAAGTATCTATATTCTTGATCAGTGTTGATATCTAGGACGATCTGAGCTTCTCCGTCCGATCGTACCTCAGATCGTACCCCAGTGGAAATCACGATTCAGGCCAAATGAAAAGGCCGTCGAAAATTTGGTATGGATAAATTCTAAAGGATAGCACAAGCCAAATTCGTAAATGGCCTGAATCGGGACAGGGGGAAAAAAAGTTCCCCTACGAAGAACTAAACCAACCTCTAAAAAACACCATTTTTTTTTAATTTTTTTTCTGTAGTTTTGCTAAGCAAATGATGTATTTTTATATCAAAGAAGATCCAGAGCGTGTGACTTGGAGCCATAAAATAAATTTTTGGACCCCGCCCTCTTTAGTGGGCGTTATTATACGCAAATATAGTGCACAAATTTAAAAAAAAATTGTTCTTAGGCCTACATTCCTTAAAAATAAGCTTTTTAAGGAATTTTAAGCTGAGACGTAACCTGGTACTCCTCTGCCCTACCCGCTCCTTTCCCAAAATGACCCTATAAAAAAAATTTAATAAATTTTACATTTAATTATTCTGCACATTTAATTTTGGAGTTTTATGGCAAAGGTGATATGTCGCCCCCACGGCCCTTGCCAGAGCGACCCCGCCAAAAATACAGTTTTAATACCATCCAAAGAGAATTGGACCCCATAAAGTATATATATTCTTGATCAGTGATGAAGTCTGAGACGATCTAGCAATAACCATACCTCCGTCTGTGGAAAACACGATATAGTCTATTTTTGAACCCCGCCCCCTTTAGTGGGCGTTGACGTACGTTATTATATGCAAAAAAGGTGTAAATATTGAAAAATATTTATTCCTTAAGCCTATAAGAAGCTGAGATGTTCTCTGATCTTGCAGGGGTGACACGTCCCCCGCACAGCCCTTCCCCGAATGACTGTGTCAAAATAGCGATTTCAAATTGGGTACAGAGGAGATGTCTTAAAGGAACTCTGTCGCACCGAGTTAAACATTTTAAATTCACTTAGTACATATTTGGAGGGTATTTAAGATTCGACCCGGTCGAATATAACGTCGTTACTTTTTTTTAAAATAAAATGAATGAACATTTCATCTAAAATCTTGTTGTGCCAAACACGAAGTTATTAAGGCAGCTGGTATTAATTTTAACAGAAATCTATTTGAGTCCCGTAGACGAGGATCAGCAGTAATGGCCATACAGTTAAAATTCTGAAAATTCAATAATTCGTAGTCACGTTGGCCATTATTCAAATATCATAATTTTCTTACACTCTTTTATTTATTAATAATTAAATTATAAAATATTTGATTGGCACCACGCTTTCTAAAGAAAATTCATTAAATGCCATTAACAACTGAAAGATATTGGCATTTGCTTCAAATTCAAAATAAAAGTTATTTTCAGTGGTTCAAAATAATTGTTGCCTTGATATTTTTTTTAATGAGAGTTAAAAAAAATATTGCTTCACGTAAACTTAATATAAAACTTTGCTGAGCACGCAGCATGTGGCTGACAGTTTTGCATTAAGCGCAAACCAAAATTATATATGAATTTTAAAAAAACATGAATACGATTTTTTCCACAAACTTGTTTTTTGTTTAGGTAAGAACTTAAATGGCTTAATTTGCTTGTTAATAAAATTGTATAAAAATTATATAGAAATTAAGTGAGAGATTAAAAATATCTTAAAAGTTTTAAGGTGGAAAATATGACACATTAACATATACATATATAATTTTTTTAATAAAACATTAGTATTAAATAAAAATGTTTTTTTTTCGTTTAAACTAACAATTTTTGTTAAAAAAAAAATTATATTAAAATTTTTTAAAATTTTCTTGAATAAAATTCTAAGCGATAAAAACTGCAGCAGCTGTTTTTTGGAAGTTTTATTCAAGCATCTTGTTTTTCTTTTTTTTTTTGTTTTTTTTCCTTGGGGCTGTCAAATTTATTAAAAGATAATGAAAAATAATAAAAATGTTGTACGTTACGATTTGCGTTTCCATTATTTTTGCAGCAGCTGGATGATTTTCTTTCATGTTATTTGCTTTTCGTTTAATTTTAGTAAAAGAATATGATTGAAATAAATTTTAAAACACTTGTGTTTCCTGTTCTTCTTCCTCTTGTTGTTGTTGTAGATTATTTTAAGCAGTTAAATGAAACCGTTTTGTTTTTAATTCTAATTTTTTAATTTTATATTTACTTTTTTCTAATTCTATTTTTTAATTTTACATTTAGTTTTTTCCTTTTTGATAATTTTATTTTAGTTTTACCTTTTTTAAGTCATTTTTGATTTTGTTTTTACGTTTTTGATTTTATCACTTTTGCGTAATTGGTTTTTATATATTAATTTCATAAAAAAAAACAAATATTTTTTTATTAAAAAATTAGCGTTCTTTTAATATTTGTTTTTTTGATTTTGATTTTATTCATGTGCCACTGCTTAAGACGGGTAAAATTGTTAAGCAAAATATGATAATATTTCAAAGTTGACAAAATTTAAATTGGCCAAATTTTTTGGTACATTTAAAATTCATAAATTAATGCTATGGCCTAATTTTGTGTGACGCACGGTACATTTGACTGCGTTTTCGTTTAAATACGAGAACAGTTAGAAACAAGTAAGAACCTTATATTCGGCCGGGGCGAAACTTAAACACCCTCCAAATGTCTAGTAAATAAAAATTCTATTTCTTAGGGGTCACTGCGGGAGAGGCCGTGGGGGAGACATCTCACCTTTTCCATTAAACACTAAAAACTCAATTTTTGGGGTTAATAAATGAAAAAAAAACAAACAACTTTTTTTGACAGGGTCAATTAGGGGGCAAAGGGGGTAGGGAGCAGAGAAAGACTAGAGAACATCTCAGCTTCATCTTAAAAGTTTCCAAAATTTAATTTTTAAGGAATGTAGTCTTGAATAACACAAATTGTTAAATATTTACCATATTTTCCCAAGTAATATGCCACTTCAACGCCCACTAAAAAAGGCGGGAACCAAAGCTTTAGACCTTCTTTGACATAAAAATACATATATCATTTGCTTATAATTTTTTTTTTATTATATTGTTTTTTAGAGGTTGCTTTAGTTTTCCTTAGGGAAACTTTTTTCCCTCTGCTTCGATTCAGGCCATTGACAAACTTGACAAGTGATATCCTTCAAAATATATTTATACTAAATTTCAAGTTTTCGTTTGGACTGAATTGCGATTTCCACAGACGGATGGACGGACATGGCTAGATGGTCTTAGATGTCATCACTGATCAAGAATATATATACTTTAGAGGGATATCTCACTGTGTTAGGCACGGAATGAAAAAGTGAATATACCCTCTAATTCCTTTTTGGGCGGTATAAAAATCAGGCGAATTTTATAATTTCACGGCCAACATTTATTCGATTAGTGCAGTTGAATGCCGCACATATGTATGTTCGGTTATCACGGGCTGAACGTAGAAGAGATATGAAAATTTTCCGTCTACATTGGCGTTCTTCATGTCCCACATAATGTCCGAATGCAATTAATGTCTAGTGTAGATCATTAGTAATGTAAGTCAGAAAAATGGTTACAAGCTTCTCAAAGAACCAGACGTTTAGATAAAAGGCTATAGTAAACCATTTTAATAATAAAAATAATTTAATAGAAAAATAAAGTTCTTTGTTTTTAAGCGCTCATTGCAAACAGCATAATCAGCCTTATTAAGGTCTCTAGGGCAATCATGAGCAAATCGAGCAAATTTGGCAACGCTTGGCATACATTTAATATAATGAATTGTCTTCGGCAAGTGAAATTTAATAAAAATTCATTCGAAATTTGTTTTGGCCGCAGCGCGATATTTGATTCTTCTATTGCTTCAACAACCCCCATGATTTTATATGTTGTTTTCTTTTCTACAAAAAAGGGCGAAATTGCAACATTTGCACTTTTCAAAGATAAACTATCATATTTCATATGTTGTTTTCTTTTCTACAAAAAAGTGCAAAATTGCAATATTTGCACTTTTCAACGAAAAATTATCATATTTCATATGTTGTTATCTTTCCTACAAAATAAGTGCAAAATTGCAAAATTTGCACTTTTCAAAGAAAATTTATCATATTTCATGTGTTGTTTTTTTTTTCTACAAAAAAGTGCATAATTGCAAAATTTGGCCGTTTTAAAGAAAAATTATCATATTTCTTATGTTGTTTTTTTTTCTACAAAAAAGTGCAAAATTTGCCCTTTTCAAAGAAAAATTATAATATTTCATGTTGTTTTCTTTTCTACAAAAAAACTGCAAAATTGCAAAATTTCCCATTTTTAAAGAAAAATTATTATTGTATTCTGATATTTTTAAGCTTAAGGTCTCTTTATTTTAGTTTAATTTTTAATTTCAATACTTCCTGAAGAAGTCACACAAAAGAGTGACGAAATATTGAAATTAAAAATTAAACTAAAATAAAGAGACCTTAAGCTTAAAAATATCAGAATACAATAATAATTAAAAAGAGGTCAAGAAACCAGATGAATTTAACAAAAAAACTTATCATATTTCATATGTTGTTTTCTTTTTTACGAAAAAAAAGTGCAAAATTGCAATATATGCACATCTCAAAGAAAAATTATCATATTTCATATGTTGTTTTCCTTTCTACAAAACAGTACAAAATTGCAAAATTTGCCCTTTTTAAAGAAAAATTATCATATTTCATATGTTGTTTTTTTTCTACAAAAAAGTGCAAAATTTGCACTTTTCAAAGAAAAATTATCATATTTCATATGTAGTTTTCTTTTCTACAAAAAAGTGCAAAATTGCAATATTTGCACTTTTCAAGGAAAAATTATTATATTTAGTCTTTTGAAAACAGTGGATTATTTAGAAACTTGTCTACCATCTCTTAAGAAAATAAAAGTTAGTTTTTTTTAATCTATTTTAATTGGAAATTTTTAGAAAATACAGCAAAAATGTGTTAGATGTTGTTTTACATGTTAGTTTTAAATAATACATGTTTGTTTAACAAATATATGTAAAATATTTTATTTTAAACAATTAAATTTGAATTTGTGGTCATTTTTAATGCCTCTTCATCGAAAGATGTGAAATGGAAATTTCCATAATATTTAAAAGCGACCTTATAAAATGTATATATTCTGGGTGCTTATGAATAAGGAAGTCGCTTAAGTGATGTCCGGCTGTCGTTACATAAAAAAAGTTTTTCGAAGCCACCGAAGAAGCCAGAAACTAAACCAGCCTCTTAAAAACAATATAACTTTTAATGTTAATTTGAATGCTACATATTTTGCACTTTTCAATAAAAAGAGGCAATATTATGGAATTCGGAAATAGTGAATTTATTACAAATGAATGTACCATCTCTTACGAAAAATTATTTTTGTTTTAAAAATGCGCCCAATTGTAGTTTTTAGCAAAACAGTGATAAAATGTTAAATTTTTATCAAAAAAGAAATCACCATATTTTTTTTTGTAATTTTGTTAAGCAAATGATATATTTTTAAGCCAAAGAAAGTCCAAAGCGTTGAAGTTAGAGGCAGAAAATAAAAATAAAATTTTTTGACCCCGCCCCCTTAGTGGGCGTTGAAGTAATATATTAAATGAATTCCTTAAGAGACTAGATTGCTTAAATTGAATTTTTAAGATTTTGCTGCCAAGGTAAGATATTCTCTAATCTTCCCGTGCCCTATCCATCTACACACCTCTGGTCCCTAAAAAAAATTTTTCTTTTCTACACTTCATTATCCCAAATAGAGTTTTAAAATTTGGTTACAGAAATATCTTAAAGGAACTCTGATTCAGCAGCTTAAACATTTTGAATTTATTTACTAAATATTTGTAGGGTATTTAAGATTCGACCCGGTCCAATATAACGTTTTCAATTATTTACTTCAATTATGGAAAGTTGGCCATTTAAGTAACTAAGACTGAAAAATATTTGAAAAGTTCTTATGAAGTTGTCTTGTAGTTAGCCAGCTCATATAAAATATATTTTACAGCAATTTGGCACTCCTTTTTTCTTTTTGCTAGATCTTTTTAAAAATGTAATAAAATTCATTTGAAAATATTATTTAGTTTTTACTCTGCACCTTTTGATTTACTTATTTTCATAAATTTGCTCACAATTTTAATTAAACATTTGCTAAAATCCGTTTATAAAAATTTGCACAAAATCATTTTAATTACAAAATATTCGGGCGAACACCTTTGATTTTATTACTTATTAAATTTATAAAAAATTATTATTTATTTTTATAAAAATTTTTTTTTTTGTTACAAAAATAAATTTTTTAAAAAATTATATAAAAGAAAATTATTTTATTTATTTTATATATGTTTCTATTATTTTAATAAATATATTTTATGTTTTTTTTTGCTAAATACAATGTAAGAACTGAAATTATTAATAACTGATAACAGTTTCAAGCGGAACGACCGCTTTGACGTTACACGTATAAATAACACTTGAGGATGTAACAACGGAAGCATCAAGCCAACAACTGAAGCATCATGTACATGGACAAATAAATGCACACACATACAGGCGCAACTCAAGCATTAGATGGCTTTTAATATTTCTTGCTATTTGGCGTTAAAGAAGTAAATAAGGACACGAACAAGAACACACACACACACACGCAAACACATACACATAAACAGAGTTTGTAACAAGGATAACAACTACAAAAAAAGTCTCTCATTAACTGGAGCAACATCATATTACGGGAATCTTAAGAGATGAACATTATGATCACATGGTTTTTGAAAAAAAACCCCGTTTTTAAGGACAACATTTTGAGGAAAAACAATTTTTTATTTAATAAATTTTTCAATATTTATTTATATAATTTCTGGCGGGTTTTTTTCCGTTATTTTTGTATTATTTTAATAATTTTTATTTGTTAAATAAATATTGCCTTTTTGTTTTAATTTTTTTCTTAAAATTCGTTGGAGCAAATAATACCAGAGTGTAGTAACTTTACTGTTACGTGTTAAACTAACAACTGAATTTTTGTTGACCAAGTCCTGATTTTTTTTGCTGTCGGAAAGGATGCTGTTACTAGTTTTTTTGTTTTGCGTTTTGTGGGTGTGTGAGTGTGTGAGTATGTGTATGGGTTTGAGTACGTGCGTGTGTATGCCTGTGCTTTTGCTAACATTTCTTTACTTTTTGTTGTTATAGTTGTAGCATCGCTGTGCATTTATTACTCATTTCAAATATTTTGCTCTTGCTGAAGACACAACAAAAACCAAATTCAACATGTTCATGGTCATCAGAAATGCACTCTTAATACCAGAGCACATACACGCACACAAACGCACTATAAATCATTTGAACACATAAATTAAATCTCCTGTAAACCCAAATACACTCTCTGTGCTTGCAAAAGAAGCAACATGTTGTACAGTTCTGATGCTAAAAAAAAGTTAAGGCTACAACAAAAAACCACTCTTTATATCTTTTACTAAGATTTTACTCAATTCTCACAACCTGCCCTACACACACATACACACACAATCACAATCCCCAGTCCCACACCCAACCACCAAACAAAATGTTTTTGTATGTAAGACTCTCACCCAGCATAAAAGCAACAAAAACGAATTCTTTTTTTTCCCACCGTTATGAGTTTGTTTTGCTTTAGCAGTCACGTGTTGCATTTTTAATACAATTGAGTGAAAGCTCTGGCTGCTCAAATATAAAGTACCCCACCTTGTTGCTACACTAACAACAACACAAAACCTGCGCTCTTTTACTCATAACTTCGGCTGCTTTTTTTACGATTCTTATCTCTTTTACATCGTTTTTACAAGATGCCTCTTGTTGCATGTTTAACAAATTATGATGAAGAAAAAAGAAAAAAAAAACAAATGAAAACGTAAAAGCTTTATAAATTGCATGGACCGACCGAAAAATAAAGTTTAAATGTGTTAGTGTACGATTTTGAGTGTAAAATAAATAGATGCACAAGTGCTCGCACAGATGCTTACAATGGTTGTGTTTTTGTATGTGTGTTGCAAGTAACATGTTGTTACTGTATATGTTGCAAAAAATACAGCATACGCCCCATATTGCAATGGTTTTATGTACGATTACCCTACAGCACAAAACCTTGTGTTATTGGCTAGTCTACACATATGCGAAGTATCACATAAATGCAATTTTTTTTTCACCAAAATTTAATAATATCTTATTTAAAAAATTTTCCTTTCCACAAAACATTTTAATTTTATTATAAATAAAATTGATTTTAACATATTTGGCCAACTGTAGCTTCAATTGCCAGCCGCTGTTGGCTTAAAATAAATGCTAAAGCAAATTATTTGTTGCCACACCATTTTATGGTTGTGTGTTTGCGAAAAACTACAGAAAACATAGATGTTGTTTCTATTCTTTTTATACCCTCCAAAAAAGAATTTGGAGGGTATATTCACTTTGTCATTCCGTTTGTAACGCATCGAAATATCCATCTCAGACCCCATAAATTATATATGTTCTTGATCAGTGATAAAATCTAAGGCGATATAGCTATATCCGTCCTTCCGTCTGTTGAAATCACGATTCAGTCCAAACGAAAAGAGCTAGACTCTTGAAATTTGGCATAAATATATTTTAAAACTTGGAGCAGGTTAAGTTCGAAGATGGGCTAAATCGGGCATGAGGGAAGAAAGTTCCCCTAAGAAGAACTAAACCCACCCAGAAAAAACAACATAATTTTTTTAGTTTTTTGGTTATTTTGTTAAGCAAATGATATATTTTTATGTCAAATACGGTCCAACGCCTTAAACTTGGAGCCATAAAATAAAATAGAAATATTTTTGACCCCGCCCACTTTAGTGGTCGTTATTATAGGTAAAAATAGCATAAAAATTTTACAAATTGTTTTACTTAAGCCTACATTCCTTAAAAATAAAATTTTTAAACTTTAATGACGAAGCTGAGACGAAACCTGGTACTACTCTGCCCTACCCCCTCCTTCCCCTTCGCCACCTAAATGACCCTACCAAAAAAAAAAAAAAAATTTTTTAAATTTTGTATATAATCATCCCAACCATTTATCTTTAGAGTTTTATGACTGCCGATTTCTGCCCTACCCCCTCCTCTTCCTTTGCCCCCCAAATGACCCTACCAAAAAAAAAAAATTTTTTTTAATTTTGTATATAATCATCCCAACCATTTATCTTTAGAGTTTTATGACTGCCTGTTGCTGCCCTACCCTCTCCCCCCCCCCCCCCCCTTTGCCGGCTAAATGATCCTATAAAAAAAAGAAATTTTAATTTTGTATATAATTATCCCAAGTATTTATTTTTAGAGTTTTATGACAAAGGTGAAATATTTCCCCCACAGCCCTTGCCAGAGCGACCCCGCCAAAATACAGTTTTTATACCCTCCAAAGAGAATTGGACCCTATAAAGTAAATATGTATATTCTTGATTAGTGATGAAGTCTAAGACGGTCCGGCAATGGCCATACGTTCGTCTGTGGAAAACATGATATTGTATATTTTTGAACCCCGCCCCCTTCAATAGGCGTTGACGTACGATATTATATAAAGAAACTCTGGGCCACCAAGTTAAACATTTTAAATTCACTTACTAAATATTTGGAGGGTATTTAAGATTCGACCCGGTCGAATATAACGTTTTTACTTGTTTCTATTTGTTTTTTCTTTTTGATTGCCATAATACGCAACACATTCTTAATGGAAATTTAAATTTCAAATGCAAATTGTTATGGCCGCAAAAAAATATGACAACAACAACAATGGCATGGCGCAGCGTACAACAAGAACAACCGTTTTTAATGGTAAATTCTGTGTAAAAACTCTTGCCATATATTCTTCAAAGGGATTAGAATATTTGTTAGAGTGATAGAAAATTTGTAGCAATTATATGATGGCAGTTACTATTTTTACTTTCAAATTGTTTGTTACATATTAAATTCCCAAATAAGCACAGACACACAAACGGCTAACGCAAATAGCTATATTTTATTTTTGGCAAATTTATTTTGTATCTAATTTTAAAAGAAATTGAAAGGCTTTAATAATATTATTTTTAAAAAATTTTTTAAATTATATTATTTTAATTCATATTATTAATTTTATTATTATTCAGCTGTTGGCTGAAGTAGTAGAACACGAGACTATGAAGCGGAGGGTCGTGAGTTCGAGCCCGCGCTGCGTCATGAAATATTGTGTTGAATTCTTCTGATCAGCATTAGTGCGTGGTTGTGTTAGTTGTTGCCAGCCTGTTTCAATAATGAAGGCACAGCACTGGTCACTAAATTGGCAGCGACTGACACTATCATGTACTAAAAGCAGAGTAACAGCACCCACCTTCGTCGGCCCTGTAGCAAAAATTAGCCGGCTAAGTAAAACGTCGAAATAGCTACAAAAAACCATTTCGAGTACTCTTACAAAAGTAACTGCGCCATTTTTACATCACGATCACACTGTTTCTCTAACTGCTTCAATAAAAAGCTTTAATTTCAGCTGGCAAATGAGTGCACAAGAAATTCATTAAATTAAATTTCTTTTTTTGTCATCAAAATTTCTTTAGGACACAAGGCCATTTTCTGTTCTTCTTAAAATTGTCCTACAACAAAATGTGTTACATTTGCCGCTAACAGCGTTCACATTTCCGATTTGCGTTAATTTTGTATTGCAAATTAAACACTAATCTTTTGTCTTTCTCAATCTTCAGTTATTTTACAACTAATTGCTTTCGGCATGCAGAAGTTAAACAAGATTTTGTACTTAAGAATGCAGCACGGCACAGCTCTCCCGCTCTATTGTTACGTATTTAAATTTCATTATTTGAAAGAAATACGGCGAAATAGAGGAAAAGTCAAGTAAATAAAATATTTAATAATACACACACACACACATTTGCACTTGTAACGATAATTTGAATACGAGGAATATGACAAAAGACTGAATGGAAAGAAAAGAGGGAACACTCGTGTGGAAACAAGTGACTTGCAGAGCAAATTTCATCAGGCGTCATTAAATTTTAAATAATAAAAAGCTAAGAAAGGAATTTTTGAAATACACAAATTAAATGAACTTTGATTTTCATATGCATAAAAAATTATTTAATTTTTTTTATTTCATTTGATAAAAGATGTTATAGGCAGTTTTTCTACACTGACATGAAGGTTTTTTATGCGATCAGAAGTACAGGAGTGCAAAACAGGTTCTGTTCATTCCAAGCTTCGGTTTTTTTTTTAACACGAACCATCACTTGAAGTGTTTTTTGTAATTTCGTTAGGCAGATGATATATTTTTTATGTCAAAGAATGTCTAAAGCGTTAAACTTGGAGCCAGAAAATCACCACCCCGCTCTTTTAGTAGGCGTTTTCGAAACATATTACATAGAAAAATTGTGTAAGTATTTAACAACCCTGCAGGAGATCGATAGTATCAAATTAGTATTGCACTAGTACAAAAATCACCAGTACTAGTTCCCAACTGTGAACTTTCCTATACCATGTTAATGCTCAAATTAACATTGCGTGTGTTTGGAAAATTACTAGTACCATTGGTACTAGATGGAAACTAGGGGGATACTAGTACTATTAGTACTAGATGAGTACTAGTATAATTTTTTCTAGTCGCATACTAGTACAATCAGTTCTGCATTAAGAACTGGTTTATATATAAAAAAAATCCCTAAATTTATTGGTTTTTTAAAACCAATGAAATTTGTTAAGTCTTTGTCTTCACAAGCAATTTCTGGTTCATCAATTCTTAGTTTATAAGAGGAAATAGAAAGTTCCTTCAGGGCACACTCAATCCACTAGCACCTTGTGCAACTTGAATTACGTTTGGTACTCCAACATATACCAAACACTAATGAACATACAATACATGTATCACTTTTTATTATTTTAAAAAAGATCGCTGAATTTACATATGAACACAAATATTAAAAAAAAAAGGTTTAAAAGATTTTAAAATTAGCTTTTAATTTTATTTATTTTTTAAAATGTCACTTTTTTAACACACAAGAAAACTGCGGCTTACTTACATAAATTATCGAATAAATAAACTGATATGCAGGTGGCAAAGTCTTCTAATACGATTCTTTGTTTCAAATTTGAATTTGTTTAAAATTTGTAACAATTAAAAATAAAATAAATGAAAACGAGAATTAGCAATTCGCTTTAAAACATTATCAAAAAGTAATATGAAATTCTACAAGTCAAATCAATATACAAATGAACTACTTGAAGTACTAGTACTTTTCGGTATATGTTCAATCACCTTTTGAACTAGTGCTTGCTATACTAGTAATCTTACCAGTAGCTTAAAGACAAATAACGCTTATCCGCCTGCAGGGAATTGTATGCTTTAAAACTATATTCCCCAAAAACTACATGTTTAAACTTTTATGGCGATCTTCCTTTTTTTCTGGGTCCTTATAAATACGAAAGTCAAATAAGCGATCTGTCCGTTTGTCTATAGGTGAAATTGTTTTTCCAAAGTTGCCTTCAACACTAGAGATCTTTTTGTTTTAATGATGTATGGGAAATAATCCCAAAAAAGATTGTCATTGGAAACCATGTAAATTGAAATTACAGTTCCAGAGCTGGAAAATTTAAACTTATTTCTGGTACAAAAAAATTAATTGGCTAAAATTAATTTTTGTTTTTTATACCCTCCAAAAAAGAATATGGAGGGTGTATTCACTTTGTCATTCCGTTTGTAACGCAGCGAAATATCCATCTGAGACCCCATAAAATATATATATTCTTGATCAGTGATAAAATCTAAGGCGATATAGCCATATCCGTTCTTCCGTCTGTTGAAATCACGATTCAGTCCAAACGAAAAGAGCCAGACTCCTGAAATTTGTTATAAATCAATCTTGAAGGATAGCACAGGCTAAGTTCGAAGATGGGCCAAATCGGGCAAGAGGGAAAAAAGTTCCCCTAAGAAGAACTAAACCAACCTCTAAAAACAACTTAATCTTTAAAGTTTCTTTTGTAATTTTGTTAAGCAAATTATATATTTTTATGTCAAAGAAGGTCCAACGCGTTACACTTGGAGTTATAAAATAAAAATAATAAAATTGTAAAACGTTCACATGTACTTAAGTATAAAATTCAAACCAAAAAAGTTTGTCTTAGGTATGATGGAACAAAAAATTCAGAAAAATGGGACATGAACAAAAAATAATCAAACGGTAACACGGGTATTATAACAATAACATGTTAACATCAGGTTGATACAGTTCTCGTATCCTTTTTCACAATAAAATTTGTGTAAATAGGAACTGTTATCACATTCAACTAAGCCACCTAATAAGTGGTGACAAACACAATACACATGCGCACTGATAATGAATCTGCAGCGGCTTTCGAAGACAGCTGTTCTGCTCTGCTGTGTAAGTTGAATAAAACTGATGTTGACTTTCCTTTGTGCCTTGGAATATTTATCATGTCTTTCTGAGATTTAAACTAAAATTTCGAACAATTAGCCTATAGAATCTTAATTCAATTTAATATAAAATTAAATACTTTTTGGACCCCTCCCCTTTAAGCGGGCGTTATTATATGCAAAATAGTTTAAAATTTTAACAAATTATTTTACATAAGCCTACATTCCTTGAAAATAACATTTTTAAGATTTAATGACGAAGCTGAGACGTAACCTGGTACTACTCTGCCCTACCCCCTCCTCCCCTCTTTGCCTTTTAAATGACCCTAAAAAAAAATCTTTTTTTTTAAATTTTGTGTTTAATTATCCCAAACATTTATTTTTATAGTTTTATGACAAAGGTGAAATGTGTCCCCCCACAGCTCTTGCCACAGCGACCCCGACAAAATACGATTTTATTGCCCTCCAAAGAGAATTGGACGCCTAAAGTATATATATTCTTGATCAGTGATGAATTCTAAGACGATCTGGCAATGCCCATACGTTCGCCTGTGGAAAGCATAATATAGTCTATTTTTGTACCCCGCCCCCTTTAGTGGGCGTTGGCGTACGTTATTATATGCAAAAATAGTGGAAATATTGAAATATTGGATTCCTTAAGCCTATAAGAAGCTGAGATGTTCTCTGGTCTTGCAGAGGTGAAACGTCTCTCCCACGGCCCTTCCCGGAATAACTCCGTCAAAATATAGATTTAAAATTGGGTACACAGATGTCTTAAAGGAACTCTGTCTCCCGCAAAGTTAAACATTTTAAATTTACTTAGTAAATATTTGGAGGATATTTAAGATTCGACCCGGTCAAATGTAACGTTTTTACTTGGTTTTAAATAAATGAAACCTATTTTATTAAGTTGGTATTAAAAATCAACCAAAGTCAAAAAGATGCTTCCAGAGTTGTATAATTGAATATTTTTTTGATACATAAAATTGAACAATTAAAACAAAATTTCATTAATTAAATACATTTTATGTTGTGGAAAGAAATTCAGTGGCATTGGAGATCAAAAAATGTACAGCTCCAGGGCTGGAAAATATAGACCTATTTTTGTTACATAAATCTAACTAATAATAATTTTCTTTTTCTTTTTTTATGTTAATTACACCTATTTTATTCACAAAGAATTAAATTTTTATTAAAAATCAATTAAAATAAAATAAAACCATTCCAGGGTTGGACAATTGAACATTTTTGCGGCACATAAAGGCAAACTACTAAAACAAATTGTCATTTTTATATTTATATATGAAACATTATTTTTTATTTTCCTTTTTAATTGGGACCAGCACTCAGGGTTTGACCCCTACATAAGCAGTGTAGCAGTGTACCGGAGCGTGGAAGGAGGGGTCAGTATGGAGAGGACAGATCATAGATGAGAAGATAGAGAATTTTTGTTTTTTAGCAATTTCAATCTTTTTACTTTGTCGGCCAATTTTTTGCCACAGGCCCGACGAAAGGGGGTACTCTTATTCTGCTCTTAGTAGTTCAGCTCTTTTGTGGTAAATACTTATTTCGCTTCTGATTTTCAATTTAAACACAAAACTTTACAATGAGCTCTCAGTACAAAACTTACGATTTTATATTCCACAAATCGTATTCGGGAATGATGAATTTAATAAAATGATCTTGTTTAAATTTTCAAAATAATATTTCCCATTTGAACTTTCTCAAGGACTGTGACTACTGCGTGTTTAGCCCTTAATAAACGACTTTCTTCACACATATTTTAATTAAAAGTTGCCCAAATTATTCTCAGTGTTAATCTCCACAGTAGCAAACAAATTTTCCATTTCCACAACTTAATCCGGAATCAAAACGAAGTAATGGAAATTCTACTATAGAGATGTCAAATTAGGCACGCCATCATAAACATAATGGACGACAAAGCAGCCTTAGCGCCCCGTGTTTACAATAACACAAGATTATGATAATGATGACGGAGATGATGATGACGAAGATGATAATCATGTTAATGAAGATGAGAACAATTTAAAGGCTGTCGAAGGCAATGAATGTGAAGGAATGATGATGTCTTAGTTGTTAGTTTCTTTGTACGGCGCTTTTGTTGTTCGGTGTCCTTTTATTAACTTCGTACTCTTTTATTGCCTTCACTTTTATCCCATTCAAATTCTTTATTTGCAAATAGTTTTCATCTTTTACTTTTGCCAGAATTAACACGATTTGCTTTACGGGCTTAAACTTCAACTTTTGCTGCCTATCACAGTGTCACACTGTCGCACAGGAAGTCAAAAGTTGGAAAAATTATTTTTTCTTACATTATTTTTTTAAAGTAATTATAAATGCATCCCGATAAATGTACTGTTTGGTGCGGTCTATGGGCTGGTGGAATCATCGGTCCTTATTTCTTCAAAAATGGGGAAGGACGACGCGTTACCGTGAATGGAAATCGATACAGAATCATGATCAATGAATTTTTGGTGCCAAAACTTCAAGATATGGATGTAAACGAAATGTGGTTTCAAAAGGATGGTGCCACTTGTTGTCATACTGCGGGCGAAACAATGGACTTATTGAAAGAACATTTCAACGACAAGATTATTTCGAGAAATGGACCGGTGAATTGGCCTCCGCGTTCGTGTGATTTGACGCCACTCGATTATTTTTTTTGGGGATACCTGAAATCATTGGTTTACGTGGATAAACGTGGAGCAACGATTGACGCTTTGGAAACCAGTATTCAACGTGTCATTGCTGAAATACGCCCTGAAATGCTTGAAAAGGTGGTCGAAAATTGGACTTCCAGAATGACTTTTATGCAAAATAGTCGTGGTGGCCATATGCCCGAAATTATATTTAAATGTTAAATGACAAGAAATTATCTACCAAATAGAAAATTTTTTTTGGCCATTTCATAACTTGGCATGTTTTATTTAAATTTCCAATCAGCAAGCTCTTATAAAAACACCCTTTAATAGAATTTTTTATATATAATTTATTTTTGTTAGGGTAAATTATAATGATCATCACAAAATCTTTGAATATGGCCATCAAGATCGTGATCACTAAAGGAAGACTCACACACTAGAGACCTTTAGCTCACGAGAAATAAAAATTTTTTTGAAACAGGAGAGAATGAGGAGATTATGAAGCGGAGGATCCTGAGTTCGACTCCGCGCTCAGACATGAATATTGTGTCGAACTCCTCTGATCAGCTTTAATGCCTGGTTGTGTTAGTTATTGTCACCCTGTTTCAGTGATGAAGGCATGGCACTGATCACTGAACATAATTGGCAAATACGGACACAATCTTGTGCTAAAGAGCAGAGGAATACCAGCCCCCCCCCCCTTTTCGTCGACCCTGTAGCAAAAAAAATTACCCGGCGAAGTAAAAGGTTGAAATAGTTTAAAAAAATTCTCAATCTTTCTTCATTTGTCCCCTCAATACTATCCCCTCCTTTCTGGTTCCGGCGCAATGCACTGCATATGTGGCGGTCAGCCCCTGAGTGCTGGTCCGACTTAAATCAAGAAATAAAACTGAGAATATCACGAGGTAAATTTTAAAGTGATTTTAAGAAATTTTGAAAGGTTTATCATTTCGTGCAAAATTTCCACAATCATAATAAGCGACTCCGTAAAGTATCCTTATGAATAAGGAACTCTAATATGCCCGTCTGGCCGTCTTCCCATCTGTCTGTAAGTAAAATCGGAGTTGCGATTTCCCCAGTCCTCAGAAAAGCCAGAAATGTCGGTCTTAGATTGAGGTATTGAAAATAGTCCTAAATAAATTGCTTCTGAAAGTCAGCAAAATCCAAAATGCGGTACCAGAGCTGAGAAAATTTAACCCTATTTTTGGTATATAATGGGAGATTTTTTAAGACCTTTTGGAATTGAAAAACAATATATATAATAATTATAGAAATGTATAAAGTCTTTATTTCAGTTCAAAGAACGATTCATAAATTTTAATGTTTAAAATGGTTTCATAAATTACTATGTGTTAGTATGTTATCTCAACGCCCACTGAAGTGGGCGGGGTCCAACAATTGATTTTTCGGATTTTCTGGGTCCAAGTTCAACACTTTTGACATAAAAATATATCATTTACTTAAAAAAATTTAAAATATTATATTTTTTTTAGAGGTTGGTTTAGTTCTTCTTTGAGAAACTTTTTTCTCTCTGGCCCGATGCAGCCCATTTACGAACTTGACCTCCCATATCCATCACGATATGTTAATATCAAGTTTCAATGATCTGGCTTTATTCGGTTGGACTGAATCGTGATTTACAAACACGGACGGACGGATGTGGCTAGATCGCCTTGGATTTCATCACTGATCAAGAATATATGTATATACTTTATGGGGTCTTAGAGGGATATATCGGTGCGTTACACACGGAATGACTAAGTGAATATACCCTCCAAATCTTTTCTTCAGGGTATAAAAATGGTTTTTGGCTGTACTATACAACGACTACAGCCACAGAGCCCAAAAACATATCATAGTTTTTTATGATTCAATATTACAACTGATCCGGATGCACATCTTTGTCGCATTTAACAATAATTCTAAAGAAAATTGAATTTTTATAATAAATTCTAGAAGCTAAAATCAGAGCACTGTGATGACATAAATATTTAACGAATAAAAATATTATCAACTTTAACACAATCGGTCTTTGTTGCCAGCATTTGTGTGGCTGCTGCTTCGCTTATTGTTCGTAATTCATTTCTTCTTTATGGCGGTTGTTATAGAAGTGGCCGTGCGGCTTTCACACAACCACCAACAAAAGCGGGTATAGTTTGCTTGAAAAAATGTCAAAGAATAATACTGCTGTGTGCATATTTTAAAGGGTGTTTTTTTTTAGAGCAAGCCGTACAAATTGTTGACATTTTTAATCAAAATAATTGTTTTATACGTCAAATTCATCGTTCACTTCTTCCATTTTATGCCGTACATAAACGTCCTTCAGGGCGGCTAATTCGAAGAACAATAGATCGTTTTCGTACCACATTTACTGTTACTGATAGAGTGCATCCAGTGAGACGCCGAACAGTGTGTACTGAAGCAGCTGTAGCCTCTGTACAGCAGAGCGTTGAAGATGGTCTGAATCAATCAATTTGTCGCCGTTCTCAGCAACTGGGGTGTGTGTCCTTCCACTTTATGGTAGATTTTTTTGGTTGTTGAAAATTACTGTTCCAGATTACACCGTCTACGCGCCAGCCGTGGCGGCCACATGGCAGAAATCATATTTAAATATTAATTTCATAAAGTTTTCTTTCCAATAAAATGCGTTTCATTGATATTAAAAACATATTTCCTTATTTTATTATGATTTAAACTTGTAACACTCTTTAAAAAAACACCCTATACTAATAAAAGTGTGTGTAGGTAAGTGTGCATATGGGTTTCCTTAGAAATTGGAAAAATTTTACTCAAGCACTCACAAGTACAGGTTGGATCTAGCGGAATTTGCAAGATATCAAAAGTACATTTTCATGCCGCAGACTCTGAAAAGCACATTGGGACACCCTATTAAAAAAGACAGTCGCTGATATATGCAAACCGGCTTAGCTAAGACCAACACAAATACGAAATTCCTATTGCGAGGGCAGCATGTACAATGACCGAACAAAGAATATAAACTTCATAAAATATTTATTTATACTTCTTCACTTGTAGTGTGTTTAAGACTTTATTTTAAATCAGTAGCGCATAAGTAATTTTGTGATATTAAGGTTGCACAAATTCTTACAAGCAGAATTTTTTTTATGTATTAATTATATTCATTCTCAGTTTTAGTAAAATATTTTAATGCACCTTGCAAAGAAAAAGTTAAACATTTCGTTTTATAGAAATACATGAGTATCAATTTAATGGGGTTTCTGGGCCAAATTTCACACATAAATCCAAACATTTGAAATAACAAATATAATCTGTTCTATTCAGGTTTATTAGTTTTTATATATTTTTTTAATTTACGATATCAATACTTATTTTTATTTTTCATTAGGTCTTGTAGAGATAAAGTATAACAAAAAAATGCTTTTTCCGAAACATGGAGGAGTATATATTTAATGAGGTTTCTGGACCAAAAGTCAGATCTTAATTTCTATATTATGTTTTGGTATAATATGCCTATTCTTTGACACTTTAAATCGCACGAACGCGAGGAGTATTCCGTGAAATATAGCTGTCGCGGTATTAATTTTGTAATAAAACCAATTGTTAAGCACCCTGTAATGCAATTTGCTTTGTCCTGGAACAACATTGGTTATGATGTTGGTCTGACTTATTTATGAAAACAAACAAGTAAAAACGTTATATTCGACCGGGTCGAATTTTAAATACCCTCCAAATATTTAGTAAGTGAATTTGAAATGTTTAACTTGGTGGGACAGAGTTCCTTTATATAACATCGTACGTCAACGCCCACTAAAGGGGGCGGGGTTCAAAAATATACAATATCATGTTTTCTACAGACGAACGTATGGACATTGCCAAATCGTCTTAGAGTTCATCACTAATCAAGAATATATGTACTTTATGGGGTCCAATTCTCTTTGGAGGGTATAAAAACTGTATTTTGGCGGGGTCGGTCTGGCAAGGGCTGTGGGGGAAACATTTCACCTTTGTCATAAAACTCTAAAAATAAATGCTTGGGATAATTATATACAAAATTAAAAATTTATTTTTTTTGATAGGGTCATTTAGAGGGCAAAGGGGGAGAGGGGGTAGGGCAGAAACAGGTAGACATAAAACTCTAAAAATAAATGCAGAAATCGGCAGTCATAAAACTCTAAAGATAAATGCTTGGGATGATTATATACAAAATTGAAAAAAAAATTTTTTTTTGGTAGTGTCATTTAGGGGGCAAAGGGGGATTAGGGGGTAGGGCAGCAACAGGCAGTCATAAAACTCTAAAGATAAATGCTTGAAATGATTATATATAAAATTAAAAAAATTTTTTTTTTGGTAGGGTCATTTAGGGGGGCGAAGGGGAAGGAGGGGGTAGGGCAGAGTAGTACCAGGTTTAGACTCAGCTTCGTCATTAAAGCTTAAAAGTGTTATTTTTAAGGAATGTAGGCTTAAGTAAAACAATTTGTTAAATTTTTATGCTATTTTTGCCTATAATAACGCCTACTGAAGTGGGCGGGGTCAAAAAATATTTTTATTTTATTTAAAGGCTCCAAGTTAAAGGCGTTGGACCGTATTTGACATAAAAATATATCATTTGCTTAACAAAATAACCAAAAAACTTTAAAAATTATGTTGTTTTTTCTGGGTTGGTTTGGTTCTTCTTAGGGGAACTTTTTTCTCTCTTGCCCGATTTAGCCCATCTTCAATCCTAACCTGCTCTAAAATATATTTATACCAAATTTTAAGGGTCTAGCTCTTTTCGTTTGGACTGAATCGTGGTTTCCACAGACGGACGGACGGACGGACATGCTCAGTTCGTCTTAGATTTCATCACTGATCAAGAATATATATACTTTATGGGGTCTGAGATGGATATTTCGATGCGTTACAAACGGAATGACAAAGTGAATATACCCTCCAAATTCTTTTTTGGAGGGTATAAAAATCAGTCTCCATGGCTTGATAGCACTAGACATTCACAGTAAGGGTTGCCCCTTACACATTTCGAAAGAAATAAAGACCGGTGATGCAATAGCGCAAGGGACAACAAGTTGAAAATAGCGACGAATTGGCATTTTTCCGTCTTTGTTAATATTTTCCGCTACATTGGCAACATTGCCTTCGGTGCACACAGTTCTTGGTCATATTGACGGCTTTGAAGGTTGAAAAGTAAAATTAGGGCGAAAATCAATATCAATAACGGCACTAGGCCAATTAATCTCTGAAGTTTTCGAACAGATTTATTAATTTTATTTAGTTATTTCTTATTTATTTTTATTAAATATCCACATTTTTAAAGCCTTATTCTCGCGTTACACGATTGATTATAACTATGATTGACATTCTCAGCTGTTAAACTATATTGGTACTTCTCATTCAGTTGAAATAAAAAATGTTTAAATTATGAAACTATATTTGATTAACTTAATCATGCAACTATTTAACCTACTTCAGCTCAAAGGCCATGAGTATAGGGTTTTTGCAATTCTTAGCCGCCATATGTATTTCAAATTATTACTTTACTGCCATCGATAATACCTACAGAAGAGGTTATTTTAATAATTTTATTTTCTAAAGCAATTTTTATGTTCTCTAGTATTGGTGTGTGTGTGTGTGTTATACAACAAGTTAAAGGATTTTCTTTTTACAACAAAAAGACAAACTAATTTTAATATTTTTTATTCATACTCGACATGCCTTCTTACTGCTTTGTTATCTTAAGAGATTGTTGAGCGCGGTGTATTGTGAGATTCATGCCACGTAAATTTTTTGTTTTACTATATTTTCACTATTTTTTTTCTATTTTGCATATTTCATGTGATTATTTTAGCGAATATATGGAACAAAAGTGAAAGAAAACGTTGTGACACAAGAAAATTACTGCACAAAAAAATAAAATAATAATAAGGGTAAGAAAAGCAGGTACTCTTATAGTACACCTACAACACGGGCTCTAACAAAAATGTGTATACCGTCATGTGCTTTTGTATTAGTATTTATATATATTTTCTTTATGAACACATATATAATACACAAAGTCTTAATGATGCCAGGGAGACGCAACACTTAGGGGACTTGATGATGACTTTATTGAAAAGTTGAAAATTATTAATAAGGAATCTTTTGCGAAAAAAATTGTTATCTCATATATAAAAATATTTTTAAAAAATTTAACTAATTAATAAATTTCCAAACAAAAAGATGACAAAGCCGGAAAAAGGTAAATTCGTTGTCATTATCAATTTGTTGGCCCTTGTGCTAGGAACAGCCCTTACTATGAATGCCAAGTGCTTCAAGTCAAGTAGAATAATTTTTTTGTTTTCAAACATAAATCAGGCAAACATCAAAGACATTTAGTTTCAATAGGATAAAGCAAATTGCCCTACAGGGTGCTTAATAATTGTTTTATTACCAAATTAATTATGGGGCAGATATACATATTTCCAAAAATTGCTTCCTTTTCTGTGCCATTTAAGGCGTCAACAAATAGATATAAAATGCTAAAACTAAATATAGAAATTCATATCGGGTTTTTGGCCCAGAAACCTCATTCAATATATACTGCTCAATGTCTCCGAAAAACAAAAATTTTTATAACACTTGATCTCAACAAGGCTTAATGAAAAGCAAGAATGATAAAATAAAGATTACGCCAACAAGCTGAAATAAAAATACTTTTCTGCGCATGATGGAACTCTGACGTCACTCAACATGTGTTCTGATTGGCTAATAAATTTCAGGTGAAGAACTATTATGTTATTGTAAAAACAGGACAGTGGGGCAAATTGCGAATTTTCAAATTAAATTTGTTTGATAATAAACAATTTAAAAATTTTTTTTTTATTTTCCACTTTTTTTTATTTTAAATTGTTAATTTATAGTTATTTTATATAAATATTGAACCCAATCGCTAATTATTTTTCTTTTTTCCCCATTCAAAACAATTTTTTTTGCTTGCAAAATATCAGCCATAACTTTCGTAGAGGTTCATCTCTTGGAAAACTATAAAATGACACAGCTTTTTGAAAACAAACCAAATTTTGATAAAAATATTACATTTTAACAAAATTATTTCTCAATTAGTTTTTGCTGTCACTTTGTTTGCAATTGCCCACTGCACATTTCATGTTTGCTCTTTTTGTTCTCTTTTCTCTTTAATTTAGGTTTTTTGTTTACAGTTTATGAGCTTTAAAAATCAAGTTTTAATAAGTTTTTTACCATTTAAGTTATTTAATAACTATTTTAATATATCTATTTTTAAATATAACACAATTTATTATAAAATATAACACAAAACTTGCACTTTCATAAATCCGATTTAATTTGCTTGTTGGAAATCTCTCTGAGTAAATTGAGTGAAGAGTTGCCAAATATAACATAAAATATTAATTTTGTACGAGGAAGTATTAGTTTTGCATATAATAAACATTTGGCAATCTCTTCGAGGGAACAAATACGTCATCAAACGGTAAATCATGCGCAAGGCGTAATCTTTATTTTATCATTCTTGATGAAAAGTATGTATTGAAATCATAAATTAAAAAAATTATACAGTAGCCGCTCGGTTATATGCACATCCAGAATAGTGAACAACAAAATTTAAACACATGGGATTCTAAAGAGTGAACTCAGCCTATCTCTATTATGTGAACAGCTTTCAACCGTTAATTTTTTTTAAATGTTTGTCTTATTGGAAGTATGTTCTTCCCCGAAATAAGTGAAAAACCTCAAACTGTTGATTTTGTTAATGTTTTGAGTGTTGAGTTGTTGAGTGATTATCTTACATATTAAAAATCGGTTCTTCCCCGAGATAAGCAAGCGTGTGCGTACGAATACCAAAAAGCTTTTTGCAGTCTTTAGTGTTTGTTACATAGTGCATCGAAGATGAAGCGCAAGGTGTTAACGTTATCTGAAAAAAAGTGACATTTTGGATAAAGGTGCAAGCAAGAGAAGTACTCATGCGCACAGATATGAAGTGGCCAGTCAACAATTTGTGCTATTAAGAAAAATAAAAATCCGATTTTGGAAGTGACTGCAAAAAGTAAAGAAAAAGTTAAAAGGAGAACATTGAGAGAAGCTGAAATGTCGTTGGAGGAAGCGAAGCTATATCATTGGTTCAATCAACAAAAGCAAAATATTTAAACGACCAATTGAAAGAAAAAAGTTCTATTACTGCAAGTGATGGGTGGCTGCGACGATCCGGTATACGGTTTTTATAGATATCCGCTGAAAAATTATCGTCCGGAGTTTGTAGAACCGTTTAAAAAAGAACTCCATTCCTTAATAGTAGAACACAATTTAATGCATGATGAAATTTACAAAGCGGACGAAACTGCCCTATTTTGGAAACTGCTTCCAGACAAAACACACGTTTTAAGAAGTGAAGAAAGTGCACCTAGAAGAAAAACCGAAAAGCACGTCTTACATTCCTGTCCTGTACAAATGCTTCTGGTGATAGGGAAGGCAAAACGGAGGCAATCGAAGCATTCCAATAAAGTTATTGCTTGGAGTGAATATATTATATCTGATATTAATGATATTTTGGTATTGCGCAAATGCAGGGATAAGGCAATATCTCTTGAAGCAAAAAAAGTATAAAAATATATAACCGACTTCCTTCATGTTCCTTAATTATTAAAAAACATTAAAAATAAAAACATAATTTAAAAAAAGTCATATGAATTACTTATTTTTTATTCCCTCGATTTAGTGAACTTCTCCATTTAGTGAACAGGCTCTGTTTGAATTAGTTCATATAACCGAGCGACTACTGTATATATTTATATATATTAAAAAAATACAACCGAATAGAGCGAATTAGATTTGTTATTTAACATTTTTTGATTCATGTCTGAAATTTAGCCCAGAAACCACATTAAATTGCTACTCATATATTTATATAAAAATGTTTAACTTTTTCTTTGCAAGTCTTATTAAAATGTTTTATTAAAAGTGAGAATTAATATAATTAAAATTTATACCACAGATCATATATAATTTCTCATCGGTGGTATTTATACAAAAAGTTGATCCAGAACCCTCAGTTACTTTATACTCATATACTCGCGAAAAATGTACAATAACTTAATTTATTTAAATGAAAAACCTGCGTAGAGATCATAGTTTTAAAAAAGAAATAATAAAATGTAATATAACAATTCCAATTGGCCTTTTAGTTCTAGCACAAAAGTTGGTCCAGAAACCTCATTAAATTATTACTCAAATTGTTGGCCAAAAAACTAAAAGTTATTTAACTTTCTTTATATACTTAAGATTGTTTTATACTTAATTTCATAATATTAAATAAAAACAAAAGAAAGTAATTTGTTGAATTATTTTGAATTACAAGAATGAGTCAATAAGTCACTCCTTACTTTTGGAATGAAACACAGGTTTTTTGTATAAAAAAGTTATTTTATTTTTCAAAATAGTCTTGTTTGACTCTTGTTCACTTAGTCCAACGTTTTTCTATTTTTTGTTCTTGTCTCGTTCGAAATATATGATTTCTCGTGGTCATCAAATTGGGAATTTTTTTGTGATATGATTTCGTCGTTGGATTCAATTGCCGCCGTGAAATTTCTTCAAGTTCGGGGACAAGAAATAGTCACTCGGGTCTGAATTTGGAAAATAGGACTGATCGGGTAGCACTTCATAGCCCCAATTCATAGATTTTTTCCATGGAAAATGTACACGTGTGCACCCATTATTGTGAACAAATGCGGCACCCATCACGCGAAAATCTTTTAAATACCTAAGTGATCAATTGAAACCACTGAGCCATGTAATATGCCTATAGCTTTCACAATCTCTCTCACTTTCAATCTGCGATCGGCTGGAACCATATCTTGCATTTGTTCAGTTGTTTCTGATGTAGAGATCTGCAGTGGGCATGCAGAACGTTGCGAATCTTCTACACTTGTACGGTCACTTCGAAGTTCAATACACCACTTCTTTACCATCGAAATGAATGGTGCAGAATCCCTATAATATTTATCAAGCTCAGCCCTGGTTTGATTAATGGTTTTTTCCGTAAAAAAAAATAAAATAAAATAATGCCCAATGAGCAGATGAAATTCACTTTTTCCATTTGCTGCCAAACACAAACTAAATGACGCTGCTAATGCAAATTTTGACAGGAATCAACTGACAGTTGCTTGCTGACATAAACACTGTTGCCATATCTTTTAAAAGGCGGCACATGCAAAAAATCTCGGGCTTGTCGACCTGTAGTAAGTAATCCATATATATAAAATATTTTTATCGTTAGTTTGTTTATAAAAAAAATTAATGTATAATTTATAGAAAATATTTGGCCACACCTGCCACTTTTTGCCATTTCAATTTAACCTCTTAGTAGAACGGCTTTGTTTCAGGCAGCACCAACAATTGCCAGCAAGTAAAAGGCAAGTAAAAGAAGAAAAGCACGAGTGCCAAAAGTATAATTGAATTCACGCCGGCATACATTAAACACGTTTGTATGTTTAGGCTTATAATGGGATTTTTATCACATTGCCGTGAATTAATTTAAAGTCATGTTGAACTTCAAGTACTTCAAGCACAAGCACACAAACTATTATAAAGGATTAAAATATCAGTGTTTAAACTTTAGCATTTTCTTAAGATAATTCTTATGTTAATTTGAATAAATTATATGAGATTAGTTTCGTAGGAAATACTCAAAAGGGGCCGGTCGTGTCATAGCAACTTGTGGGAAAATCTTGTTAAAGACTTTACAACATGAGGAATTGATACACGTGAGTAGTTAAAAGTCACTCATTAGAGACAGACATGATTTATATGATGTCAATAAATTAACCAGGACAATCCATGCCCGTTATAGACTAATTGCTCAAACCCACACTTTGGACTATCTTTGATATATTTTTTACAAATCTTGTTATACCCTCAAAAAAAGAATATGAAGGGTATATTCATTCCGTTTGTAACGAAGCGAAATATCCATCTGAGACCCCATAAGGTATATATATTCTTGATCAGTGATGAAATCTAAGACGATCTGAGCATGTCCGTCCGTCCGTCCGTCCGTCTGTTTAAATCACGATTCAGTCCAAACGAAAAGAGCTAGACTCTTGATAATTGGTATAAATATATTTATTTATAATATAAAGCTTAGAGCAGGTAAATTTCGAAGATGGGCTAAATCGGGCAAGAGGGAAAAAAGTTCCCCTAAGAAGAACTAAACCAACCCAAAAAAAAACAAAAATAATTTTTAAAGTTTTTTGGTTATTTTTTTAAGCAAATGATATATTTTTGTGTCAAATACGGTCCAACGCCTTAAACTGGAGCCATAAAATAAAAAAAAATTATTTGTGAACCCCGCCCACTTTAGTGGGTGTTATTATATGCAAAAATAGCATACAAATTTAACAAATTGTTTTACTTAAGCCTACATTCCTTAAAAATAAAATTTTAAGATTTAATGACGAAGCTGAGACGATACTTGGTGCCCTACCCTCTCCTCCCCCTTCACCCCTAAATGACCCTACCAAAAAAAAAATTTTTTTTTTAATTCTGTATGTAACCATCCCAAACATTTATTTTTAGAGTTTTATGACTGCCTGTTTCTGCCCTACCCCCTTCTCCCCCTTTGCCCCTTAAATGACCCTATCAAAAAAAAAATTGTTTTCAAATTTTTTATATAATTATCCCATACATTTATTTTTAGACTTTTATGGCACAGGTGAAATTTCTCCCCCACTGCCCTTGCCAGAGCGACCCCACCAAAATACAGTTTTATTACCCTCCAAGGAGAATTGGACCCTATAAAGTAAATATATTCTTGATTAGTGATGAACTCTAAGACGATCTGGCAATGCCAGATACGTTCGTCTGTGGAAAACATGATATAGTCTATTTATGGACCTACGATATTATATGCAAAAATAGTGTAAATATTGAACAATTTGTATTCCTTAAGCCTATAAGAAGCTGAGATGTTTTCTGATCTTGCAGAGGTAAAACGTCTCTCCCACGGTCCTTCCCGAACGACTCGGTCAAAATGGAGATTTAAATTTGGGTACAGAGATGTATTTAAGGAGCTCTGTTCCACCAAGTTAAACATTTTAAATTTACATACTAAATATTGGGAGGGTATTTAAGATTCGACCCGGTCGAATATAACGTTTTTACTTGTTTTTCTTTAAATTTATTAACGTAGAGTGATTTGTGTCTGCCATAAAAACGTTACAGCCTGAAATTAATTTCTACAAAAAAAAAACTAAAATAAAATAAAAATTACAAATCACTTGCCTTTCAGCTTATTAATAATATCTTCCGTATTTCGGTTTTTTTTTTAACTCAAAGGATATGATTTTTAACTCAATTAATCCCCAAAATAGTAACTGCACCAAGCCCACCAACTGTGTTAAGGCGTTGCCACAGCACTTTACATTCCATGGCAGTACAACAAGTCCTCTATAGCAATTTAGAGCGAGTGACAGCAAACAAATATTCTCGACATATTTTTAAAACGTTTTATTAAACATTTGACATCACAAATGATGGTTGTGGTTACCGAAAACCATTAAAATGTTTTTCCATTTTCGTTTGTTTTTAGTTGTAATTATAATTTTGCATATAAATTTAACTTTCGAATGTTAATAGAGGACATCTGCCAAAAAAAGAAGCCTCTGAAATAAATACATTTTATTTTGTTTGGTTTCTTCATACAAACTACAAATTAAACCCAAATATTTGATTTTTAATTTTTTTTTTTTTTTTTTTTTTTTTTTGTAAAAGTTCAATCTACTATACGAGTATCTTGCAACGCCATCAACTTCATCAACATCACCGCCCTCAGTACACAGAAAGTTTAGAAAAGTTTGAACAGAGTTTCAACTAAAAATCCACCATCAGGCAAAAAACTTTTAGTGTTAATTCCATGATTTCAATTTTCAAATATAATTCTGGTAAATAAATAGCTGTGGTGCCATGACGACAACCACCCGGTAGTTCTGGTGATTGATTTCAAGAACTACAGACATACAATATATTTCAGTTGATGTGTAATTATGTAAAAATTTAAAAAGTGAAATGCAATGAGGCCACACGGTAACGATGTCACGTGCATAAACTACAACTACACGACTACAGAAATAGAATATATCGCACCCTAAATACAAAAGGGGCACAATTCAATATACTAAAATTTTCAGGAGAGACAAAAAACTGTTCATTGTGCAGAAGCAACACTGAACAAAAATAGACATAACTGTCTATTTCCAGTTAAAGAATATAGTGATGTGAAAGAAATTTTTGCATTAGTTAGAGATGTGTATTCTGAATTAATTTATGGAAAAAATTCAGTTTTGGAAAATTTTGGGTTGTGCCCCTTTTGTATTTAGGGTGCGATATGTATTTGTGTGGGGATAGAAGCACGGACAACAACCTGCAGCGCAGCCTTGAAAATAATCATTCCCATATAACGACATGTATTATATTTCTGTAGTCGTGTAGTCTATAGCCTGCTGCCGGGAATATGTTTAATGCAGCAATCTATTGCCTACTGTGTGGAGTGGGATTGACATCGACGTCACAATTAAGCTGGATTTACCCATTGTTCCAAAACAATTTTTTTATATGTAGTTTGACGTCTCTCTTTTTGAGAGAGAGAGCGAACTTGGTTCGGAACATGAATTTATTTCATTAAAATTTTTGTTCTGCAACATTTCTACTGTGATGCCAGCTACTTTAAATTTTCAAGTAAAGTTGAACTGAGATGCCACATCATATTATATAAACATCTATATAATAAAAGGTGTTTTTTATGAAGTTTTTTTTTATACGAATCACTCTGTTGTCTGACAGCTGTTTTGACAGTTTAAAGTGACGTCTCTACTCAGTATTGTTTGGCAAATCATCATGAACAGGTTAACTCCAGAACAACGCTTCCAAATCGTGGAAATTTATTTTCAAAAACAGTGTTCAATTAAAAATGTTTGTCCGCTTTTTTACCGCAAAATTCTCTTCAGTGATGAGGCGCATTTTTGGTTGAATGCAAAATTGCCGTATTTGGAGCAAAGATAATCCACACGCCGTTCAAGAATTACCACTGCATCCCGATAAATGTACTGTTTGGTGCGGTCTATCGGTCCTTATTTCTTTAAAAATGAGGAAGGACGACGCGTTACCGTGAATGGAAATCGATACAGAATCATGATCAATGAATTTTTGGTGCCAAAACTTCAAGATATGGATGTAAACAAAATGTGGTTACAACAGGATGGTGCCAGTTGTTGTCATACTGCGGGCGAAACAATGGACTTATTGAAAGAACATTTCAACGACAACATTATTTCGAGAAATGGACCGGTGAATTGGCCTCCGCGTTCGTGTGATTTGACGCCACACCATTATTTTTTGTGGGGATACCTGAAATCATTGGTTTACGTGAATAAACGTGGAGCAACGACTGACGCTTTGGAAACCAGTGTCATTGCTGAAATACGCCCTCAAATGCTTGAAAAGGTGGTCGAAAATTGGACCTCCAGAATGACCTTTGTGCAAAATAGTCGTGGTGGCCATATGCCCGAAATTATATTTAAATGTTAAATGACAAGAAATTATCTACCAAATAAAAAATTTTTTTTGGCCATTTCATAATTTGGCATGTGTTTTACTTAAATTTCAAATCAGCAAGCTCTTATAAAAACACCCTTTACAATACAATCTTAATAAAATAAAAATTTTATTTTATTAGGATTTTTTAATTTACAATTTGTTTATTACACAATAAAATATAGGAGTGTGACGCCAAGAAAACAAGCAAATTGCATTCATCTGCTACTGTGCTGCCTAATTGAAAAACTAATACGCATCGTTATTCTCATATGGTACCCTTGTTTTTCCAGAACAATTGTTCGAAGTGGCTGAATCGTTTCAGAACAAACTCTCAAAAAACTAAAATTGTTTCGGAACAAATTTTTTTGTTCCAACACAATGGTTGAATCCAGCTTTATTTTGTGTATTTCCATAGACACAAAATTTGTTTTATTCTTGACATCGAATATTCGACCTAAAAAATTCCTTCTTCATGCCAGTTACTTTCCCAGCAGATGATATTTAAGCTTCAACCACGACAACCATTGCCCCTCTCTTTTCCTTTGACCACTCACATTTGGCTAAAGAAATCCTTCAGCGGTTATAAAAACCTGACGCCCTATAGTCATTACACTTCATTGCACACCCAGAAGCACTGAAGCTCGATACTTCCAGAACTGCTGGGTACTCTCGTTCTTGTTTATAACTCCATTATATACAGTTCATATTAGCATTGTTAATTATATTCGCTTGTAAACAAAAGTGGTCGCCGCTTTTGTTGCTGTTTTGGTCTATTCGATCTTTTGTATGATTTTGTGAAATATTTTGAAATTTATTTTATTTACCACGTCCTGCTCTTAAAACAGGCCAGTGTGCTATAGACAAACACTATTAAATGTGTTGAGCACATCATTTTAAATACATTATTTAAAATGTGTGTTATTTCATTAAAGATTAACTTTTCAAAAACATGCTCATGCTTTAATCGCCTTCAATACAACAGGATATGCCACTGTTCGTAAACTTTATGCCACTACAAATCACTGCAGTCGTTTATGCTTAAGATTATATGCTAAAATAAATTATATGAGCTATTAATTTATTCCCTCGTGCACACTATTTCGTGTACGTTCTTTTCGATTCTATATTTTCCGCATGTTCGTAAGAGATTAATAGGATGTGACCTGAAGTTATTAAAAAAAATTTGTACATGATGCAAATTGTTAATATCCTGCAAAAAAAAAAAATTGGAGGGTTAATTCACTTTGGCGTTCTGTATGAAATGCATTTCACTCTAAGACCACATAAAGTACATATAGTACTGATCAGTGATGAAATCTAAGACGATTTAGCCATGTCTGTCCGTCTTACAATACAACGCGCTCAACAATCTCTTAATATAAACAAGAAGTAAGAAGGCATGTCGAGTATGAATAGAAAATATTAAAATTAGTTTGTTTTTTCCTTGCAAAATAAAATTCCTTTAACATGTTGTAAAGGGTGTTTCTTTATGAAGTTTTTTTTTTACACGAATCACTCTGTTGTCTGACAGCTGTTTTGACAGTTTAAAGTGACGTCTCTACTCAGTATTGTTTGGCAAATCATCATGAACAGGTCAACTCCAGAACAACGCTTCCAAATCCTGGAAATTTATTTTCAAAAACCGTGTTCAATTAAAAATGTTTATCCGCTTTTTTACCGCAAAATTCTCTTCAGTGATGAGGCGCATTTTTGGTTGAATGGATATCGCAACAAGCAAAATTGCCGTATTTGGCGCAAAGGTAATCCACACGCCGTTCAAGAATTAGCAATGCATCCCGATAAATGTACTGTTTGGTGCGGTCTATGGGCTGGTGGAATCATCGGTCCTTATTTCTTTAAAAAAGGAGAAGGACGACGCGTTACCGTGAATTGAAATCGATACAGAATCATGATCAATGAATTTTTGGTGCCAAAACTTCAAGATATGGATGTAAACGAAATGTGGTTTCAACAGGATGGTGCCACTTGTTGTCATACTGCGGGCGAAACAATGGATTTGAAATTTAAGTAAAACACATGCCAAATTATGAAATGGCCAAAAAAATTTTTTATTTGGTAGATAATTTCTTGTCATTTAACATTTAAATATAATTTCGGGCATATGGCCACCACGACTATTTTGCACAAAAGTCATTCTGGAGGTCCAATTTTCGACCACCTTTTCAAGCATTTGAGGGCGTATTTCAGCAATGACACGTTGAATAATGGTTTCCAAAGCGTCAATCGTTGCTCCACGTTTATCCACGTAAACCAATGATTTCAGGTATCGCCACAAAAAATAATCGAGTGGCGTCAAATCACACGAACGCGGAGGCCAATTCACCGGTCCATTTCTCGAAATAATGTTGTCGTTGAAATGTTCTTTCAATAAGTCCATTGTTTCGCCCGCAGTATGACAACAAGTGGCACCATCCTGTTGAAACCACATTTCGTTTACATCCATATCTTGAAGTTTTGGCACCAAAAATTCATTGATCATGATTCTGTATCGATTTCCATTCACGGTAACGCGTCGTCCTTCCTCATTTCTAAAGAAATAAGGACCGATGATTCCACCAGCCCATAGACCGCACCAAACAGTACATTTATCGGGATGCATTGGTAATTCCTGAACGGCGTGTGGATTATCTTGGCTCCAAATACGGCAATTTTGCTTGTTGACATGTCCATTCAACCAAAAATGCACCTCATCACTGAAGAGAATTTTGCGGTAAAAAAGCAGATAAACATTTTTAATTGAAGACTGTTTTTGAAAATAAATTTCCACGATTTGGAAGCGTTGTTCTGGAGTTAACCTGTTCATGATGATTTGCCAAACAAGAGACGTCACTTTAAACTGTCAAAAAAACAGCTGACAGACAACAGAGTGATTCGTATAAAAAAAAAAACTTCATAAAAAAACACTTTTTATCTTAATTAGTATTTACTTTTATATAAATTCTTTTTTTATTTAAGTATAAAACTTTTTCTTTGCAAAGCGTTTTAAAATATTTTAGTTAAAGTGAGAATTAATCAGGATCAGCCCCAGTGAAATGCGCATGGGAACTAGCTAAAACCCCTCAATAATCAATTTTGAAATTTTTTGTAAAAAAAATATTGGGAAAAGAATCAGCAAGTATAAAATTAAAAAAATTTTGTATTAAACAACAGATTCCCAAATAAACTGATAATTAATATAATTAAACTTTTTACCACAGATCATATATAATTGTTCATCTGCGTTTTTTATACAAAAAGTTGATCCAGAAACCTCAATTACTTTATACTCATATACTCGAAAAAAATTTACAATAACTTAATTTATTTAAATGAAAAACCTCCGTTTAAATCGAAGATTTAAAAAAGAGTTAATAAAATTTAATATAACAAATACAATTGGCCTTTTAATTTTAACACAAAAGTTGGTCTAGAAACCACATTAGATATATACTGCACTGCATGTTCCGGAAATAACTAAAATTTTAATAACACTTTACTTTACTTTAACACTAAAATTTTAATAACACTTTATTGAAATTGTAAATTGAAAAAATATATTTAAAAAAAAAATAAGCTATGATGTTCCTATTTGGCTGGTATTTAAGATTCGACCTGGTCGAATGTATGTCTTAATCAGAAGATCTTGAACTCTTAACTTGGCAGTTCGTTGTATCCGAGGCATAGTAAAACTGTACATATGACAGGCTTTGGAATAATTAATTAAAAATAATAATAAGCAAACTTCTAAATTTTTAATTTTTTTTTTTAACTTTTTTTTTTTTTAATTTTTTTTTTTTTTTTGTAAATTTGGCTCAAAAAAAAATTAAAAACTCTTCTAAAATATATTGAATTAATATTCCAAGTCTGATAAGAAATATCTTAAGTTTCAAGCAAAATACTTTTAAAAAAATTGTTTTTGTCTTTTTCATCACCAAGTAAAATCAGCAAATCTATGCTCTCTAGTTGATCACAAATCACACACGTTGCAAAACTGAACGCATTTCTATCAATCTGACACTCTTGATTCATCACACCTCAAACGAAAAACGAAAATCTCTGCATAATAAAGATGCATTCAAATCGCTGTAAGGAAAATATTTGAATTAAACTAGTTCAGATAGACAGACAGTTAGACAAATTCCAATAGTCTTAACAAAATGTTTATACTCTTAGAGCATGCACGTGCATGCATTCATAAAACATCGCATGAATAGTTGGAGGTATTTCATAAATATGAAAACATAAAAATGTGTTCGCAACTCTACTAAAAATTCCTGGCATAAACTAAACTGGAAAATGTGAAGAAGTGCTCTTGTCTTTTCTTGTTGCTCCCAGCCAATATTCTCATGTGTGTGTGTGTGTAGAAATATGCAACCAGTAAACTTTTTTTCGGCGAAACAATTTGCTGTTAAAAAAGAAAGGAACAAAATATGAAATGAGCAAAAGTAAAGAAAGAAAATTAAAGCTCAGCAAAAGAATGTTGCCGAAAAAATAGAAGGAAAGAAGTCAGTCATTTTTTCTTTCCTCTTGCAGGGCAGCGTTCTTTTTGGCTTCTTTTCAGCAGTTTTTTTTTTCTTCTTTGCATAACACACAATATGTTGTTGCGAATTACAACTACTTGTATGTATCTTAAGTTGCATAAACAATTTTTTGGCAAGGAAAGCGTAAACAACGTAAACAATTTTGAATATTTTACAACTTCTTGTATGAAATATCATCATATTATAGAGCAAATCGAAAAAGAGCAAGGAAAATGTTGTTTGTAGTATTTAGAAAAAGAAAAGGTTATAAGAAACAAGTTCAAGATGAATGTGGTAAAAGAGTGAACACAAATTTAGAAATACCCTACAGAAATATTAATTTCATTTTTTTTTTTTTATTTTCCACAAGTTAATATTCAACAATTCTTTTTCTTCCTGCTAAGAAAATTTAAAATTTTCTATAAGTGGAAAGTTGCTGGTTTTACACCGTTTTGAAAATATCGGGTTTTCACCATATATCGGTGTTTTGAGTTCCTAGGGAAGCTTTCCTGACTATTCCTGAGAAATCTGTATGCCCTCCAAAAAATAATTTGGAGGGTATATTCACTTTGTCATTCCGTTTGGAACGCAGCGAAATATCCATCTGAGACCCCATAAAGTATCTATATTCTTGATCAGTCATGAAATCTAAGACGATCTGAACATGTCCCGTCCATCCGTCCGTCTGTGGAAATCTCAATTCAGTCCAAACGAAAAGAGCCAAACCATTGAAATTTGGTATAAATATATCTTGAAGGAGAGCATAGCTCAAGTTCGCAAATGGGCTGAATCGGGCGCCAGGGGGTAAAAAGTTCCCTACCTTTAAAAAATAACATTATTTTAAAATTTTTTTTTTTAATTTTGTTAAGCAAATGATATATTTTGATGTCAGAGAAGGTCCAACGCGTTAAACTTGGAGCCACAAAAAAAAAATTTTTGAACCCCGCCCTCTTTAGTGGGCGTTATTATATACAAAAATAGTGTAAAAATATAACAAATTGCTTTACTTAAGCCTACATTCCTTAAAAATAAAATTGTTAAGCTTTAATGACGAAGCTGAGACGTAACCGGTACTACTCTGCCCTACCCCCTCCACTCCTTTGCTTCCTAAATGACCCTTTAAAAAAATAAAATTAATATTAAAAATAAATTTACGTGTGTGAAGATAAATATGCCGAGTTAAATATGTTTTGACGTAAGCAGTTACGAAGTGAAGTTAAATATTTTATGACGTAACGAAACGGCAATCAGTGAAATATTTTTTTTTCTTATGAAAATCCATATTTATATACAAAATGATTATGGAAGTGTTTTCTATCCCATACATCATTTTGTATATACTGGCAATGCATGCCAACTCCTTATTTGGCTACTAGGTGCAAAATCCCTCCAAGATCACGCACACTATCATGGCCTGTAAATTGACCCGGAAATATTTTCACAAAATGTTCAAAAAATTTATTAAATATGTATTTTCATAAAAAAAAAAAAAAATTTCACTGTTTGCCATTTCGTTACGTCATAACATATTTAACTGCTCAGGTAAATACGTTGTTTCGTAACTGCTTACGTCAAAACATGTTTAACTCGGCATATTTATCTTCACTCACATAATAAATTTTACATTTAATTATCCCAAATATTTATTTTTACAGTCTTATGGCAAAGGTGAAATGTCTCCCCCAAGGCCCTTGCCAGAGAGACCCCAAATAATGCTCTTCAAAAAGAATTAGACCACATAAAGTATACGTATTCTTGATTAGTGATGAAGTCTAAGACGGTCTAGCAATGCCCACACGTTCGTCTGTGGAAAACATGATATTGTCTATTTTTGAACCCCGCCCCCTTTAGTGGGCGTTAATGTACGATATTATATAAAAGAACTCTGTACCACCAAGTTAAACATTTTAAATTTACTTACTAAATATTTGGAGGGTATTTAAGATTCGACCCGGTCGAATATAACCTTTTTACTCGTCTTTTTTTTAGAAACAAAAATTTTTTCAAATCAAATAAAATAATCAATTTTCTGAAGAAGTCACACAAAGGAGTGATGAAATATTGAAAATTAATATATTTGAAATAAAAATAAAGAGACCTTAAGCTTAGAAATTTTAGAGTATTATGCTAGAGTTAATGTCGGCGTCGTCGACGGCGTCAAATGTCAAAAAAAAAGTTGAATCGTATGAAATTGTATGGGAGCAGTTAATCTCAACGCGTTGCAACGCCGTAAAAGTTCAATCTATTTCAACTTTTTCGGCGTTGAAACGCCGTCAACGGCGTCGACATTAACCCTAGCATTAGAGAGATATATTTAAATTTTAGATCAAATAGCTTAATAATTTTAGAATTATATCAAATACTACTTTTTAAAACCAACCCAACTGATTTGAAATCTACCTTCCTAAACTGTCACTGAGTCCTCCAAGTTAAGTGTCCTTGCAGCCGTAAAACTTAAGTTTACCGTCATATTTACCAGCGTCTATGTGTCTCTTTAGCCAGACAAGTTCTATCAGGCAAAATCTGTCTGCTCACGAAATTGCAAGACTTTACAAATTAAACAAGAATTTTTACTATACAATAGCAAAATCATTTTACCACGTTTATGTGTAAAATCCATTTACACAAATTAACATCCTCAACTAATATTTTAATAAAAACTCTTACTTATTTGTACCGAAACCATAATCATCCTCTTATGAGCTCTGCCATATGGAATTGTATGCTAAACTACTAGATAATTCGCATAGTAAAACATTTTTGGTTGAATTATTTTATTGTCAATAAAACTAAAACGGAAATGATGATGAAGGAAACATGATGTTCTCTTATCATCAACTCAACATCGTAAATGCTTTAGCATGAATAGCAAATAGAATCATCTCATCACCCCTATTTTATTAACTCATGTAAGTATTTGGCTAAAATATATTCTAAAATATGTATTTTCTTGGTATTTGATTATGAACAAGGAAACCAACTATGAAATATTTCTATGCTTTGGGAAACATTTCTGTGCATTATTTGGACTGCTGGTATGTGTGTGTGTGTTTGTATGTGTGTGTTGTACGAACATGAGGCTACCAAATGGGTACAAACAGGCATGAATATTTTCTAAAAAAAAAAAATAAAAACAACATAAATGCTGTACAATATGAAAAAATAGGCTTTAAATAGCAACAAGAGAGTTCTATATTGAAGTAAATTAGAATATGGTAAAGTTATTGCAAAAACTTTTTAAATAAAAAACAATACCATGAGATTAAATAGTAAAAGTGCTATGACGAATCTGATTTACCCCGCACCGACAAACGTCTGGAGCCATTTTTATTTTTGGTCATCCAAGAGTTAGCAGCCGAAAGTCTCCGATATCGTCTCAAATACTTCTCAATAACATGAGCACATGGTTGCGTTTTAACTCTTATCGGCCTGTTGCAATGGTGAAGGCACAGCGACTGGCCACTGAACTCGATTACTCGAAGCCATTGAGAAAAGTATCAGCGTTTTCCTTCATTGGCCTTGTCGCAAAAAATTCACCGGTAATATAAAAATACAAAAATGGGTATAGGAAATTCTCTTTACTCTCAAATTTCTTCATCTGTCGCATCTCTCGTCGTCGGCCCTGTAGCAAAAATTAGCCGGCGAAGTAAAAATGGTTGAAATAGCTACAAAAACAACTGTCTATCATCTCATCTTGTCCTAATCTGTCCCCTCAATACTATCCCCTCGTTTTCAGTTCCGGCGCAATGCATTGCATATATAGGGGGTCATCCCCTGAGTGCTGGTCCTACTCCTAAAAAAAAAAAAAAAAGGTGACTTTGTAAAAAATTTCTTGTTGGCAACACTGTTTTTGCCAGTTCAGCTGTTTTCATGTAACATGTTGCTGTTAAACATGTTCAGTTTGGTCTGTAATTTGACCTTGAATAGACTTACAAACGAAGAAATCTAGCGGATTATGGGATTTTTTTTTAATAAAAATTCATGATGGATTAAGAAAATGCCTCACGCTCATTTCTGGCTGAATGGATACGTGAATAAGCAAAATTGCCATATTTGGTGTGAAGAGCTGCCAGAAGCATTGCTAGAAAGACATCCGGAACAAGTAAAAACGTTATATTCTACTGGGTCGAATCTTAAATACCCTCCAAATATTTAATAAAGAAAAACTAAATTTTCTAGTGCTCACTACGGGAGGTGCCGTGGAGAACACATTTCATCTTCGCCATAAAGCAATATAAATAAATTTTTGGGATAGAAATTGTTAATTTTTTCAACGGGCTTAAGTTCGAATCTGCATGACTGCAAATGATTTTTTATTATTTTATTAATAAATGAATTTGTTCAAATTTCACTTATTATTTTTTTTATATTTTTGGGATAGTTAAGTGTTAAAGAAATTTTTTTTGGAAGGGTCACTTGCTGAGCAAAGCGAAGTAAGGGGGTAGGGCAGAGGAGGATAAGGTTACGTTTCAGTTTCGTCATAAAAGCTTAAAAATGTTATTTTTAAGGAGTGTCGACTTAAATAATACGATTTATTAAATTTTTACACTATTTTTGCATATAATAACGCCCACTAAAGGGGAGGGGTAAAAAAATTATTATTTTTTATTTTTCAGTTTAACAAGTTAAAGCTTATTTTTTACAAATATTACAAAAAAAAACAAGTAAAAACGTTATATTCGACCGGGTCGAATCTTAAATACCCTCCAAATATTTAGTAAGTGAATTTAAAGTGTTTAACTTGGTGGCACAGAGTTCCTTTATATAATATCATACGTCAATGCCCCCTAAAGTGGGCGGGGTTCAAAAATAGACAATATCATGTTTTCCACAGATGAACGTATGGGCATTGCTAGACCGTCTTAGACTTCATCACTAATCAAGAATATACATACATATTTACTTTATGGGGTCCAATTCTCTTTGGAGGGGATAAAAACTGTATTTTGGCGCGATCGCTCTGGCAAGGGATGTGGGGGAAACAGTTCACCTTTGTCATAAAACTCTAAAAATAAATGCTTGGGATGATTATATACAAAATTAAAATACCTTTTTTTGATAGGGTCATTTAGGGGGCAAAGAGGGAGGAGGGGGTAGGGCAAAAACAGGCAGTCATAAAACTCTAAAAATAAGTCCTTGGGATGATTACATACAAAATAAAAGAAAAAAATTTTTTTTGGTGGGGTCATTTAGGGGTTGAAGGGAGAGGAGGGTGTAGGGCAGAGTAGTACCACGTTACGTTTGCGCTTCGTCATCAAAGCTTAAAAATGTTATTTTTAAGGAATGTAGGCTTAAGTAAAACAATTTGTTAAATTTTTATGCTATTTTTGCATATAAAAACGCCCACTAAAGTAGGCGAGGTCCACAAATAATTTTTTTTATTTTATGGCTCCAGTTTAAGGCGTTGGACCGTATTTGACATAAAAATATATCATTTGCTTAACAAAATAACTAAAAATCTTTAAAAATTTTTTATTTTTTCTGGATGGGTTTAGTTCTTCTTAGGGGAACTTTTTTCCCCCTTGCCCGATTTAGTCCATCTCCGAACTTAACCTGCTCTAAACTTTAAAATATATTTATACCAAATTTCAAGAGTCTAACTCTTTTCGTTTGGACTAAATCGTGATTTCCACAGTCGGACGGATGGAGGGACATGCTCAGTTCGTCTTAGATTTTATCACTGATCAAGAACATATATACTTTATGGGGTCTCAGATGGATATTTCGATGCGTTACAAACGGAATGACAAAGTGAATATACCCTCCATATTCTTTTTTGGAGAGTATAAAAATATGGGACCTGCCCTTGAATATGTTTTTCCCGTATTTGATGCGAAATAACAAAAACTCCACACTTCAACGCTTCAGTCATCCCTTTTTTTATTCATCCGCACAAAATTTTATTAATTTTTCTCTTCAATTATGGTGATTTTTCAGAATTCTTTCACAATTTCACATTTAAACGGACTGTGATTTAATTTTTCGTTGCAAATACCCCAAAGATATAAAGAAGAAAAATTCTTAGATGTTGTTTAATGAATTAGAATGGCAAAAGGAGCAAATAAAAAGAGGAACTTATTCTTAAAAGCAGCAGTATTTAATATTTGACTGTGTTTTTGCAAGAAGATGTACCCAAGTGGTTTTCTTCTTTTTTTTATCAGGGAATAATCTTTCCTTTTGCAGGTTAAAGTTGTTTTTTTTTTTGTTCTTTTTGTTACCATTCGGTTGCCTTTTGTTTGTTACAAAGTTTTAACCAACTGCGAGAATGGCTGACATGCCTTTATGTGTTTCTGAGTAACATCCACAAATTTCAAGTGTGTGTGTGTGTCTGTGTGTGTGTGTTTGTGTGTGTGTTTGTGTGTGTTCACTTGTTTGTTCACTAGTTAGTAAACAAGTTCGTAAATGGTTGTGTAATAGTCCCTTTTCTACTTCTTTTGTTCTTCACAGTTTGTCTATTTTGTTGGTTAAAATGCTTTTGAGTTTGTCACAATTAAATTGTTCCGAGTTGTTGTAGTTGTTGCTGATTTTTTATGCCCTGCTCATGTCAAAGTATGTTGGTATGTTGTTTGTTTTTGCAACTGGAATTTTTACTTGAGTTTTTTTCTATTTTTTTTTTAAATACTCGTAGCATCAAGAAGACACATACTTCTTGCAGTTTTTGTTATTTTCGGGCATGTTTGGTTCTCTATTCTACTCGTTGCTGCTTCTGTTAATCCTTTTTCCCGGTTATTTTACGCTGAATAATGAAGCAGTTATTTTTTTGCACATTTTAGTCGTGGTTTTGCAGAGCGATCACTAAAAAAATTACTGTCAAACTTATTCATTTTATTATTAAGATGAGAATTCCTTTATTGGACTCGAGTTCAAATCTGCAATCTGGAAACTATTTTTTTATGATTTTTTATTAAATTAAAGTTATTTTCTTTTTCACAATGAAATTTGAATTTTAAGCCACCTAATAAGTGGTGACAAACACAATACACATGAGCACTGATGATGAAAGGGTTGCGTCTTTCGAAAACAGCTGTTCTGCTCTGCTGTGTAAGTTGAATAAAAACTGATGTTGACTTGCCTTTGTGCCTTGGAATATTTATCATGTCTTTCTGAGATTTAAATTAAAATTTCGAACAATTAGCCTATAGAATCTTAATTCAAATTTAATATAGCAATATAAAATGTTCGTTAAAATTCTTACTACATAATATAAAGTTATTTTTATTTTTATAAGAGAGAAATATTAAAATATTTAATATATTAATTTTTCATATTTTATAAAATATTCTTTTGCATTCAGTGTAGCAGATTTATTATTTATTGCAACTGAAGTGAATTATTTAATACTCCAGCCGTCTATTTGCCACAAAGTATTATTTTACTAAACTAATTTGCAAAACAAATTCGCATAATGTTACAATTATATTAAACATTTAACCCATTATGCTAAGAACACAACTGCGACGAGCGACGAATTTTTGGTCGCGAATATTCGTCACCAAAAATAAAGCACGTGGGTGTATATGGAAATGCACACAATCGTGGTGTTGGTCGAAATTCGTCGTACTTAGCGAAAGTTGAAATAGATTTATTTCTAATTGTTTCGTCAGCGAACGACGAACAAACCAATATTAGGTGACCAGGTTTCATATACTCAAACTGGTTTTTTGTGTATGTATTGTTGCATGCAGCACGAAAATTTTCAGTGCATACTAAAAATGCCTTCACCAATTCACTAAAATTTATCATTTGGACGATCATTTTATTAATTTTGAACACTTTTTATAATATAGTATTTCTTCTAATTTCCTACTTTTTCATATGGTCACCCCATCAGCTGTTAAATGAAAAGCATAATTTATTTACAGAAACAAAATTTTCAGAAAATAATTACAAAAAGGAATTTGTTGTGGAAAAAAGGGACGTCAGTGGGGGGTAATTATTGAATGCCTAAACAAATCTGGCATCCAGAAAATTACAAAGATTTTTAAATAAATTTAAAATTTTATTTTTCATTATTTAAATTTATTCATCGTTATTGTGTTTCATACGACGAATTTATAGAGCGAATTTCTACCAACGAATTCGTCGTACTGAACGAAATTCGTCGTTCGTCCCAGTTGTGTTCCTACCATTAGGGTTGGCAAAGCATTTCAAAGCAAATTTATTCTACCACTCCTAAGCGATGCATTAAATTTCCGCAAAATTTAAATACATTTCAAACTACAAACATTGACAATACGCCGGCAACCATTTACGATTACACAAATAATACTCATTTCGAACAAAATGACCCTTAAGGCGTTAAAAAATTAATTTAGCTGGTGTTTATTCTTATCACAGTGTGTTAATGTACATATGACTCGGCTATTTTTGTTCCCTTATTCAATGGTCATTTGCAGTTTACTGGCGGTGTGTGTAACATTAACCAGTTGTCATTAAAAAGGCCTTAGGGCCGCTTTTGGCTGCTAGTATATAAACCTTAAAAATGTTGCTGGTAAAAAAAAAATATATAACATATTTATGCATGTACTTGGGCACACAAACACACATGTACACTTAATAATGATAATAAAAAAAGATAAAATAACACGAAAAACTGTTTCACCGTATGCGAAAAGTTTAAAAAAAATGTATTTTACTTGGAAGACAACAAAAAATATAACATTTACTGGCAAAAGGTTGTAAAACATTTTTGGAGCCAAAAGGTTGGGGAGATTAAAAAAAGTATATCGATTGAATAGGAGTTATTGAAAATTTTTGTTTTCAATTAATTATTACCATTTTTTTTGTTACAAAATCGTTATTTTAGAAATATTCTTATCGTACATTAGGGCGTATAAATGCTCAGGTATAAAATATTGGTAAATTAAATATTAATCATACGTCACTGGCAACGTACATACGACTACAGTGGACTCCGCTTTATTAGAAATAACCAAAAACACAATTATTTTCAGTTATCCGATTTTTTTTTTTCTAAAACGTAGTTCGAATTATTGAAATTTGTTATAGTTAAGCGTAGTGCTTAAAATCAGTAAAACAATATTTTTATATCAAATTTGTATATATTTTTTTACGTCAATTTAACGTAAAAATTTTATTTAAAAAAAAAATATTCATAGAATTATTCATTTTGTTGTTGCAATTTTCCACGAATTCCTGGAAAATGTCTAGCCACTTGCATTGACAGTATAATAGAAAAATACAATAGAGTACACAAGAGCGAAAAGGACAAATAAATTTTGCCATTTAATTTTTTAACGCACATGCACAATTTTTTCAGCCTTAAGTTATGCAATCGATTCGATGTCATTGTTTTTTGTTTCACTAAAGCGAAGTAAGTTTCATACAAAACGTAGTTGTGGGCTTGCTTTTGATTTTCAGTAATACGATGTTTTCAGTAAAGCGATGTTTCGCTAAAGCGAAGTGAATAAGAAAATCTGCGTTTAAAATCAGTGCGGGGATTTGTATCGTTTTCAGTAATCCGATTTTTTTTTCAGTAAAGCGTGTTGCGCTAAACCGTATTCGACTGTACCTTTTTAACATTAATATTTTGTTTATTATAGGGTGCCCCTATATTGATGAAATTTGGCAGAATAGGAAAAATTGGACCAGAGCTAGGAAAATTCATATCGTACATTAGGGCGTATAAGTGCAAATGGTATACAAAAAGTATACCGGCTTCGGCAAACATATAGCCGAAACCGGTCAGTTGTTAAGAAACTCATTTCCAATCAAAACAACTCACATTTATTCACATGGCAAAAATGCCACACTCCTCTCATTTAACATACAATAATAAAAAAAGACCTCTTTCTTCCTCTGTTCCATATTAAGTTGATGTCTAACACAACATTTTATGGCTGAAAAAATTTATATGAAAAGAAAAACTTAACGTTCAGTAATTTTCTTTATTAAATAGCAAATTTAAAAATATTGTACTCTACACAATAACTTACCAATAATGTGTAAGCACGATGAAAGAGAACAAAAAAAAAACTGTCATGAAAATAAAGATTTAGATCTGTGAATGTAGAGAAAGAAAAGTATTAATGGCAAAACTTTTCTGTAACAAAAGACACAAAGAGTTTTCATAAAATCACAAAACAACATTAGAACGGAGTATTTATCAAATATGTGTTTTAAATATCAGAAACAACAAGCTAAAAAAAAAAAACGAAAACGAACAACTACTTTTGACAAAACTTTGTGCAATCTGAGTCAGTGGAAGAGAAGAAAAACATGTACTAGATATAAAAAGTTTGAGTCAAACTAATAAACACGCAGTGGGATTATTTACACTCAAAAAGAATCGGCAATAATAAGCAAAAAAATAATAATTTTCAAACAACATGAGAAAAAATTATCACACACAACTGAGAGCACTGCAGCGTATGAGTGTTTTTCCAAGAATTAAATATTAATCATACGCCATGTGGTACATCTAGAATATTAGGAAAATATTGTAGAACGAATTTTTTTATTCAAAGCACGAGTTAATTAAAACGCACATTGAGCTATGATCTTGATATAATAATTATTCCATTGTGCTGTTCGAACCATGGAAGAGTGTATGAAAAACAATGACCTTGAAATGACCGCACCGGAGTCATCTCTGGCAATAGGGGATTTTTTGAGGTAGTGATTGAATACTTTTTCGCACATTTCGGGCAGTATCACCATGACAACAGAACGAATATTAGTAATTAAATGCTGTAGCAATAGGCTATTACTATCCGTGTGAACAAAGTCCGTGGCCTATAGCACAAAAAAATCGAACGGCGTCAAATCGAACGGCATGATCGTGCCGGTCAATTCAAGACAACAAAACTTTAAATGATGCGTTCCGGAAACTTCCTATCAAAGCTAATATCAGTAGTGCTGGGTGCCTCGATCTACAGTCCTCTTGAAGCGTCATACGAGGTATGTTCACAAAATTAAGTAAATTTTATGTAAGTATTTTTTATCGAATATTCATATTGCTAATATTAAATTCAATTAAGATTTATAGATTTATTGTTCGAAAATATGTTTAAATTCATTAAAAAACATGATAAATATTCCCAGACACAAAGGAAAGTACACATCAGTTGTTTAGTTATTCAATTAATACAGCAGAGCAGAGTAGCTTTTTTCGAAAACCGCTACATTTTCATCATCAGTACTCATGTGTATTTTGTTTGTCAACACTTATTAAGTGGCTAAATTGAATGTGATAACAATTTTTATTTATATAAATTTTATTAGGAAGCCAATGGTAACACATTTCTAATTATTAACCGAGTTGCCGTTTGATTATTTTCTTCATGTCCCAATTTTCTGAATTTTTCGTTTCAATACACGTAAGACACACTTTTTTTGTTTTGAATTCTTTTATACCCACGTACGTTACAACAAAAATCTAAAAATTATTTTTAATTTACCTAGAAGATATTCAACCAATAGATTGCATCAAAAATTCCAACAAGACTTGTTTAAATCAGTACGAGTAATAACTTATTTAACACAAAGATTTGAAGCTCGAAACAGAACTTCAAATTATGATATAATAAGAAATTTGTGACAGTGACTTCTTCCCCAACTTCTTTAAGGAAGCTGAAAGAAGGGTTAATTTCGAAGTTCCTAAATTTTCTACTTTTTATTAGGTTTTTCCTTATCTTTTTTCCTAACTCTGCATTAATGTAAATACTAAACCAGATATTTCTGTACAATAAATTTAGTTTACACTTGTTGCAATACTTTTTTTTTAAGTAAGATCTCGCAAAATTTAGTTATTGTAAATATTTCAAAATTATTTTAATTGTATTGATGATAATTATAAAATAAAAAAAAATAAAAATAAAAAACATTTGGGATGGATTTTTGAGATCTCAGTTAATTTAGGTTTAGCTAATCTGAAAACAAATTTGTGCCGCCATTACGATGTCTGTCTACATACTTTTGACGGAACAGATTAGTTTTGGTTAAAATGTTGGTCTTTTATGGAATAAAAAATACCATTTCGTCGGAAAATTCAGAGTTTCAGACTACGTTAAACTAAGTTTAAACTTAATTCATATAACGAAAAGTCGCTCTTAGTGTTAGCTGCAGCCATAGCTTAAACTTGTACCAGGGCGGATTGATATTGAAACTACCTAGCGCTAGATGGCAGCACAAATTTTTTTTTTGGAAATTGCGTTCTGTCAAACGTCAGCTGTTAAAATTTCACCCAAATTGATCAATTAGTTTATTTGTTGTAGTCGTTTGAAGTAAGAAACTTTTGTTTCTTGAAAAATGGAAACAAGTGAATTTCGTGCGCTATTATTTGAAAGGGAAAACGGCGAAAGAGACAAAAGAAAAGCTCGATAAACATTACGAGGAGTCTGCTCCGTCAGATTACATGGTAAAATATTGGATTGCTGAATTTAAATGCGGCCGAACAAGCACTGCGACAACACCATCAACAGGAAGGCCAAAAGAAGTGGCTACTGAAGAAAATATCCAGAAAACCTTCGATAACGTTCTGAACGATCGCCGAGTCAAGTTACGAGTACGTGAGATTGTTGAAATGGTAAACATACGAGTATCATATGAACGTGAGTTCAACATTTTGCATGAACATTTGCATATGAAAAAGCTATCGGCAAGATGGGTGCCGCGTTTGCTCAGTGTCGAACAAAAACGAGTTCGCCAGACCACTTCACAGCGGTGTTTGGACATGATAAAGCGTAATCATGTGAATTTTTAGCGTCGATTAATAACTTGTTGATGAAACGTGGGTCCACCACTACAAGTACACACCTGAAACCAAAAATCAATCGAAGCAATGGGTAGAAGCTGGTAGAAGTGCTTCGAAGAAGACGAAGGCAGTGGAAACGGCTGGCAAGGCTATGGCCACTGTATTTTGGGATGCACACGGAATATTGTTCATCGCTGATCTTGAAAAAGAATCCACAATCACAGGAAAGCATTATCGTGCATTAATGGATCAATTGATTGATGCAATCCAGAAAAAACGACCTCATTTAAAAAAGAAAAAAGTACTGTTTCTTCATGACAACGCACCGGTTCACACAGCGTTTTGACGTTTCAGAAACTGTCAATTTCGAAAAAAAAGAAGACAAAACACCTCCAGAACATAATGGCAATAAAATTGTCCTTTTTTCCTTCAAAAAAGAATTATTCACTTTGTCATCCCGGGTGTAACGCAGCGAAATAACCCACATTAAGTATATAAACTCTTGTTCCGTAATGAGATCTAAGACGGTCTATATATGTTGCTTTGGCATCCAATTACCATATTTACGGCACGCCGTAGAGTGGTCAACCATGATTAGTACTGATGAAAAATGCATTAAGAAAGGCCGTGCATCGAACAAAATTTTTTATAAGCGACAGCTTTACTAAGAGAATTGATATTTTCGACAGTGCGCATGCAGTATCATGCACAGCCCTGCTCCTAAAATTCCTTTGAAATGTTTTTTTTTTGTATCTTGGACCAGCAATCAGGGAACTACCTCAGCGAACAGCACCCACACCTTTCTGAGCAATATGCCAATTATGATGGCCATAATCAGCCTATTATTATGATGATTACCGTATGATTATGATGATCACCCTATGATTATGATGACCATAATCACCCCATAATGCTTCAAAAGTGGTCACAATTAGCCCAACCCATGCATGTATTAAGACGAGCTTCTGAATTCAACAATTGTATTTAAAACAAAAATTTATCTCGTCATAGAAATTTAATAGCATTATAGATTCAAAAACAAACAGAAACAAAATGCAAAAATAAAAATAAAAATTCTCCTGTAATTTTAATACCATTTGGAATATTGAAACACAATATCCCTCGCCGAACGCTAACAATGCAACTCGAAAAAGTTGTTTACGAGTAGAGCACAACAAAGCAAAACCAAATACAACTACAGCAACTAAATTAGGAAGAAAAAAAAAATGGGAAAACAGGTAAAACTTTAAAACAAGAATAGATAAAAAAAAAAGCAGAAAAAAACTGCAAATACCGGAAATTGAAAGGAATGATTTTTAATACTCTTGTGTTGAAGTTAAAAATTTAGCATCCTTTTGTATTGCACGGACACCTGAGAATGAAATCGCATAAGCAGACATGAATAAAACTACTTACAACAAAGAAGAAAAAAAAATAGTTCTTTAAATTTATATGAATAACACTGCTCAGCAAAAAATCATTTTTTAACTCTCCTTTAAATAAAAATATGTGGACTAAATGGATTTTGATGCGCTAAACAATCAAATCCGTTTTCGATTTTTTTCCTTCAGGTCGGGATTTTTTTTTTTAGGCGTGGATAATTGTTTCCCCTAAATTAGTCAGGCACGAGAACATATTTCACCCTAAAGCCTTGTACTCTGTTTAAAATTTCATGTGAAATTCTGACAGAACCCATACAAAAAATATTCAATCGAAATATTTGTGGAAAAATGTTGCTAAACTAGTGCTCTGTTTTAATTATGAAAAACATGTCAAATAATATGAATGTTATTTATTTCGAAAGATAATTTTTTTAAACTAAAGATTTTCTCATTGAAAATGGAAAACATAAATTCAATTAAAAAGGAAAAAAAAACTGACACTGAAATAACTCATGTTGCGCAACATATTCCACAAATTCAAACGGAGTACTAGGCTTAACTCGCGAACGAGTCAAAAGTAAAACATCAGAAGATGTGTAAAAAAATTTTCTTTATTTTAGTCGAATATAATTTTTCTCTATCTCTTATGGTTTTGGAATTATTCAGAAATTAATGGACAAAAAATTTTTTTGTTTCATGCAAAATCCGTAATATTGTTCAGTTTAAAAATTTAATTAAAACAAGTAAAAACGTTATATTCGACCGGGTCGAATCTTAAATACCCTCCAAATATTTAGTAAGTGAATTTGAAATGTTTAACTTGGTGGGACAGAGTTCCTTTATATAATATCGTACGTCAACGCCCACTAAAGGGGGCGGGGTTCAAAAATATACAATATCATGTTTTCCACAGACGACCGTATGGGCATTGCTAGACTGTCTTAAACTTCATCACTAATCCAGAATATACATACTTACTTTATAGGGTCCAATTCTCTTTGGAGGGTATAAAAACTGTTTTTTGGCGGCGTCGCTCTGGCAAGGGCTGTGGGGGAAACATTTCACCTTTGTCATAAAACTCTAAAAATAAATGCCTGGGATGATTATATACAAAATTAAAAAAAAAATGTTTTTGATAGGGTCATTTAGGGGCAAAGGGGGAGGATAGGGTAGGGCAGAAACAGGCAGTCATAAAACTATAAAAATAAATGCTTGGGATGATTATATACATAATTAAAAAAAAAAAAATTTTTTTTGATAGGGTCATTTAGGGGGAAAGGGGGAGGAGGGGGTAGGCAGAAACAGGCAGTCATAAAACTCTAAAAATAAATGCTTGGGATAATTACATACAAAATTAAAATATTTTTTTTTGTAGGGTCATTTAGGGGGTGAAGGGGGAGGAGGGGTAGGGCAGTGGAATACCAGGTTTCGTCTCAGCTTCGTCATTCAAGCTTAAAAATGTTATTTTTCAGGAATGTAGGGTTAAGTAAAACAATTTGTTAAATTTTAATGCTATTTTTGCCTATAATAACGCCCACTAATGTGGGCGGAGTCCAAAAATAATTTTTTTTTATTTTATGGCTCCAAGTTTAAGGCGTTGGACATAAAAATATATCATTTTCTTAACAAAATAACCAAAAAACATTAAAAATTATGTTGTTTTTTCTGGGTTGGTTTAGTTCTTCTTAGGGGAACTTTTTTTCCCTCTAGCCCGATTTAGTCCATCTCCAAATTCAACCTGCTCTAAGCTTTAAAATATATTTACACTAAATTTCAAGAGTCTAGCTCTTTTCGTTTGGACTGAATCGTGATTTCCACAGACGGACGGACGGACGGACATGCTCAGATCTTCTTAGATTTCATCACTGATCAAGAATATATATACTTTATGGGGTCTGAGATGGATATTTCGATGCGTCACAAACGGAATGACAAAGTGAATATACCCTCCAAATTCTTTTTTGGAGGGTATAAAAAGATAAAGCAAATATTTAATATTTTGTAAATTTTTCTTAAAAACAAAATAAGCTATAACCATAAAAATCGGTTTAAATATGTGGATTTTATTGTCAATTTACCGCAGGTACCCAATAAAAAACAATTCCGAACTGATGAAAAACAAAAAACGAAAACGGATTTGAGTTCAGCGCATCAAAATCCATATAGTCCACATAATTTCATTTAAAGGAGGATTTTGCTGCTGAGCAGTGTAATTTATAAATTAATTTAGCATTTACTGAGTCTCCTTAATTAAATGTTTGTAAACAAATTAAATTTTTCTATATTAAATTCAATTAAAATTGTCATTCAATTCAATTATTCAATTTACAGCGCTGAGCCAGGGAACAACGCTATTTTCCTATGTCCCGTCAGCTGCATCAGCTCTTTTTTTAATAATTGGCTAGAGTACGTTGGGGAACAATTAGCAATAACTGAGTCCATTATTTCTGTTTGGTGCTTTCGTTAGGCCTATCGGGGCTTTTAATATTGAAAAAGAAAATCTATATAATTTTTTTGCTTTGCAACAATGTTTTCATTGAAACATCAATTAATTAGTGTTTTGTTAAAAGGATTATATTGAATATTTTATTAACAAACACTTTTAGTCGATAGAAGCACGCACACACACACACACACACACATAAACACGCACACATGGATTTAGTCACACCTGCAGTGACCAGAAGAAATAACCCAATTGGTCATGTCCCCAAGATATTAACGATGACATGCGCTGGATCATACTAATTATATTGAACAACATACGTTAATGAGATTTCCTTTCATATCCTCCAAAAAAATAAATAATTGTTATATACAACAATTCAACTGAAAATCACAATTCAGTCCAAAGGAAAAGAACTCTTGAAATTTGGTATAAATATATCTTGAAGGATAGTACAGGCCAACTTCGTAAATGGGCTGAATCGGAAAAGAGAGCAAAAAGTTCCCCTAATAAAGACTAAAACAACCTCTAAAACACAACACAATTTTAAAAGTTTTTTTTTTATAATTTCGTTAAGCAAATGATATATTTTTATTAAATTTATTTTAGGTTTAAAGTCTAAATGTTCGAATTTTTGTTTGTTTTAAATTCAGAAGGACATGATAAATATTCCAAGGCACAAAGGAAAGTCAACATCAGTTTTTAGTCAGTCAACTTACACAGCAGAGCAGAACAGCTGTTTTCAAAAGCCGCTACACTTTTATCATCAGTGCTCATGTGTATTGTGTTTGTCACCACTTATTAGGTGGCTGAATTGAATATGAAATCAGTTCTTATTTAAACAAATTTTATTAGGAAATTGCAATACGAGAACTGTATCACATATTTTTATGTCAAAGAAGGTACAAAGCGTTGAACTGGGAGCCATAACATCTTTCGTTTAGACTGTATCATGATTACCAAAGACGAACGGATGGACGGACATGGCTAGATTTCATCACTGATCAAGAATATGGGGTCTCAGATGGATTTTTCGCTGCGTTACATACGCAATGACAAAGTAAATATATCCCCCAATTCTTTTCTCGAGGTTATAAAGAAAACAAATGCTACTATACCCGAAATCGGCCTAATTACTCACTATATTAGATTTCGTATATTAAAAATACTTTGTTTTTATTAATAGAAAACATTTTATTATTTCATTGCACGCTAAGCATTGATTTCCATCATATTTTATAAAAAGTAAATCACTAATCCCCTTTAACAATTTAGCGAACAACCAACAGTATTTGAGTGCATGGCCAGTTGGGTAAGCGTGTTAATTATGCATTACACGTGTACAACGCAAAGAACCAAATAACATTAACAAATATTTTCCTTGTATAAATTGACACTAATTGAAACTTAATTGAAACTCAATAAAAATAATAATTATAATCGACCAATTATTGTGTACAACATTTAAATTGTGTGAATAGCGGGACAGAGGAGTACGCGAAAAAAGAAAACATATAAAAAATTTATATCAACTAAAAAAAATTGTATAATAAAAAGTTTTTTTCTTAAATGGCTTATGCAAAAAATAATAATTTTTTATTAAACGCATATTATCCCGGAACCACAACCGGCACGAACGGTTAATTTTTCTTAGCGAATATTTATCGTTCAAAATAGAAATTATTTGTGTACAGTTGAATCCGCTTTAGCACAACACGCTTTACTGAAAAAAATCGAATTACTGAAAGCGATACAAATCCCCGCACTGATTTTAAACGCAGCTAGTCTTATTCACTTCGCTTTAGCGCAACACGCTTTATTGAAAATATCGTATTACAATCGAATTCGCTTTAGCGCGACACGTTTTACTGAAAAAAATCGGATTAATGAAAGCGATACAAATCCCCGCACTGATTTTAAACGCAGCTAGTCTTATTCACTTCGCTTTAGTGAAACATCGCTTTATTGAAAATATCATATTACAGTCGAATCCGCTTTAGCGCAACACGGTTTACTGGAAAAATCGGATTACTGAAAGCGATACAAATCCCCGCACTGATTTTAAACGCAGCTGGTCTTATTCACTTCGCTTTAGCGAAACATCGCTGTACCGAAAATATCGTATTACTGAAAATCAAAAGCAAGCCCACAACTACGTTTTGTATGAAACTTACTTCGCTTTAGTGAAACAATAAACAATGACAAATTTATTTATTAGAAATCGTTGCATAACTTAAGGCTGAACAAATTGTGCATGTGCGTTAAAAAATTAAATGGCAAAATGTATTTGTCCTTTTCGCTCTTACGTACTCTATTGTATTTCTCTGTTATATTGTCAATTCAAGTGGCTAGACATTTTCCAGGAATTCGTGGAAAATTTCAACAACAAAATGAATAATTCTACAATACATCCTTTTAAATAATATGTTTACTTTATGCATGAATTTTTATTAGTCGAACTTTCTTAATATTCCAATCTTAATAATAGAATTTGAACAAATTCATTTATTAATAAAATAATAAAAAATCATTTGCAGTCATGCAGATTGGAACTTAAGCCCGTTGAAAAAATTAACAATAAAATTTTTACGTTAAATTGACGTAAAACAAATATACAGATTTGATATAAAAAATGTTGTTTTACTGATTTTAAGCACTACGCTTAACTGTAACAAAATTTCAATAATCCGAACTACGTTATAGAAAAAAAAATCGGATAATTGATATATTGGGTTTTGGTGATTTCCAGTAAAGCGGAGTCGACTGTATAAAAAAAATACACACAATTTAGGTGTCGCTATGATGCAATACTTTTATTTCTATACTTTAGCCGACAAAGGGCGAATATTTTATCACAGTGTGACCATTGTTTCGTTTCAGATTTTAATTGCAATATATCATTTTTAATTTTTACATCCTCCAAAACAGAATTGCAGGGTAAATTCACTTTGTCATTCCGTTTGTAATGCTGCGAAATATTCACCTGAGACCCCATAAAGTATATATATTTTTGATCAGTGATGAAATCTAAGACGATCTGAGCAGGGCCATACGTCCGTCCGTCCGTCTGTGGAAATCACGATTCACTTCAAATGAAAAGAAATTTAACATAAATATATCTTGAAGGATAGTACAGGCCAACTTCGTAAATGGGCTGAATCGGGAGAGGGGGAAAAAAGTTTCCCTAGGAAGAACTAAACCAACCTCTAAAAACCAACATAATTTTCTAAGTTTTTTTTTTGTAATTTTGTTACAAATGATATATTTTTATGTCGAAGAAGGTCCAATAAGCTAAACTTGGAGCCATAAAAAATTGATTTTTGGACCGCGCCCTTTTCAGTGGGCGTTATTACATGCAAAAATAGTGTAGAATTTTAACAAATTGTTGTACTTAAGCCTACGTTCCTTAAAAATAACATTTTTAAGCTTTAATGATGAAGCTAAGACGTAATCTGGTACTACTCTGCCCTAGTCCCTCCTCCCCCTTGGCCCCCTAAATGACCATATAAAAAAAATTTTGTTTTTAATATTGTATATCCCAAACATTAATTTTTAGAGTTTTATGACAAAGGTGAAATATTTCCCCTACAGCCCTTGCTAGAGCGACCCCCCCCCCAAAACAGTTTTAATACCCTCCAAAGAGAATTGGATCCATAAAGTTTATATTTTCTTGACCAGTGATGATGTTTAAGACGGTCTAGCAATGCCCATACGTCCGTCTGTGGAAAACATGATATTTCATGACTATTTTTACATATAATATCGTAAGTCAACGCGACTTACGATATTATATGTAAAAATAGTTGTAAATATTGAACAATTTGCATTCCTTAAGCCTATAAGAGGCTGAGATGTTCTCTGATCTTGCAGAGGTGAAACGTCTCCCCCACGGCCCTTCCCGAAATAACTATGTTAAAATAGAGATTTCAAATTGGGTACAGAGATGTCTTAAAGGAAATCTGTTCCACACCAAGTTAAACATCTTAAATTTACTTACTAAATATTTGTAGGGTATTTAATATTCGACCCGGTCGAATGTAACATATTTCATTTATATTATTTATATTTTAAAATAAATATTTAAAAAATTTAACTTATAAAAATTGTTAATATACGGGAGTAGCTAATTTTTTAATGGCCAGTTTCATATTTCTATTAAATTTTTGTTATCACGCCTTCTTACAAATTTTGTCATCATGTTAGCCTATTCTTAGAAATGAACATGAAAATGTTACTATCATTTTTTGTTACAAAAAAAAACTCCACAAATAATCTCTTTAAATATAAAAACAAAATTCCAATAGATTGCGAAAGAAGTAAAAATTTCCTAAAAATAATGCTTTACAAAACCTGCAAAACAAATACTCAAACAAAAAGTGGGCATTCCACTCAATCTAACCTCAATTTTTTGCCATTTTCTCTATAATCGATTTTATTACATAAATTAAATTAATTTCAACATCCATATCAGTAAATGTCATGATTTTTCCATTAAATAATAACTCCTGCTCATCGGTCTGCACGAAAATAGAAAAAAATCTCTTAGCAACTGTTGTATCATAGAAAATCATTGAAGCGTTATAAGTGTGTTGAAATAATTTGGCATTTAATTAACAAAGAAATAAAATGAAAAAGAAAAAAATAATAATAGCAAGGACACAAAATGTTAGACACTGACATCACCGAAAATTATGCTACACTTTTTTCAGTTCTCGCTAAAAATATTGAAAATTTAAAAAAAAATATATAAATAAAAAATATTAAAAGTTACTGGTTTTATCCCGCTTTGAAAAAATTTAGTTTTCAGCAGATCTCCACGTTTTGAGTTCCTGGGAAACTCTCCTGACTGCTCCTGAAAAGCCGTCACTATGACTGCGTGTGTGTGTGTCTCTGTGTGTTTGTCTGGCTCTGTGTTTGCGCATGTGTGTGTTTGTGTGTGTATGCGTGAGTGTGTCTGTGTAAGTATGTTACCCGCTTATAACGTTTGAACGGGAGAACCGAATGCGACCAAACTGATTGTGTTTCAAAGGATTCCTTCAAATTTAGATTTCCTGCGAATGGGACTCCCTTGGCAACCGAAAAATGTCACTGGGAAACAATTTTTTTTTATATATATTATTTTTTTTTTATTATTATTATATTTCAATGCCCCACCCGTCATAAGCAAAATTTCCTACAAAATTACATGATCCAACCGATATGCCGACATCCTCAGAAACTTATGCGATAGTATTTGACGGATTCTCAAAAATAATATTCTTCAGTTTAACTTTTTTATATATACGATTTTTTTTATACGATTTTTAATTGGATACAAAAGAATTCATTAGCATAAAGTATGTATTTTAAATTGTATAAAAATCTTTTCAAAATATTTTTTAAAGCAATTTTTTGAGAGAAGGTTTTATTTTTATAATTAAGATAAGATAAAAGGCTCTAGGGAAAGTCAACATCAGTTTTTAATTATTCAATTTAAACAGCAGAGCAAAACAACTGTTTTCGAAGGCCGCTACACTTTTTGAATTCAAAACAAATATTCGATCACTTGGCCGTAGAATCTAATATAGTAGTAAAAAGGGTTGACAAAAATAGCTACATAAAAATTTTTTACTAAGACTCGAGTTCAAATCTACAAATTATTTTTTAAGAACTTTAATTAAATTCAAATTATTGCGTTAAATGCGGAATATCTGGAAACTTTTTATACTCATCAAATTGGCGGAATGGATCAGTACTATTGCCAAGGCCGCTACGACATCGCATTAGCGTTCCTTGTTCAACTTTTCCACTTTTCACGGTGCTGCTAGTCATTAGAAATATCAACTATTTAACCATTTACTTTAGTAAAAGAGAATCTGAGACGCTCTTATATTAATTTTTAAGTTAAATCACTCTGGGTGTTGTAATTGACAAGATTGTTGATTTGAACTTGAGTCTAAATAAAATAAATTCTTATCTTAATAATAAAATTAATATCTTCGAATAATAAAAATTTGTATTCATGTTTAGCAAAATTTTGTTTTTATTTTTCCATTAACTTGTGTGTAAAATGAAAGCTTTAAAATCTATTTTTAAGGTAAAAAAAGTTAAAAACTTAAGACTTGGGGCTTCAACATTGTGTCGCCTGACAAATCTGCCTCAATCTACCTCAGCCAGCAGCAATAAATTATCATTCAGTGTTATGATGGCAAAGACCACATTTTTGCCCTTATTCTGTAACTATTTGTTATCGTCACGCCAAGACAATATCAAAAATAGGGCAGTTACATTCCGGTTGGGCGCAGCAGCTGATTACTGCTGACAGTCTTCTACTATTCTCTAAGGTCTAAAAAATAATAATAAGAGGCTGTTAAAAGTAGTTGAATGGCGAGGGAACGGAGTATGCAAATGTAATAGTTTTGATATTGTTTTGACGTGACGTTGAGAAGTAGTTACAGAATAAGTGGAATTGTGTAGCTCTCCTAACAGAATTAAGTCTCGAAAATTAAGAATTTATTTTAAAATAACCGGCCATATTCTTAATCTTAAACAAAAAGTTGCGATCTTCAAGTAAAGATTACGTTCTTAGTTCCTAAAGTTAATTAAATAATGCGTCATATAAAAATTTATTTTACGTTCCTCTTAAATTAATCAATTTTTCTTTTATAAATTAAAATGTAATTATTTAATATTTGAAGACTTGAGATTTTTGCAGTGTCCATTTTAGAACTTTATCTTAAATTGTAAAAGTCGAAAAATTAGCTAATAAATCAATTGCGTAAATTTTAATATTCTTAGTCTGTTCTGCCTGTACAAAACGATGGCGTAATAAAGACATATTCTTTTTAATTTTTTAATTTCCTGAAGAAGTCACACAAAGGAGTGACGAAATATTGAAATTAAAAATGAAATTAAAATAAAGAGACCTTAAGCTTAAAAATATCAGAATACAATAATAATTAAAAAGAGGCCAAGAAACCAGAAGAATTTTTTGATAAAAGTTAACGCATTATTTTATGAATTTTATAGCAAGAATTCTGTAACAGTCGCCCTTATTCTGTAACATTTTGTGAACGTCTCATCAAGACAATATCAAAACTAAGACATCTTCATATTCTTTTTCCTTCGTATTTTATTTCTTTTAATAGCCTCTTGTTATTTTATAGGCCTTAAGGAATAGTCAGAGACTGTCAGGAGTAGCCGGTTGGTGCCCACATTCAGAATGCAACTGCACTATTTTTGATATTGTCTTGACGTGCGTTGACAAATGGTTACGGAATATAGGGGGATATTTACGTTGTGCATGTCTACCTAAAAATACCTTTTAAATCAAATATGCTTCATCAATATTAAGGAACGATAAGATGCTCAAAAGTGTACCACAAAATGTGATGCACAATTTTTTATATATAAAATATTTGTAGCGTGCATATCTTCGAAAAATTACCTCTTAAAACGTATAACTTTTATTAATTTGTGAACGTTAAATTATATTCTTTACTTTCTTTACATTTTCATAGATTTTTGATTACTGGCGTTCGAAGACAAATACCATCAGTAACATCTTCTAGAGCTTCTTGGAAAAGATTGTATAATTTTTAAATTTTTTGACTCATGAATACAATCGCTGTCAAAAAAAATTCGAAATTAAATTTTTTACGCAAAATTTAATGCAAATTCTTTCGATTTGTTCGTTAGCAGAAAATCGTCTGATTTTGGTGACTCTCACAAGCGAATTAAACATGATAAGTATCTGAAACTGTGTATCTGACATGCGTTCGAAATGAGTGTAACTCCATTAAAAGAAACGGTGATCGAATGTACGTAATCTGTGAAATTTTAAAATTCACCTTGTCTCGTTTTTTTTTTAATTGAATATTTCCTAAACTTACCAGACTTTTTGTTAGCTCTTAAACAAGAAATGCTAAAAAAAAATTATTTTTATCAGATCGAAACTGTCAGCTTGATTTAGACATAAATTTTTCGTATCCTCGATGAGGTCAGCTCTTGGCTCCGTGTCTTTTTATGATATAAAAAGCAAACTTCAAATTTTAGCTCATCGAAACCTTTTCAAATAATACGTCAAATTGAATTAGAATCGGAATAGGCATTTAGAAACTACTGAATTATATATGTACTTTTTCTAAAAATCCCCCACTGTGCACCGTTACATTGGGTAAAAAATTTATATTCGAAATGAAACTTTTCACATTTTAATTCCTTGACGAACAACAACTAATTTTACAATTTGTTGGCCATTCCATGCGTATTGCAGGAATATATACATCCGCTTATGCTGACTTCCATACTTTTGCAATAGACATTTATTTCTATTTAATTTAATCTATTCCAGCTAAATATTAAGTAATTAATTGCTTTCGAGCAACTTTATGTTTAATAACGTGCAACACATTAAAAACTGTCCACTACACAGAGCCAAGGAGATATACACAAACACACACACACAACGATACTATTTAATTTTAATCTTTTAGAAAGCGATGCTTTTGTTTTGCTCTGTAAAATGAACAGTAAAGAAATTAATCCAACACTTCTTATTATTGTGTAGAACTGGAAGTCAGTGTGAATAATAAACTAGCAAATAGTAAGAAAATTAAAAATAATAGTTTTTACTATTTCTTAATTCCGTAATAAGGGAAAGATGGACACAAGCCGACAATGAATAAATAATTCACAAAAAAAATTGGTATGGAATTTTTTCAATACTGAAATCTCTTTTTAGAAACCAGAATTTTCTGCAGCATTTTTAGTTTTTTTTTTTTAATTTTTCTCTGCTCTATTATTTACAGGAGTAGCGCTGGTTTAGGAATTTATAAAATAGAAAAATAAATATTTTAAAAATTCAAAGATTGCTAATCAAAAGCTTTACACAGAAAAAAATTCAACAACATTGAATGCACAAGTAGCTCAAACGTATTGTTGTGGTACACTTTTAAGTATTCTATCGTTTACTAAAAATATAAAAAGATGTAAGACTTAATAGGCAATAATTTGCAGATATGCAATATAGCAATATCTTGGACATAAATACATCGCACAGTTTTTTGTGGTACACTTTTCAGTATCTTAACGTTGACAAATATTAATAAAAGTTATACGTTTTAAAAGGTATTTTTTCGAAGATATGCACGCTACAAATATTTTATATATAAAAAATTTTCCAACATATTTTGTGGTACACTTATGAGCATCTTATCGTTCCTTAATATTGATGATGCATAATTGATTTAAAAGGTATGTTTAGGTAGACATGCACAACGTTAATGGCCCCCCATATTCCGTAACTATTTGTCAACGTGACGTCAAGACAATATCAAAAATAGTGCAGTTGCATTCTGGTTGTGGGCACCAATCGGTTACTGCTGACGTTGTCTGACTATTCCCTAAGGCCTATAAAATAACAAGAGACTGTTAAAATAAATTATATACGAAGGAAAAAGAATATGAAGAAGTGATAGTTTTGATATTGTCTTGATGTGACGTTAACAAAATGTTACAGAATAAGGGCGACTTGTACAGAATTCTTGCTATAAAATTCATAAAATAATGCCTTAACTTTTATCAAAAAATTCTTCTGGTTTCTTGACCTCTTTTTAATTATTATTGTATTCTGATATTTTTAAGCTTAAGGTCTCTTTATTTTAATTTAATTTTTAATTTCAATATTTCGTCACTCCTTTGCGTGACTTCTTCAGGAAATTAAAATATTTAAAAGAATATGTTTTTATTACGTCTTCCTCTTGCACAGGCACAATAGACTAAGAATATTAAAATTTACGCAATTAATTTATTAGCTAATTTTTCGACTTTTACAATTTAAGATAAAGTTCTAAAATGGACACTGCAAAAATCTCAAGAATTCAAGTCTTCAAATATTGTCCCTGAAATTAAAAATTTGCATTTTAATTTACAAAAGAAAAACTGATTCATTCAAAAGGATTGTAAAATAAATTTGTATATGAAGCACTATTTAATTAATCTATAATAAATCAGACATGTTTTTTATAAATTAAGCCCTTAATATTAAAGCATTAATTCTAGTAACTAAAAACGTAATATTTACTTGAAGACAGCAATTTTTAATTTAAGAATAAGGCCGTATATTTTAAAATAAATTCTTAATTTTCAAGACTTCGTAATTCTGTTAGGAGAGCTACACAATTCCACTTATTCTGTAACTACTTCTCAACGTCACGTCAAAACAATATCAAAACTATTACATTTGCATACTCCGTTCCCTCGCCATTCAACTACTTTTAACAGCCTCTTATTATTATTTTTTAGACCTTAGAGAATAGTAGAAGACTGTCAGCAGTAATCAGCTGCTGCTCCCAACCGGAATGTAACTGCCCCAATTTTTATTTTGTCTTGACGTGACGATAACAAATAGTTACAGAATAAGGGCAAATATTCACAGAGCGTCGTTTATAGAAAATGTGGTCTTTGTAATCATACCACTGAATGATAATTTATTGCTGCTGGCTGAGGTAGATTGAGGCAGATTTTTCAGACGACACAATGTTGAAGCCCCAAGTCTTAAGTTTTTAACTTTTTTTACCTTAAAAATATATTTTAAGGTTTTTTAATTTACATACAAGTTAATGGAAAAATAAATATAAAATTTGCTAAACCTGAATATAAATTTTTATTATTCGAAGATATTAATTTTATTATTAAGATAAGAATTTATTTTATTTAGACTCAAGTTCAAATCAACAATCTTGTCAATTACAACAGCCAGAGTGATTTAACTTAAAAATTAATATAAAAGCGTCTCAGATTCTCTTTCACTAAAGTAAATGGTTAAATAGTTGATATTTCTTATGACTTGTAGCACCGTGAAAAGTGAAAAAGTTGAACAAGGAAAGCTGATGGGATGTCGTAGCGGCCTTGGCAATAGCACTGATCCATTCCGCCAATTTGATGAGTATAAAAAGATTCCAGATATTCCACATTTAATGCAATAATTTGAATTTAATAAAATTTCTTAAAAAATAATTTGTAGATTTGAACTCGAGTCTTAGTAAAAAATTTTTATGTAGCTATTTTTGTCAACCCTTTTTACTACTGTATTAGATTCTACGGCCAAGTGATCGAACATTTGTTTTGAATTCAACAAGTGTAGCGGCCTTCGAAAACAGCTGTTTTGCTCTGCTGTCTAAATTGAATAATAAAAAACTGATGTTGACTTTCCCTTGAGCCTTGAAAGGTTTACCACGCCTTTCCGAATGTTATATCAACAATTCTTAACTTAATTATAAAAATAAAACCTTCTCTCAAAAAATTGCTTTAAAAAATATTTTGAAAAGATTTTTACACAATTTAAAATACATACTTTATGCTAATGAATTTTATTGTATCCAATCAAAAATCGTATATATTTAGTTAACAATCTCTCTTAGTAAATCAGTAATAAGTTAAACAACCAAATTAGAATTGGAAGGTATATTCAGTTTGTCATTCCGTGTGTAACGTGGCGAAATATCCATTTGAGACCCCATAAAGTATATACATATATATTCTTGATCAGTAATGAAATCTAAGACGATCTACCCATGTCCATTGTCCGCCCGTGGAAATCACGATTCAGTCTAAACGAAAAGAGCCGGAAGGATAGCACAGGTCAGGTTCGTAAATGGGCTGAATCAGGCTAGAAGGAAAAAGTTCCCCTAAGAAAAACTAAAAAACAATATAATTTTTAAAGTTTTTTTCTTGTAATTCTGTTCAGCAAATGATATATTTTTATGTCAAAGAAAACCTAAAGCGTTGAACTTGAACTTTGGACCCCGCCCCCTTCAGTGGGCGTTATTATATGCAAAAATAGTGTAAATATTCAACAAATTGTTTCACTTGAGCCTGCATCCCTTAAAAATAAAATTTTTAAGCTTTAATGATGAAGCTGAGACGATACCTGGTACTCCTCTGCCCTACCCTCTCCACCCCCTTCACCCCTAAATGACCCTACCAAAAAAAAAATTTTTTTTTTAATTTTGTATGTAACCATCCCAAGCATTTATTTTTAGAGTTTTATGACTGCCTGTTTCTGCCCTACCCCCTTCTCTCCCTTTGCCAACTAAATGACCCTATAAAAAAAATTCAAATAAATTTTACATTTAATTATTCCGAACATTTATTTTTACAGTTTTATGGCAAAGGTGAAATGTCTCCCCCACGGCCCTTACCAGAGAGACCCCGACTAAATGCGTTTTTAATACCCTCCAAAGAGAATTGGACCCCATGAGTATATAAATTCTTGGTCAGTGATGAAGTCTAAGACGGTCTAGCAATGCCCATACGTTCGTCTGTAAAAAAGATGATATAGTCTATTTTTGGACCCAGCCTCCTTTAGTGGGCGTTGACGTACGATATTATATGCAAAAATATTGGAAATATTGAACAATTTGTATTCCTTAAGCCTATAAGATGCTGAGATGTTCTCTGATCTTGCAGAGGTGATACGTCTCCCCCATAGCTCTTCCCGGAATGACTCTGTCAAAATAGAGATTTAAAATTGGGTACAGAGATGTCTTAAAGGAACTCTGTCTCCCGAAAAGTTAAACATTCTGAATTTAATTACTAAATATTTGGAGAGTATTTAAGATCCGATCCGGTCGAATATAAATAACGTTTTCAGTTGCTATTATTTAAATTTTATTTATTTATCTAACAAAGAGATTCCTGGTATTAATTATCACATACTCAAAAGCTACTTATAAATTAATCTTAGAAGTAGAATATTACCAGCCCTGGTTTCAAAACAACTAATTGGAAATCACATACAGAGCAATCGTACCATAATTATCAATAACAAAAAATATAATATCATACAATTTGACGATTCCTCAGTCCATACAACTGTACGAGGTCACATGAATTGCAAAATTTTCTTTATTTCTTAACAACAATTAACAAAATCATGGTAAATTATTGTTGGACTTGAAGATTTCAGATTTATTGAAATGTCTCCTCCACAAACATTAAAAAAAAAAATAAAAATATAACCTACAAGGACTTTTGCCATGGCCAATATTCCCCCATTTGCAAGTGCAAAACAAATTAGAAAAAATAAAGAAATAAAAATGCTGGAAAATGACAGAAAGAAAAGTTTGTCATGTTCTCTGTTTAGTTGTTTGTTCTCAACATCCAGCTAATTTTCTGCCAGCAAATCCTTCTTGAAGATAAGGAAAATACAACAGAATATATTATGTGAACAGTCAAAAGAAGTTGTTCATTTTGAACAAGAAAAATTAAAGAATAGCGTAGCATTAAAAAAAAACACACAACAACAATGCCAACATACTTTGAAGGGAGTGCGTGTTTGCGTTCCCTTTTTACACGCACACGTTTTCTTTTTCTTTTTTTTTTTTTTTGTTTTCTTCCTTTTTGTCCTGTTCTGTTTCTTTTGCTACTGAAAGACGGTGAAAAAAGTTCATAAAATTTTATATGAAAAAAAAAGCTAAGAAAAAATTTCTAAGCATAAATACAAGTAAAAAAACAGCAGGAACGAGCTCTGCTTAAACAAATAAATTCTTCTTTTATAAACTAAAACTATTTATTTTTTTTCTTTTTTTGAACAATTCCTTGAGTTCTTCTTTTAACAAGAATTTATGAACACCAGAAAATCAGTGGCTAAAAAAAAAAGAGATAAAATGATTGTGTAGCTCAACTAATTTCTCATCTTTCTGAAATTTTAATCATAACGCTAGACGCTAAACATGTTATTGTTACGTGCCAACTAGAGTTTTTTTCTTTTTCAAACAGGTTAACAAAAAACCACCATTTGGATGTTGTATTGGCTTGTGCTCAGAACTCTTGTACAACAGCGTAGGGGGAATTCCCACGTTTACAAAAGATCGTGTGATCGTTTACAATACAAAAATCATTTAAAATTGACATTGACGTTTTTTCTTAAATTACCACAGAGATATTTAAAAAAGAAAAAAACAGAAATAGAACACCTGCACGTAGCCCAAACCGGTTTGTTTACAGGTCAAATTTGACATGATCCGAAGGAAGCTCATTCACAATATAGAGATTATTAAGGTAAAGCCACATGATCGGTTTCATTTTCCCCTTATTATCAAAAAAAACTTCATACACATTTAAAGAGTAAAATGAGCGAAACCGGTTTATTTAAAAGTCAAATTTGACAAAAAAAAATTTTTTCACCATGGAAAATTCGTGGATATAAAGCAATTTTAAATTCTCAGAACGCCTTCTTGTTCAACCCATAGAATGAGAGACACCGATCAGTGTGCAGACCGAATTTGACTTGATGTCATGACCGGTTTGGTGTTTTCTTTTTTTCTACCCTCCAAAGAAGAATTGAAGGGTAAATTCACTTTGTCATTCCGTATGTAACGCAGCGAAATATCCCTCTAAGACCCCATACAGTATATATATTCTCGATCAGTGATGAAATCTAAGATGATCTAGCCACGCGCGGGCGTCCGTGCGTCCGTCCGTGGAAATCTCGATACAGTTCAAACGAAAAGAGCCAGATTCTTGAAATTTGGTATATGTGACAGCGCATAGAGAAAGGGACCTAAAGGATGTATCTTGAAGAATAGCAAAGATCATTTCATAAATAGGTTGAATCGAGCCAGAGGGGAAAAAGTTTCCCTCTGGGAAAAACTAAAACAACCTCGTAAAAGCTTAGAGTCACGAAATAAAAATTAATTTTTGGACCCCGCCCCTTTTGTGGGCGTTATTATTTGCAAAAATAGTATACAAATTTAACGAATTGTAATACTTAAGCCTACATTCCTTAAAAATAAGATTTTTAGGCTTTTCCGATGAAGTTGAGACGTAACCTGATCCCCCTGTGCCCTACTCCCCTACCGACCCCTAAATGACCCTTTCAAAATAAAAAATTTTACACCTAATTGCCCCAAAAATTTATTTTTAGTGCTTTATGGCATAGGTGAGCTGTCTCCCCCCAAGACCCTTGCCAGAGTGACGCCGACAAAATAGAATTTTTAAACCCTCCAAATATAATCCGACCCCATAAAGTATATATATTCTTGACCAGTGATGAAATGTAAGACTATCTAGCAATGCCCATACGTGCGCCGGTGGAAAACTCGATATATAGGGTCCGCCATATAACGTTTTTTTTTTCAAATAGTGCTTATTTCGTGAATGGTAACACTTTGCTCATGTCTGATTTGACAGATAATTAGTTTTATCCTTCCGCTGAACGAATATGGCTGACCATCCAAAGTGTTTTCGCTTCGCTAAGTGGGCCAGCGATCGACTTACAGAAGATGCCGATCATCTCTTCAGATGAAGCTCATTTTAATTTTGGCAAAATTGTCGCATTTGGGGCACAGAAAACCCGCACGCATACATTGAAAAGCCGACGCACCCAAAACGAGTCACTGTTTGGTGCGGATTTTGGTCCAGAGGCCTAATTGGGCCACTTTTCTTCGAAAATCGGCAAGGAGTGGCCGTTACAGTCAATGGCGATCGTTATCGGGCCATGTTGAACGAATTTTTGTTCACAAAAATTTAAGAGGAGGATATTGGCAAGATTTGGTTTCAACAGGACGGCGCTACGTGCCACACACTCGAAGCTACACTCGATGTTTTGCGCACTGTTTTTGAAGATCGCATTATCAGCCGCAGAGCTGCTGTCGTTTGGCCACCTCGGAGCTGCGATATGACACCGTTGGACTGTTATTTGTGGGGTGCCGTCAAAGATAAGTGTTACGCCGACAAGCCAGAGACAATTGACGCTTTAAAGGACAATATTCGTGAAGCCATTAGTGAAATAAAGCTGCACACAATCGATAATGTGCTTAAAAACTGGACCGATCGTATAGGCTACTGCATGGCCAGCCGAGGCAGCCATTTGAATGACATTATTTTCCATTATTAACCGGAAGGATTGTACTTTCAAATAAAAAAAGAAATTTGAGAAAATATTCAGTAGTTTTTTTATAGCATTTTCAAAAAAAAAAGTTTTTTTGGCGGACCCTATAGTATATTTTCGGACCCCGCCCCCTTTAGTGGGAAGTTACATATTATATAGAAAAATAGTGTAAATATTTAACAAATTGTATTCCTTAAGCCTAAATTCCTTAAAGAGTTAATTTATAAGCTATTACGACGATGGTAATATGTTCTCTGATCTTCCCCTGCACTACCCCTCCATTCCCTTTGCCCTCTAAATGACCTTATAAAAAAAATATTTTTTTTTACACTTTATAACGCCAAAAAATTTACTTTTTAAGTTTTTACGATATGGATGAGATGTCTCCCCCACGGCCTTTCTCGGTGTGACCCTGTATAAAATTTAAAAATTGGGCACTGAAATGTCTTAAAAGAACTCTGATCCATTAGGTTAAACATGTTTAACTTATCTCTTTTTCGCACGTAGATATAAAATATTAATGCGCACATAAATTGCTTTTATGCCTACAGAAACGTGTCTCCGTCATGCTCCTCCCAACACATTGGAAACGACCGTATTAACATGAGTTTTTTTTTCTTGTTTACTTAAGCCAAATACCATAAATTCTAAACTTGAATAAGAATAAAACTACAGTTTTTATTTATTTAATATTTGGAGGATGCTTAAGATTTTTTTTTTTTTTTTTAGGAGTAGGACCAGCACTCAGGGGATGACTCCTATATATGCAATGCATTGCGTCGGAACTGAAAACGAGGGGATAGTATTGAGGAGACAGATTAGGAAAGATGAGAAGATAGACAGTTTTTTTTGTAGCTATTTCAACCTTTTACTTCGCCGGCTAATTTTTGCTACAGGGCCGACGAAGGTGGGTGCTGTTACTCTGCTTTTAGTACATGAAGATTTGACCCGGTTTTTACTTATTTGTAGCTCGGACCAGCACTCAGGATCCTGCGGTGTATTTGTTCGATGAAACGATACTGAATGACATTATGGGGCAAGCAATTAATCAAACTTCAGGTCCGAAATTAATTTACTGATCAACAAGCAGCAGACAGAACCCATGAAGAAAACAAAAATATGAGAAAGAATTTTCAATATAAACGTTTAGACCACCGGCTAAGAGAATGTTCTTTAAAATCTGCACAGAAGTGCTGGAATAAAAAAAAACAACAACAAAATGTGCAACATGTTGGCCAACGTATGCTGAAAGACAAGAGTAAACAAGTCAAGATTTGTTTTTCTTATTTCATATAAAATGTTACGTCATGTATCGGTTGCTGTTGTTGTCTCCTTTATTTCTATGTTTATCCTGTAACAGGAGTTTCTATGGCTGCTCTTGTAGAATTGAAACTGTATTTTTTACTGTAAACTTTAACATATATTTTTATATATTTTTTTTATATTTAATACTGCGTGCAGCAGCTCAAGACGTTTCAGTCATATTATTTGCACAGTGTCATTCTCCGGGCAAACTGTTGGCAATTTAAAGTCATTAAGAGCAGAAGTCTGCAAGGAGTTGCGTTTGCTGGGTTGCTGTAGTTTCTTGGAAAGTAGAAAACTGCACTTTATTATTAAAAAAAAAATAAATAAAAGTATAAGTCTACAGCTTAGCCCCACTGCCCATAATGATTACGATGATGGTGCAAGTTTCAAACGAATCGTCTTTAATACTCTTCTGTTTTTAGCCAATCATTTTAAAAATTTTGCTCTTAAGAAATGACACGTAATTTTCGAAAATAATTTCATTGGCAGCATTTTTGTCCAGATTTCTTTCCTAGTTTAATTGCACTGAACAAATGCAATTTCGTTTTACAAATATTTCTTTCTTTCTTGAGATTGTTGAAAATATTTAATGGAAAATGTCTTGCAAGTCAATTTGTTTAAATAGTTATTCAGTTTTCTTTTCAAGCTTAAAATATATTAAATTGATTTTACACAAAAATAGGACACATTTTTAATAATTAATGTTGAAATTGAAATTTAGATTGGTCACAGTAAAAGTTGCCTTCACATGTTTGTAAGGAATTAAGGCGAGAGCTGAATAAGTGTGTACTAGTGGAAACACTTGTCATTTTTGTAGATTTCATTGAGAGAGAGAGAGACAAAGAGAGAGAGGGAAGGCCGAAAAAAATTTCACAATCACGCGGCATTTGTTATTTTTAAACAATTTCCATATTCTGAACCAGTTTTAAAAAAAAAACGCTGATTTGAAAAGAGTTACTTTGCAACAATTCTCCTATTGGCAACACTATTTCCGGCAGGTCAGCTGTTTTCTTGTAACATGTTACTGCTAAACATGTTCAGTTTGGTCTATAATTGAACTGTGAATCCTTCAAAATACAGCTGGTGCAAATATTTAAGCTACACATTTTACCCGAAAGGCTAAATTCTGATGAAAGGGCCCTGGCAAAGTGTGAAAATGATAAATTTTTTTTAATCCGAAAATTGTGTTCAGATCCTGCGATTCAACACTTTTAGACTATTCTTATATCGACATTCATAAAAAAACAAGTAAAAACGTTATATTCGACTGGATCGAATCTCAAATCCCCTCAAACAATTTTGTAAGTAAATGAATTTAAAATGTTTGACTTTGCGGGAGAGAGAGAGAGAGTTCCTTTAAGACATCTCTGTACGCAATTTTTTAAGTAGAAAAATAGTATTCAGCATACTTCTGCTCAATAACTTTAATTCGAATAATTATCTTGGAATTATTCGAAAAAATTTATAATCGAATATTATTAATTGAATTTTAATTCGAATAATTATCTTGAAATTATTCCAATATAATTTGTAATCGAATTTTAATTCAAATAATTATCTTGAAATTATTCGATTAAAATAATCGAATGTAATGTAATGTAATCGAATATTATTAATCGAATAATATTTAATCGAATAATTTTTTTTAATAATTTTTATTCAAATAAATTAATAGTTTGTTCATAAGGCAAATAAGATTCTATTATCTCTATTAGGCACTTTCATCTTTTTTTATTTTGATCAAATTTTAGTGCTTTATTTTTGAGACAATATGTCGAATAGCAGATTTTAAAAATCTAATTATTTTTACTCAAATAATATAATTTAATAAATTTTTATACGATTGGTAGTCCAGCATAATTTTGGTTTAAATAAATTCTTTAATAAAAGATCAATTTCATATAATTTAGTTATTTTTAATCGAACAGCTTTACGGTATTGCTATAGAAGCATTAGGTACCAGAGAAGACTTCGCTGCAATAGAAAATTCATGTTGAAATTATTCGAATAAGTGTGTACTAGTGGAAACGCTTGTCATTTTTGTAGATTTCATTGAGTTACATTTCTAATTAACATCGCAAATGCAAAGTCGCAAAATGTCACGTGCAACATGTTTTATTTTCAAAATATAAACAGTTATGTATTAAACACATTCACTACAGCAGGCTACCGACTACACGACTACAGAAATTGAATACATGTGTGTACATGGGAATGATTATTTTCACAGCTACACGGCAGGTTGTTGTCCGTGGTACCTTTCGCTAGTTATGACTAATAAAAAATAAAGATTTGAACCTCATCACTCCAAAGCCGAGAGAGAGAAAGAAAGAGAGAGAGAGAGAGAAGGCCGAAAAAATTTTCACAATCACGCGGCATTTGTTATTTTTAAACAATTTCCATATTCTGAACCAGTTTTAAAAAAAAACGCTTATTTAAAAAGAGTTACTTTGTAGCAATTCTCCTATTGGCAACACTGTTTCTGGCGGAACAGCTGTTTTCTTGTAACATGTTACTGCTAAACATGTTCAGTTTGGTCTATAATTTAACTATGAATCGACTTAAAAACGAACAACCTATGCCGATTAATAAAATTTATGATAAAAATTCAAACTGGATTAAGAAAGTGCATCGTGCGTGCACTTCTTCCATTTTATGGTCAGTTTGGGCGACCTTCTGGAGCGGATATTCGGAAATCTTGTATCTAAATTTCGCACCGAATTCGCACTATTGGACATTAAACCACCCACATGTACACGTAGGGTGAAGACAGAAGGAAATAACGCAGCCACATAGTTGATAATTATGAATTATCGACTCCGGCACCGGTCGCAACAATTGGAACCCTCGTGTTCCACTACGTTGAAAATTTTGGCAGATGGATTCAGGTGTAAAAACTTTCAAAATACAGCTGGTGCTAAGCTACACATATTACCCGAAAGGAGAAATTCTGATGAAAGAGCCCTGGCAAAGTGGGAAAAAGATCAATTTTTTTCTTAATCGTAAAATTGTGTTCAGATCCTGCGATTCAACACTTTTAGACTATTTTATTATATAGACATTCATAAAAAAACAAGTAAAAACGTTATATTCGACTGGATCGAATCTCAAATACCCTCAAACAATTTTGTAAGTAAGAGAATTGAAAATGTTTGACTTTGCGGGAGAGAGAGAGTTCCTTTAAGACATCTCTGTGACCAATTTTAAATCTCTATTTTGACAGAGTCATTCCGGGAAGGGCCGTGGGCGAGACGTTTCACCTCTGCAAGATCAGAGAACATCTCAGCTTCTTATAGGCTTAAGAAATACAAATTGTTCAGTATTTACATTATTTTTGCAGAAATTAGTTTAATTTGTCTACAACTACAGCATTAGCACGGACAACAACCCGCCTAGTAGCCGTGTAAATTATTATTTCCATGTAAATACATTTATTATATTTTTGAGAGGTTGTAATCGGCAGTAGAGATGGAAAACTATCGAAATATTTCTATAGTTTGAAAAAAAAATTTAACTAATTTTTTTTTATAAAATAATTACTTTAAAAATTTTATTTATTTATTCGATTAGTTTTATTGGAATATGTACTCTCCTTTAAATAATTTTACTCAAAATATGTAATTTCATTTCAATAACTCAGTTCAAATCATTTTATTCTCATTATATTTTTCGAATTATTTTATTCGAATAATTTTATACAAATAATTACGTTTGAATGATTTTCATAATTTTACTCTAACAACTTTATTTGATTAATTTTGTTAAATACTTTCACTTAGATAATAAATAACTTTGTTCGAATAATTGTGTCGTGTTTGTTCACATAATACGAGTATTAATAAAATTATTTTATTTGAACATTTTTATTCAAATAATTTTTATTGAACAATTGAATTGGAACTATTTTAATCCATTAATTTTATTCGAATACTTCTATGCGAAAAGTTTTATTCGTACAGTTTTATTTATTATTTTATTCGAATAATTTTAATCGAATAACTTTTTTCGAAATATTTTAATCGAATAATTTTATTCGAATACTTATATATAAAAAATTTTATTAGCATAGTTTTACTTATTATTTTATGCGAACAATTTTATTCGAATAATTTTATTCGAAATATTTTAATCGAATAATTTTCTTCGATTACTATATATAAATAATTTTATTCGCATAGGTTTACTAATTATTTTATTCGAATAATTTTATTCAAAATATTTTACTTATTATTTTATTCGAATAATTTTATTCGAATAATTTTATTGGAAATATTTTAATCGAATAATTTTCTTCGAATATGATATATAAATAATTTTATTCGCATAGTTTTACTAATTATTTTATTCGAATAATTTTATTCGAAATATTTTAATCGAATTTTATTCGAATACTTATATATAAATAATTTTATTCGCATAGTTTTACTTATTATTTTATTCGAAATATTTTAATAGAATAATTTTATTCGAATACTTATATATAAAAATAATTTTTTCGCATAGTTTTTCTTATTATTTAATTCGAATAATTTTATTCGAAATATTTTAATCGAATAATTTTATTCGAATACCTATATATTTTTGAGAGGTTGTTATCGGCAGTAGAGATGGAAAACTATCGAAATATTTCTATAGTTTGAAACAAATTAAAAACATTTTTTTTATAAAATAATGACAAATGGGTTTGATATTATATAATTTAAAAATTTTTCTATTGTTAAAGATTTTTATCAATTGTTATCCTGAAGAAGATATCGAAAGGATATCGAAATATCGAAAAATAAATAAATAAAAGTTTTTAATGTCATTATTTTATAAAAAAAATGCTTCCAGCTTAATAGTATAACTTAAATTAAATATATTAAAGGCCAAAAAATTACAATATATTATAAAAATATATCGATAAATCGATATTAGAATATCGAAACTTAAAAAACTAGCGATATATGGAAAATACTATCGCGATAGATTCAAAGTTTTTTGTTTCTCATAGATTGCATTTATTTGCACTTAAATTGCAAAATAACACATTTTTTAAGAAACCAAAACAGAGGGGAAATTATGGCAATCGTTATCGATTGCAATTTGTATCTTAAATGTGTTGAAACTTTTAAGGATATCGAGTGCGGCAATTATTTCCCCAGTCTTGCTGAATGCTTTTAAGTAAATTTATATAACATTTTGTGTGCAGCACTGTTTACCTGTTACAGTCGCTAGTGATTAAAACATATCGATTGTTTTTATATATATTAATCGATTGCAAACTAAAACCATCGATAGTCATAAAAAACTGGATATCGATAGTGTCATTAATAATTTTCCATCTCTTGTCGTTAGCTTCATAACTACTCGTATACATAAAATATTATATTCAATAAAAATTTGAATTTCTAATTTTAATATATTTTCATATTTAACAGCAAAAATGTTATTTTTGAAACAACTAACTTTACGGAAGACAGGCATATCCTTACGCCTTTTGCAAATAAAATTGTCACACAATCCAGCAATAACGATGTTGAAGTAAAAGTTTTCATTTCAGCTCTAAAAAAATTCATTTTGTTAAAAAATAGAAAATGTAGTAATTTTTTCGTGTCACGCGTGATTCACAGTGTGTATTACTCACATACATATCGATGTGCTAAGAGATACATACTTTCACACACGAGAACCATTTTATTGTGAGTGCAACCCATTTTGAGAAAATTCCTACCCACGTGCGCGAAACTACGTGAATTAAAAACAATGCTTTCGTGACCGTGCGTGATCGGGAGTGTATTAAATATTACCGTGCGTGATCGTACGTGAAAAAAATTCTAGGTTTGTGATCATGTGTGATCGAGAGGTTAATTTTACTCATGCCCAAATGTCCATTAAAAAACAACAATAAAAAAATTTATTTTATTCTAAACCATTTTCTGAATCGAAAGATCAATGAAAATGGTATTTTGAAATTTGCGGCCATATTAGCCATTGGTGCGGTGATTTTGACGCTATGAATTGTGGCCGTCATGGAAGGGTGTAGTGTATTAAGAATGAAATCTTCCCACACTCTTAGCGATAGTGCAGACTTATTGCTTTAATTCTTTTTTTAAATCAATGATCAGTTGAGCTGCAAGAATTTAAAGTGACATAATGCAGAAAGTAATATGACATGTTTGGTTTTGTTTTATTTTGTTTTGTTTTGATTTTTTATCACGAGCAAGTCTTTAAAGGCGAGTATATAGAATAGAGTATATGAAACCGGTCTGTTTCTAAGCCAAATTTTGTGTGACATAATAAATTCTTGGAGATATTTTTAAAACAAAATAATATCAAATTTAAACTACTAGAAATGCCATCTGTCCCACAGTGCAGCTAATAGGCATCCTTTATTTTTATGTCCCTATTCAAACTAATAAATGCATTATTATATGTCTGACCTTATTCAACTAATTTATTTGAATATGAATAATTATAAAAGTTTTCTTGTATAATTTTCTGCTCATAGCCGGCCACAGTTAATTGTATTACAAACCACCATGACTTTATGCAAGTCTGACGTATTCATGTCTGCCTGGCCTTTTGTTCAACTTCGTCCTCAGCTCTTGTTTCTCTGCAGTTATTAAACTTCCGTAAGTTATTTTTTTTATTATTTACTTATTTCATGTTTATATTGCACAAGTTAATTTCACTCATAAAATCGCTTGTTTGCAAATTCAATAGAAATACTCTTTAGTTCAATTATAATTCATTTGTTTGCATTGAAATTTTATATTTACAACTGTTGCTTGACACACACACATACACACCCTGTCATCAATATCGTCATCATCGTCATCATTCGTATTCCTTTTATTGCCATTTATAATATTTGCTTTGGAGTAAAACCGAAAAGCAAAGATTGAATAATTAACTTAACGAAACGCCATAGAATTGTTTAAATTGATGTATGGAAAATTGATAAATCTTTTTTCTATGGGTTTTGCAAATTTGGCTTGTAATCTATGATCAGCTATTGGGACAAAAACACTTTGTAGTGTTTCCCAAACGGAATTAGTAGCACAGCGTCTTGAGAGCAGAAATAGAAAAATTTTAACGAACTCTGCTTGGTTCATTCGACTAGACACGGATAATGCCAATTTTATAGGAAGTGTTTAATTTGGGTTTTCTCACTGTCTTTGTATTGCAATGGAATTGTTGAACTTTATTAACCATGCCGCTGTGTTTGGGCAATTAAGCATGAAGTCAATCTTGCTCGTTTGCTTTTGTTTGAGTGTTATTAAGATAATTTGATAAATTAAGTGTTTTACTGATGGATTCTTTCGGCAGCTTAGACAGGGAATTTTGAATTGAAAGCCGGAATTTTCATTAGCAAAAGCGGAAGTTATGAATGGCTACCAGGAAATTTAAAAGTAAAATGCCGCTGTTTAAAATACATTTAAATATTTTTCACGTGCCACAACACAGTAAAATTGATGAAAATAAACTACCGATTAAGCAAAGCAAAATTTACAGGATCCGTCACAAAAATTTAAAGACACTCACTCTCGTGTAGCGATTTTAATGAGTTTTCATATTTTTCAAAATCGTATATAAAAAAAGAATATCGAAAGAGGCAACTACTTCTCTGGCACATAATTTGAATTAAAACAATATTTATTCGAATAGCTTTATTCGATTAATTTTCCTCTACAGTGTGAATATCTTATACTATATTCTTTATTTAAATGCTAATAATAATTTAATAATATATTAAAATAATATTTAAAACTTTTTTACACACTGTTCTTGTCGAATAAAATTATTCGATTTTTGTTAATAAATTTATCGTAATAGTAGCATTCGATTAAATTTAATAATATATTGTGCAGCAAATATCAAAAAAGTGCATGGCATTTCTCAGAAATCATTCGTACATAATTTTACATGAACAATTTTTATTAATTGCTCAACCCTAATTGTTATTCGTTTAATTTTCGGTTACTATATTGTTCTTTCTTTTATTAATTTAAGTAGAAAAATAGTATTCAACATACTGCTGCTCAATAACTTGAATTCGAATAATTATCTTCGAATTATTCGAATAAAATTTTTAACCGAATATTGTAAATTGAATTTTATTCGAATAATTATCTTGAAATTATTCCAATATAATTTGTAATCGAATTTTAATTCAAATAATTATCTTGAAATTATTCGAATAAAATTTTTAATCGAATATTACTAATCGAATAATATTTAATCGAATAATTTTTTTTAAAAATTTTTATTCAAATAAATTAATTGCCATAGTTTGTTCATAAGGCAAATAAGATTTAAATTCAATGATCTCTTAGGCACTATTATCTCTTTTTATTTTGATCAAATTAATTTTAGTGCTTTATTTTTGAGACAATATGTCGATTAGAAGATTTTAAAAATCTAATTATTTTTACTCAAATAATATAATTTAATAATTTTGTATACGATCGGTACTCCAGCATAATTTTGGTTTAAATAAATTCTTTAATAAAAGATCAATTTCATATAACTTAAACTAGTTATTTTTAATCGAACAGCTTTACGGTATTGCTATAGAAGCATTAGGTACCAGAGAAGACTTCGCTGTAATAGAAAATTCATGTTGAAATTATTCGAATATTTTCTATTCACATACTATTATTTTAAACATTTTTATGCACCTTCCTCTATAGATATACGAGATTTTTTACTTGAATAATTTCATTAAAAAGTTTTTCAATATTATATTGTTCGAACCATTTAAATTATAAAGTAGCATTAAATTTATCTCATTTGAATAACTTTAATCGATTAGTTTTATTGGAATATGTACTCTCGTTTAAATAATTTTACTTTTTATATGTAATTCTATTTAAATAACTCTGTTCAAATCATTTTATTTTCATTATATTTTACGAATTATTTTATTCGAATAATTTTATACAAATAATTATGTTTGAACGATTTTCATAATTTCACTCTAATAACTTTATTTGATTAATTTTGTTAAATACTTTCATTTAGATAACAAAAAACTTTGTTCGAATAATTGTGTCGTGTTTGTTCACATAATACGAGTATTAATGAAATTATTTTATTTGAACAATTTTATTCAAATAATTTTAATTGAACAATTGAATTGCAACTAGTTTAATCAAATAATTTTATTCGAATACTTCTATGTGAAAAGTTTTATTCGTACAGTTTTATTTATTATTTTATTCGAATAATTTTAATCGAATAACTTTATTCGAAATATTTTAATCGAATAACTTTATTCGAATACTTATAATTAAAAATTTTATTCGAATAGTTTTACTTATTATTTTATTCGAATAATTTTATTCGAATAATTTTATTCGAAATATTTTAATCGAATAATTTTCTTCGAATACTTATATATAAATAATTTTATTCACATAGTTTAACTAATTATTTCATTCGAATAATTTTATTCGAAATATTTTAATCGAATAATTTTATTCGAATACTTATATATAAATAATTTTATTCGCATAGTTTTACTTATTATTTTATTCGAAATATTTTGATAGAATAATTTTATTCGAATACTATATATAAAAATATTTTATTCGCATAGTTTTACTTATTATTTTATTTGAACAATTTTATTCAAATAATTTTAATCGAACAATTGAATTGGAACTATTTTAATCGAATACTTCTATAAGAATAGTGTTATTCGTACAGTTTTATTTATAATTTTATTCGAACAGTTTTAATCGAATAATTTTAGTCGAAATATTTTAATCGTATAATTTTATTCGAACACTTATATATAAATAATTTTATTCGAATACATATATATATAAATAATTTTATTCGCAAAGTTTTATTAATTATTTTATTCGAAAAATTTTAATCGAATAATTTTAATCGAATGATTTTAATCGAATGATTTTAATCGAACAATTTTTTTCGAATACTTATATATAAATAATTTTATTCGTATACTTTTATTTGCATTATATCGCGCGAGTTATTTTATTCGAATAATATTCAACAGGAAGTCAGTCTGTCTGATCTATCACTGCAACATATCCTAATAAAATATATTTTCCGTCCAGTTATGTATCCAGTATTGTAGATACTTCTGTTTACAAGAGTAAATTGTCATAAGAAGAAATGGCAATTGACTAATAAGCTACAAAAATTATTTTTAAATTTCCTTGGCACTATTCGACGTTAAGGATTCATGTCCCTGCTGATTTTCCCATCGTCCATAATAAAAAGAATGAATAACTTAATTTATAATTTCATAAGAAGATGGCAAAATTGATTTTATAAGCAGATAAATGAAAAAATCGTTTAAAATGTTTTTAATCCTAATGGTAGTTGCCTAACATTTATTTTGTAAAAGTGTTCTTATAAATTAATTAAATAACACTAAAAATTCTTATTCAAACAACTAAGCAAAATATTACACAAACGCTATGAATAACAACAGCATTCTTTATTTTTGGTACCACTAATATCGTCACCAGTCATGGGAGGGAGTAGTTCACAATAGTGAACATTCTCCGAAGCAGAGTTATAAAAGCAATTTATTATTATTTTCTAGAATTAATTTATGATGCAGGTTATTTTGCTTGTTTTTAAAGGTGACAACAAATAGTTTCTTAATAAAATAATAACTTTTGTGGCACAAGTTACATGTTGCGCAAGACATGCTTTCCACCACAAAAACTCAAATGTTCAACGTTATTAGCTCATTATATATTCACATTAGATACGCTTGTACTCGTAGTTATTTATCTATTGAATTCTTTTTTTTCAACCCTTTAAGTTTCAATATATTTTGGCGCTAAAAATAATAAAGACTTGTTACAAGTAATTTATGTAAATGTTCTTAGAAAACACTATAAATATGTGTTCCTTTGCAAATTATAATTTACTCTACACCAGAGATTTTCAATTGAAACAATATATCACACACATTAAGAATCTACTTTATGCTCGTGAAAGTTTCTCACACAAAGTTTTCTAGAGGAAAGAATACCCAGCAAACACAAAATAGTTAGAAACTATTTTTGATTATTTTTACATAATTAAATAAAATGGGTGACATTTTTTTATTTATTATACCCCCCAAAAAAGAATTGGAGGGTAAATTCACTTTGTCATTCCGTGTGTAACGCAGCGAAATATCTCTCTAAGACCCCATGAAGTATATATATTCTTGATCAGTGATGAAATCACGACTCAGTCCAGACGAAAGGAGTCAGACACTTGAAACTTAGTACAAATACATCTTGAAGGATAGCACAGGTCAAGTTCATAAATAGGCTGAATCGGACCAGGGGTAAAAAAGTTCCTCTATGAAGAACTAAAGCAACCTCTAAAAAACAACATCATTTTGAAAGTTTTTTTTTGTAATTTTGTTAAGCAAATTATATATATCTATGCCAAGAAGGTTTAACGCGTTAAACTTGGTGTCATAAAATAAAAATAAATATGATTTTTGGACCCCGCCCCATTTAGTGGGCGTTATTATATGCAAAAATAAAGTAAACATTTAACAAATTGTGTTACTTAAGCCTACATTCCTTAAAAATAAAATGTTTAAGCTTTTATGACGAAGCTGAGGCGTAACCTGGTACTAATTTGACCTACTCCATTCCTCCCCCTTTGCCCTATAAATGACCCTATCAAAAAAAAGTATATATATATTAAAAATTAATTTCACATTTAATTATCCCAATCATTTATTTTTAGAGTTTTATGGCAAAGGTGAAAAGTCTCCCCCACGGCCCTTTCCAGAGCGACCTCGACCCAATACAGTTGTAATACCCTCCCAAGAGAATTGGACCCCATATATATGTATATTCCTGATCAATAATAAAGTCTAAGACGGTCTAGCAATGCCCATACGTTCGTCTGTGGAAAACATGATATTGTCTATTTTTGAACCCCGCCTCCTTTAGTGGGCGTTGCCATACGATATTGTATGCAAAAATAGTGTAAATATTGAACAATTTGTATTCCTTAAGCCTATAAGCAGCTGACATGTTCTCCTATCTTGTAGAGGTGAAACGTCTACCCCACGGCCCTTCCCGGAATGACTCTGTCAAAATAGAGTTTTAAAATTTGGTTACAGAAATATCTTAAAGGAACTCTGACCCACCAAGTTAAACATTTTAAATTTAGTTACTAAATACTTGGAGGGTATTTAAGATTCGACCCAGTAGAATATAACGTTTTTACTTGTTAACTTTAATAATAAAAAAACTTTAAACGTTTGCCCTAGTGTTTGCTGGGTAGTATACCAACTTATTGTGTGTGTGTGGGAAAAGTTTAGCATTTGAGACTGCACACTAACACGCATCTACTCTTAGAAAAGCCACAAAATTATCACAATTTTGTTAAAAGGAAACACTATTAGGACGAAGCTATCATACACTCACTCATACACTCGCAATTTGTTCAACTTTTTGTTAAAGTTTTCATAACGATGTTAACTAGTGTAATCCAAGAAAATTAAAAATTATTATAAAGTTTTGGCAATTATGCGCATATTAGAGGAAACACATGTTGAAAGTTGTGTGTGTGTGTGTGTGCGGCAGGCAAAAACACGGTTTAAGAAACACGACCCATTATTTCAAGCAAAAGTTTTGCAAAGTAAATAAAAGTCTAAAAGAATTGGAAAATTATTAGAAATGGTTAGAACAATATTTTAAACGTCTTTAAATTAGTAAAAGAAATAAATTAAATAAATATATAAAAGAGGCATGGTGGCAACATGTTGTTGTTGTTGTAAGGATTTCTCAAATAAGAAGCCGGTTCATGGCTGATGTGTTAGCAAACACATTAAAGAACGGTAAATAAAGGGTGGGACATTTAAAAGTGTAAAATGCAATAAAACAAAAACAATTTGAAATGTTGCCAAATTTAATTTTTTGTTGTGAAGTACATAAAATTTTTCCGATGAGAGATGGATGAGGCATCAACTTTTGAAGCAATTCAATTTTTTTTTTATCTTGGACCAGCACTCAGGGGATGACCCCTATATATGCAATGCATTGCGCCGGAACTGAAAACGAGGGGATAGTATTGAGGGGACAGATTAGTAGAGATGAGAGAGAAGATAGACAGTTTTTTTTGTAGCTTTTTCAACCTTTTACTTAGTCGGCTAATTTTTGCTACAGTGCCGGTATGATGATTCAATTCTTCAAAACAAGGACAAGTTGATGTTGATGTGTTCCCATGCACACTCTCAGTCACGGCTTCGATATATTCGGGGGCATCGACAATGAAAGCAGTTTCACAAACTTTAGCAATAAACTTACGCATACCGCGCGCACTGTTGGTCCTTCTCTGCGACCAAATTTGGACGACATTTTCGTAAAATTTCCCACAAATTGTCTTTTGTTTTGGGATATAAATTTCCAATAAATCCCAACGGTACTCAAGATCGTTTTAAATCGTTAAATGGAGATGATATACTAAATTTTGTAACAGATTAGCATGGCATAAGTATTGGCAGAATCAAAATAACCGGTATTTCAAATAGCCCAACCGATAAATCTGTGTGAGCCAAATTTTAATATTTTTTTTTTTTTGCAAAATTTATTTTAAACAAGTAAGAACGTTATATTCGAATCTTAAATACCCTACAAATATTTTGTAAATAAATTAAAACTGTTTAACATGCCGGGTCAGAGTTCCTTTCTGTGGTTAATTGTAACGTGAAAAACGTTTACATGAAGGTAACTTCCACGGCGTAACGTGGAGGAAGAAGGAACGTGTCAGAATTAAATACTCACTGCTTGTGTACAACAATGCACACACACACACACATAAGACATACACACTGCTCACATTTGCAGTATACGCAAGCCACTGTTTGTAATTCTCAGAGGCTTCATAAATGGTACGGCATAAGAAACCTAAGTTAACACACAATCAGGGCGATTCGCACAGAACACAAACCCGCCTTATACTTCATCTCAGCACGAAGAGAAACGATAAATAATATACCGAGGAATTTACGAAAGGAAACGAATGCCACTAATACCGAGGTCGAGCCCACTCTGCCTAGGGATTCCGTAGTGGAAGGCTAGCCAGGGACCCCTACCTGTTTTAGTAAATTTGCACAGCGGCTTCGGCTAACTGTTTTCCACACCGGCTTCGGCTGACTGTTTTCCACACCGGCTTCGGCTGACTGTTTACCACTGTAGATCGTAGTCCGACTAGCGGAAGTAGATCACCGTAGTTAGCTTTTAGATATAACTAGCTGTAAGGTTTATTGTACTTATTTTACGATTAATTATAAGACGCCTCCGACCGTCAACGATTTCAACCCGGATACCGCCGTCACCGAACTTCAGCCGCCAAGAAACGAACCTGAGCCGATAAGCCAAACTTCCGAACCTGAACCGAAGAGAAATATCACCGAACCTACGCCGAAGAGCTAAGCTACCGATCCTGCGCTTTCATCGCACCTGCCGACGACAAAACCACGTTACACAATTTCAAAACTTCATTTTGACAAGCGTCACTCAGGGAATGGCCGTGGGGGAGACATCTCCCCCCTTTACGTAAAAACTTAAAAAGTAAATTTTCGTGGTAGTGAAGTGTAGAATAAAAAAAAGTTCATTTAGGTGGCAAGGAGGGTGGATGGGTAGGGCAGCGGAAGATCTGAGATTATATTACATAAGACGTAAAAGATTATGAATTAAATGTTTAAGGAATACAATTTTTTAAATAGTTACACTATTTTTTCATATAATATGTAATTTCAAGGTCCACTAAATGGGGGCGGGTTCCTAAAAATAGACTATAATTCTGTTTTCAACAGACGGACGTATGGGCATTGCTAGATCGTCTCGTATATAATTTATTAAGTTCCTTTTTGGAGGTTTTAAAACAGTATTTTTTCGGATCGCTCTGGCAAAGGTCGAAGGGGAGACATCTGCCCTTTACCATAAATCACTAAAAATATATGTTTAGGGTAATTAAGTGTAAAAATAATGTTATTTTTGGAAGGGTCATTTAAGGTTAAGGTGGGAGGAGGGAAGTAGGGCAGAAAAGTACCAGGTTACGTCTCAGCTTCGTCACAAAAAATGTAAAATGGTATTTGCAAGGAATGTAGGCTTAAGTAACACAATTTGTTAAATTTTTACAATATTTTTGCATATAATAACGCCCACTAAAGGGGGCGTGGACCAAAAATCATTTATTTTTTTATTTTATGGCTCCAAGTTTAACACGTTAAACCTTCTCTGACATAAAAATTTGTAATTTTGTTAACAAAATTCCAAAAAAATATCATTAAAAATTATATTGTGTTTTAAAGCTGGGTTTAGTTCTGCTTAGGGGAACTTTTTTTCCTGTGGCCTAATTCGGCCCATTCACAAACTTGACCTGTGCTATTCTTCAATATTTATTTACACAAAGTTCCAAGAGTCTGACTCTATTCGTTTGGACTGAATAGTGATTTCCACAGACGGACGGAAGGACATGTTCAGATCGTGTTAGATTTCATCACTGATCAAGAATATATATATTTTATGGGGTCTCAGATGGATATTTCGTTGCATTACAAATGGAATGGCAAAGTGAATATACCCTCCAGTTCTTTTTCGGAGGGTATAAAAATTGTTAAAAACTATATTGTTTTTTAGAAGTTGGTTTAGTTCTTCTTAGGGGAACTTTTTCCCCTCTGGCCTGATTCGGCCCATTCACGAAAATGACCTGTGCTATCCTTCCAGATATATTTATAAAAAGTTGCAAGAGTCTGGGTCTCTTCGTCACCACTGATCAAGAATATATGTGGCCTGTTCCTCAAAAAGTGACCTCTGCGCCCATATTTCACACACAATTTCATTTTATTTAAATTAAAATATAAGAAGCGCTTTAAGAAGGACATTTTATTTCAAGTTTTTGCATGACCCCGTCGTTAATTTCAAATTATCGAGATTTTCATTTCAATCAATACAAAGTCTCTGTGCTAGACGGACCTCAATACAGGATTTTGTGATAAAATTTCGCATTCATTACCGCTGGCAAAATACGTCTGAGCATAAAACGCAAACTATTTTGCAAATGAAACTCATTAAAAATGTAAACAAACGGTTTCGCCATTAATTTATTTTAATATTCAGCATCGCTGTTTGCAACTTAAAATGGCTTAGTTGGCCGTCTTTATAGAAAATTTGGCTTAAAAACACGACACGCTAGAATTATATTGTGAAGTAGCGTTAAATGCAATTTCTAAATACAAATTTATTCGCAACCATACACATGCAATCATACAAACATGAGATGCCTGGTAGTGGGCTGTGCGTGTGTCTGTGTGTGTGTTTGTGTGTATTACCATTAATGGGAAAATATTCAACATGTGATATAATTGTCCTAGATAAACAAAGGACCAACAACATAAATATGCTCTCCAGTAAATGCACTAACACACACACACACGTATGTACATACAATATGTATACACACGCACTCGCAATTGTCACAAAGATAAAGTAAAATATCTTTTTAAAAAAAAAACATCAGCAGGATGATGGAAATTATGATGTAACAATTGAGTTTATTTTTGGAGAGGAAAACAAAAACAATAAATAAAATACTTGAGTATTATTTTGAGTAGCAGAACTTTAGCAGCCTAAAAATTATTAAGAGAAAAGTTTTTATTTCGGCAAGAGAGTACGGAAATAACAAACAAGTTTTAAAGCTTAAGAGCTTTTGTGCTTCAAAGCTTTTGTGCTTCAAAGCTTTTGCTTTAAGCTTTTAGCCACAATGTTAATTCCCAAACCTTAAACTTTTTAGCACATTTTCGAAAGTTTTCTCTTTTTTTAAGTTTAAATAAAGAAATAAAACATTAAAAGTTAGCAGTTGCCCGTTAGCACGGACATCAACCAACAAACTTTTGTCGCATATTTTGGTTGGCAGCACATCATTTCCTTACATTTTTCCAGTTCACGAACCTCTTTATTTAATTTTTTTGCCACATTTTTATTTTTACCCTTTTTAACTATTATTTTCATTTTGATATTTACATTCATTTTCATTTAGCAGTTTAATCAATTTGCCACAAGTCAAAAATATGTTATATTACACGATTGTGGTTTTGTGCCTCAAAGTGCAGCTAAGGCCTAGTAATGGAATGTGTATAATGAGAACTGTTTTTATTTACACAAAAGTTTTTGAATTTAAGTCAAATTAAAAAAAAAGTCACACAAATTTTTGGGATTAATTTTTTGTTTTTGTAAATTTTAAATTTTTTTCGCCAGTACACGCCACAAGTAAAATTCATCAACGGAGACGGTGGTGTTCACTTGTAAGAAAATACTAATGGAGCCAGAGGAAATTAATTTTATTAATTTACTTTAGGCTGAATTGTCCCATTTACTTTAAATATTTTTGTCTTAATGAAGTTTAATCGTGCTAATAAATTTTTCAGACCTTCCTATACCCTCCAAAAAAAAAAAAATCGGAGAGTATATTCACTTTGTCATTCCGCAGCGAAATATCCCTCTGAGACCTCATAAAATGATATGTGGACATTAAAATAGGTGTGTGATTTTTTTCTTGAGATATACCGATTTTTTTTATTGTTTAAATATATTTTTATTTTATAAATAAGTTAGCTGCAATGAATTAAAAAAACGTCAAACTTTTAAAGTTATTTAAAAAAAAAAACTAAAAAATGGTACTAATTAAAAATCTCTTATGAAATCTAAGAGGACTATGCCCGTCCTTCTGTGGTAATCACGTTACAGCCCAAAACGAAAAGAGCCAGACCCTTGAAATTTGATATGAATAAATGTCGAAGAATAACACGGGTCATGTTCGTAAATGTGCTGAATAGGGTCAGAGGGGAAAAAGTTCCCCTAAGAAGAACTAAGCCAGCCTCTAAAAAACAACATCATTTTTAAAGTTTCTTTTCGTAATTTTGTTAAGCAAACAATATATTTTTATGTCAACGAAGGTCCAACGCATTAAATTTAGAGCCATAATATCAAAAAGATTAATTTTTGGACCCCGTCCTCTTTAGGGGGCGTTATTATATTGCAAAAATAGTGTAAAATTTAACAAATTGTTTTACCTAAGCCTGCATTCCTTAAAAATAAAAATTTCAAGGTTTAATGACGAAGCTGAGTCCTAACCTGGTACTCCTTTGCCATGCCCCCCTCCTCCTCTTCCTTTACCACCTAAGTGACCCTATCAAAAATAAATAATAAAAATTAAAAATAAATTTTATAGTTAATAATCCCAAACATTTATTTTTAGAGTTTTATGGCAAAGGTGAAATGTCTCCTTTACGGCCCCTGCCAGAGAGAGCCCCATCAAAATACAGTTTTAATACCCTCCAAAAACTATCCGACCCCATAAAGTATATATATATTATTGATCAGTGATGAAGTCTAAGACAATCTAGAGATGCCCATACAACATGATATAACCTATTTTTAGACCCCGCCTCCTTTAGTGGGCGGTGACGTAAGATATTATAAATGAAATTTTTTTTTACATATTGAACAATTTGTATTCCTTAAGAAGCTGAGATGTTCTGTGATCTTGGAGAGGTGAAACATCTCCCCCACAGCCCTATCCGGAATGACTCTGTCAAAATAGAGTTCTAAAATTGGGCACAAAAATATCTCAAAGGAACTCTGACCCAACAGATTGAACATTTTTAATTTATTTACTAAATATTTGGAGTGCATTTAAGATTCGACCCGGTGTAATATAACGTTCTGACTTGTTAAGGAGGAACAAGTCATAAGTCACATCATGGCATGATTACGGTGCTTTCCTGGGGATAAAATGTTAGCGCTGTTTTATTTATATTTTATTTTTTATTATTTAATAAAATCTTTGAAAGGAACTTTCAGTACGAGTACTGATCCGTTCTGCTGGTTTGATGATTATTGAAAATATTCTTAATATTCCAATCTTAATATAAAATAATAAATAGAATTTGAACAAATTCATTTATTAATAAAATAATAAAAAATCATTTGCAGTCAAGCAGATTCGAACTTAAGCCTGTTAAAAAAATTAACCTTTTACCAGAATCTCAAATGTTTCCAAGAAATTTCCATTATGGTGATTCTCAAGTCATTCTAAATGTCCTGTAAATGGTGGCACTCTTATTGTAAGTGTTGTAATAATCGCAATTATGAGTTGTAAAAATTTTTTGCGGTACAAAATTTCTTCATACTGCTGTTTAATTAGACGTCAAACAACAATTTGGCTTCAAAAAATTTTAGAGTTTTGAAAATTTTCCCGACCCCGCAAATTATGCCTCCCTAAGTCTGGACCTAACGGCCATAGGCGGACGACCGCTACTGGCAATTAGGCACGATTTGTAAACTGTTCAGTCTACAAAATAATATATTCAACAATTAAATTCTTCTGGTTTCTTGAACTCTTTTTAATTATTATTATATTCTATTTTATTTTAATTTATATTGAGCTTGAGGCTTATTTTTATAAAAATTATTTATTTTATATTTAGTTCAATATTTCGATATCCTCTGGACATCTTCTTCAGGATAAAATTATTTATAATAATTAAACAATAATAAAATTTTTTATATATTATATAAACTTAAATATTTTTGTTGTTTTTTGTTTTTATATAAAAAAATTGAAAATGAATGAAAAATTTTTTCATACATATTAAAAACATTTCAAAATTGAAACTTTTATCTTTCCTGTCTACATTATGAAAATTTTCAAACAAAAAACAACAAAAATATTTAAGTTTATATAATTTATAAAAAATTTTGTTATTGTTAAATTATTATAAATAATTTTATCCTGAAGAAGATATCCAGAGGATATCGAAATATTGAACTAAATATAAAATAAATAATTTTTATAAAAATAAGCCTCAAGCTCAATATAAATTAAAATAAAATAATCAAAGGCTGAAAAAATAGAACAATATATTATTATATTCTGATATTTTTAAGCTTAAGGTCTCTTTATTTTAATTTAATTTTTAATTTCAATATTTCGTCACTCCTTTCCTGCAGAAGTCACACAAAAGAGTGACGAAATATTGAAATTCAGAATTAAATTAAAATAAAGAGACCTTAAGCTTAAATATATCAGAATATAATATTATATTCAACAATTTCAGTTTCATGTTTAATCAGGAAACGACATGCTCCAGAGTTGCTTCAGTTAAATTTTTACTCTCTTATTCATAAAAATTACGAGAGTCTAATAAGAGCGTAATAAAAAAATTTCATATGACATTTGCTCTATTACACTCTAATAAGCCTCTCATATTTTTATAAATAAGGAGGTAACTTTTTAAAGGAGAAAACCAAACCGACTTTTGGGTGTTTTTTTTTAACTATATTTTTATAAAATTTTAATTTTTTTAAATTGTTTATTTTTCTTCAATTTTGTTATATATTATTTTTGAATAGAATTATTAAAATTTGCATAGTCAAGCCAAAATAAACCGTATAAATCAGCATTTAGAATAATCGATCATTTAATTAATAGATCAGTGCTGACTGATATTTTCATATTTCCTAATTGAAAATGATATATTACCAAATCATATATATACAACATATTTTATCAGCTTACATGGATTTTTTAATCATAACAAATATATCTATTGAAATAGTAAGAATTCAGACACATCGACACCTATTACAGATCACGTAGCCTTTACGATGCACATGTCGTTTGAAGGGCCAACTTCAAACGACATGTGATCGATTTCATAACGTCTACGAAAATTCGTAATAAGAATGATTATTGTAGCAAAAACATTTATGTTCCAACAATAAATAAGATTTTAAAAAATTCTTCATAAATTTACAGCCATTATTTTGTGTTGGCAAAGGACGAGCCTCTCAAGCCGGTTCACCTCAAACTTAACAAAGATCGGACGACAACGAAAGTGGAGAGTTTCCCAAAGCCAGACAGACTGTTGTAACTCATGAAATCAATTTCTTGTTTGTTTTTTTTTAAATAAAATTTTCCCAACCCACATCCAGTTAAAGGAAACTGTCGCACTCACTGTCCCATATCTTCATTAGCCAGAGGAGGCCAGACTCAATGGCAACTTCATCATCCTTTTAGCCAGGGAAACAAATACATTAAAATTGAAATGTTCCATACTTAAAAAATTATCAATTGTTTTTTCTATAAAATTATAAACAAAATAAAGATGAGGAGGAAGAAGAAGAATTGTATGGGTTTATTATTTGTTTTAAAAAAATGTACTTACATTGCTTTTCGAATTCTAAAAAAGCGGTCGGTTTTTAGCGAAAAAAAAACATATAAATTTTTGCAAGATTTACAATAGAAATTTCATTAAGAAATTGGGTTTGTTGATGTTTTTTTTTTACAATAATATCACGTTTGTTGTTTTTTTTTTTGTATATTTGTTACGAAATATAGAAACAAAATAAAAATACAGGAAAATAGCAACAAACAAACGTTATTAATTTTTGTTTTTATAAATTATTACTTTTTTCATATTGATTTTAGCCAAAACAAAACAAAATATTTTTAGAGCCAGATTTTAAAAGGGTAGAAAAAATTGTGTCAATTTTAACAAAACTAAAGTTTGTTTTTTTTCATAATTTTTAAAAAAAGCATCCAGGTTGTATTGTTAAGAAAATTGTTCTTTTTTTTCTAAAATATAAAATGTTCCATTTTCCATAATTTTTTTGAATTATAACCATAAACAAAACTAAACAAACTTAATAGTTTTTTATATTTCAAAAAAACATAAAATAAATTATAATAAAAATATAAAAATAAATAAATAAATAAAAATATTAAAATAGAAATTTCTAATAAAAATTGTGCATGTACTCACCCATATCATCGATGATAGGCGCCATGCGCAGTGTTATGCCGACCAACATGAGGCACATGAGCAGCAGCAGACATGCCGTGGCTATAATAGTCCAACGAGCACGCTGAGGCAAATCATCGGGATCGATGACCTGGTGGCGTTTGAAAATTACATGCAATAAAAAAAAAACAAGACAAGTTAAATTTGGCAAAGTTTGTTTTGTAAATAAAATGTAATACAATTTACCTTGACTTCCTGGGTTTCCAAGTCTTGAACAAGTATTTTGGGTTTTTTATGGCGATGACGTTTTTTGTGACGACGATGGCTGCAAAATAAAAATAACAATATGTGAACAAGTCAGTTAAAACTGTATTTAAAACTGTTCTTCAAAATTTATCATTTTATATGAATTGTAAAAAAAACTTTTTTAGCTGCTTGAGACCCTAAAAAAATCAAATAAGAGCGTTATAAACGGCTATGCCGAATTTTATATACCCTTCACCGACGTACAACTCTTTTTCATCTTTCTTGTTTTCCATAGCTACTTATTTCCTTCCAAAATAGAAAATATATTTTATTACCAAAGTAACAAATTTGCATTATTTAATTACATACTTCAATATTTCAAAAACATTTTACAACTTTACAGCTCTGGAGCCAAGTTTTCACATCTCTGATTTCTAATACCAAAGAACTTCTTTCAAATATATAAAATATTTTTAATTTCCTAACAAAAAGAAAAACAATCCGTCAGTTGCGTACTTTTATGCACCAAAAGAAAAATTTCGATTGACCAACCCTGCAATCTTCTTTTTGACTTTTTTTGTTTTAATTAATTTCACTTTTATTCTTTCCGAAGTATAAAATATGTTTAGATCACAAAAAAAACCAAAATTAGTAACCCATTTGGTTACTTTTATGCATCAGAAAATATTTCGATTGACCAACCCTGGAATCAACTTTCAAATTTTTTAAATTTTTTATACAAATTTAATTTTTCCTGAAGCATGAAATAGATTTATCTTATTTAGTCTTACTTAACAAATAAACCAAACTTAGTAGATTGTTTGGTTACTTTTATGCACCAAATATAATTGCGATTGGCCAGTCCTGGAATAGCCTTTCAAATTTTATAGATTTTTGATATCTATTTAATTTTTTTCGAAGCATAAAACACTCTTAGTTAACAAATAAACCAAAATTAGTAGCTTAATTGGGTACTTTTATGCACCAAAAAAATTTTGGGTTGACCAGCCCTGTCATCACCTTTAAAATTTTTTAGATTTTTTATATAAATTTAATTTTTCCTGAAGCATAAAACAGTCTTACTTAACAAATAAACCAAAATTAGTAGGTTGTTTGGTTACTTTTATGCACCAAAAAAAATTGCGATTGCCCAGCCCTGGGATAGCCTTTAAAATTTTTAAAATTTTTGATATCAATTTAATTTTTCCTGAAGCATAAAACAGTCTTATTTAACAAATAAACCAAAATTAGTAGGTTGTTTGGTTTCTTTTATGGATAAAAATAAGTTCGATTGACCAGCCCTGGAATAGCCTTTAAAATTTTTTAGATTTTTGATATCTATTTAATTTTTCCTGAAGTATAAAATAGATTTATTTGACATAAAAACCAAAATTAATAAACTAATTAATTTAATGTAGCACAGAAGTTTCAATTGTCCAACCCTGGAATCAAATCTACTTATAATTTTTTAACAATTTTATTTTTCTTCAAGCATAAAATAGTTTTAATCCACAAAAACCTAAAATTAGTAATTATTTTGTTTCAATTTTCCACCCCTGGAATACTCTTTTTAATTTTTTATTTTTAATGCAAATTTCATTTTTAATGATGTATAAAATATGTATCTTTAAGGTACGAAAACCAATATTAGTTACCTATTTGGTTACTTTTTTGCATCAAAAAATATTTCGATTGGCCAGCCCTGGAATCGCCTTTCAATTTTTATTTTATTTTTGATATCAATATTATATATCCTGATATATAAAATCGGTTTAGTTCACAAAAAAACACAAAATTAATAACCTATTTGATTACTTTAACGTAGCAAAAAAGCTTAAATTGTCCAACCCTGGAATCAAATTTTTTTGTTATTTTTTTTGACCGTTGGATTGGAAATGAACTTAAATAGAGAGCTATTGAAATTCAGAAATATCCGAAGTATGGTTCCAGAGCTGGGAAGCTTACACCTATTTCTCGACGCAAAATTTATACTAAAAATCAATTTTTTTTTTAATGTTTGTAAATTAAATCTATTTCGTGCTTTGGGGAGCCTTAATGACCTATTAAAAACTAAATAAATAAAAATTTTTTTTCAGGGATGGAACTTTAAACGTTTTTTTTCCGCCCATTTCGTATTTTGTAGTACATGTAGTAACTAAAATTGTTGAAAATTTTCAAGTTTTTCTTTTACAAAACCTCTTTATACGTCATGAAGATTTGCATTGATAAAAAAATTTAAAAAATTTAAATTTCGTTTCCAGGGTTGGGAAATCGAAATTTTTTTATACATAAAAGTAACCAAAAAGGCAATTGACGTTGTTTTTTTTTTTTGCTATCTAAAACTATTTTATATTTTAGGAAGAACAAAATTGGTATCAAAAATTTCCAAAAAAAATCAAAATTTCGAATCCAGGGATGGGCAAGTGCAATATTTTATAGTTTATGAAGGTGACCAAAATGGTTGAAAATTGTTAATTTTTCTTAAATAATACTACTTTATTCCTCAAGAAGAGTTGCTTTGTTTAAAAATAAAACAAATAAAATTAAAATTTCACTTCCAGGGTTGGGAAGTTTAACGTTTTTTTGGTACATGCAATATTTTGTAGTACATGAAAGTGACCAAAACGGTTACATATATTAAGTTTTTCTTAAATAAAACTATTTCATGCCTCATTAAGAGTCGCATTGGTAAAAAAATTTAAATTTCTTTTCCAGGGTTGGGAAATTGAAATATATAAAAGTAACCAAATAGGCAATTGACGTTGTTGTTTTTGCTAATTAAAACTATTTTATCATTCAGGAAGAACAAAATTGGTATTAAAATCTTAAAAAATCAAAATTTCAACTCCAGGGTTGAACAAATAAAATATTTTGTGGTACATGAAAATGACCAAAAAGTTTAAAAAATTAAATAAAACATAGTTTTATGTTTCATCTTTTAATTAAACCTACTACCTGCTTTAGCAAGAAGGAAAGAAGAATTACATCTGTGAAGGGTATTTAAGATTCGGCACAGCCGAATATTGCACTTTTACTTGTTAATACAAATTTTTTTCTTCCTGATGCATAAAATATATTTAAAATACAAAAACCAAAGTTATCAACTTATTTTGCTACTTTTGTGTACGTAAAAAATTACAATTACCCAACCCTGGAATTTTCGATTTTAATTGCAAAGTCTTCCAGCTCTGGAACCGTATTTAGGTTTTCCATGACTCTATTTTGCTCAAATAAGGCAATTTGCAAATGAACCCTTTTCTCCTAAAAACTGAACCTTGTATTTTTCTTGTTGTATTAAATTTATTGCCTACATGCAGCTACAAAAACCATGCAGTAAAGAAAAAAAGTTTAACAGATGTAAAGTTTTTTAATAAAACTTTCAAATAAAAATTATTAACAACAAAAAGTTGGTATTACAAACAAAACTGTAGCACACAAGCAATTAAATAGGCCCATATACACACACACGCATACACCCTTATAACATCTCAGTCAATATTCAATTCATTGTTGCCTTACACATCATTGACTACGAAAGTAGGGAGAAAGTAAACAAATAAAGAAAACCGAATCCGTTTTGTTTTCAGTCATAATATTTTTTTATTTATTTTTTTTTTTGTGATTGCATTTTGTAGATTTTTTTTGCACGTGTTGAGTTTGTGGGCTCTTGTATTCGCTCGTTGTTGTAAATTAATTTCAGTTCTTCTCCCGCTTTAGGCTTAACACTTATCAGCTTTGGTTAAATCATATGTATAAACACACACACACACACACACACAAACACTCTGACACAAAAACACATGTTTGTCAGCTTTATGTACCAAAATATGGCCGCATGAAAGCATCAGATTTTTTTTAATGGAAAAATCACCTTGACCTGAATATTTGTTTTGAAAAATCGAAAAAAAAATGGCATAAAAAATTTTACAACAAACAAAGAGCAGCATGAAACAGTAATAAAAAAAGTACATATTTAATGTGACTATAATTAAATTGTAGGCAAATGTTTGCTGGAAATAAATTTAACTTGATGTGAGTATAAAAAACTTGAACTTGTTTTTATTGGTTTTTATTGCTTTGCAGTGCACACTGGCGAAATTTTATAAATAGGAAGTAAATAAGGATGCATATCGCGATGTTTATGGTGCCAACATTCTTTTTTTGTTGTATAAATTTTACAGAATTTTATATTTTCTGTTTTAACAAGAACAGCACAAATTATGTGCATCAAATGTGGACATCATACACGTAAGAGAATTTTGAAATAATATAGTGTGACATACTCGTATATATGGTGCCACAAAATCATCTACATAAATACGCTTTTTTTGTGGTACACTTTTAAATATATTTATATCCACTATTATTGATAAAGTATATATGATGGAAAAGGTATTTTTATGTAAATATGAACAACAGCAATATGTTTTATTCATTTTTAGTAAAAGAAAAAGAAATATAACAAAGCTTTAAAAGAGATATATTATTTTTTGCCTGTTTTGCACTTGAAAACATATATTTACACAAGAGTTTGAATGCTTTAAATCTTCGGTGTAATTTTATTTTTATTTTATTCATCTTTAACCATTTATTAGTGTGTATCGAATAGATGTGTATAAAAATAACCGCTTGTTTTATTTCTGCCCTAATTTTGAAAAAGACTCATTAAGACGTTCATATGAAAATACATTTCCATTGATATTTGCATCAGTTTACGACAATTGAAACGTTTCTAAGATGAATATTTAATTCCTTACCACAGTCACACCAGTTCTCTAATCTACAAAAAATTATCATATTATTCGAAAGAAACATTTTTTTTCCAATAAAACTTAATCGAATACAAAGTTTTTAATATACATATAAACTTTTCAAACGAAAATATTGTTATAAAAATTATTCGAATAAAAAATATTATACAAAAAAAATATTATTCGAATAAAAACTTATTCGGAAAAAAATTTGTTCGAATAATAATTAATCGAATACAAAACTTTTTTTATACGTATAAACATTTCAAACGAAAATATTGATATAAAAAAGCATACGAAAAATATATTATTCGAATAAAATCTAATCGAATACAAAAATTTTCATATACATACATATAGACTTTTCAAACGAAAATATTGAAACTAAAATTATTCGAAAAAGTTATTCGAAAACATTACATATTCGCAAAAAAAAATTATTCGGAAAAAATATTATTCGAATAAACATTATTCAAATAAAAAATTATTCGAAAAAAAATTTATTCGAATTGAAATTACTCGAATACAAAATATTTCATATACATATAAACTTTTCAAACTAAAACATTGAAATAAAACTATTCAAAAAAAAAATTATTCGAAAAAAATTATACGGAATAAAATGATTCGAATAACAACTAATCGAATACAAAATGTTTCATATACATACATACATACATACATATAAACTCGTATAAGAATTGCAGACGAATATATTGAAATAAAAATTATTCGAAAAAAAATTGTTCGAATAAAAATTATTGGAAAAAAAATTATTCGGAAAAAAATTACTCGAATAAAAATTAATCGAATGCAAAATTTTTTATATACATATAAACTTTTCAAACGAAAATATTGATATAAAAAATTATACGGAAAATGAATTATTCAAATAAAATATAATCGATTAAAAAAATTTTCATATACATATAGACTTTTCAAACGAAAATATTGAAACTAAAATTATTCGAAAAAGTTATTCGAAAAAACATTATTCGAAAAAAAAATTATTTGGAAAAAAAATTATTCGAATAAAAATTATTCAAATAAAAAATTATTCGGAAAAAAATTTATTCGAATACAAAATATTTCAGATACATATAAACTTTTCAAACTAAAATATTGAAATAAAAACTATTCGAAAAAAAATTATTCGAAAAAAACTATACGGAAAAAAATTATTCGAATAAAAACTAATCGAATACAAAATTTTTCATATACATACATACATACGTACATCCATAAGTATACACATATGTATGTATAAGAATTTCAGACGAATATGTTGAAATAAAAATTATTCGAAATAAAATTGTTCGAATAAAAATTATTCAAAAAAAAATTATTCGGAAAAAAATATTATTCGAGTGAAAAGTTATTCGGAAAAAAATTATTCGAATATATATTAATCGAATACAAAATTTTTCATACATGTACATATAAACTTTTCAAACGAATATATTGAAACAAAAGTTATTCGAATAAAAATTATTCGAGTAAATATTATTCGAGTAAAAGTTAGTCGAATAAAACATAATTTGAATAAAAATTATTCGAATAAAACTTTTTATTTGTCACATAGCTTTTCCTAATATGCTATACAGCATATATCCAAATAATTATGCTATTCCTCCATAAAATTCGAATCAAATAAATTTCTTGGCATTATAGCCTTTCAATCTCTGTATTTCAATCTCTATATCGATGGTTACATGTAGAAAGGCCCTACCGAATATAAGAGTAGCTTTACAGGAGAAGGCAAAAACATAACAGAAACTATATTAAATTGAATTAAGACTATAGGCTAATTGTTCGAAATTTTAATTTAAATCTCAGAAAGACATGATAAATATTCCAAGGCACAAAGGCAAGTCAACATCAGACGCAACCCTTTCATCATCAGTGCTCATGTAACAATAACATGTTAGCATCAGGTTGATACAGTTCTCGTATCCTTTTTCACAATAAAATTTGTGTAAATAGGAACTGTTATCACATTCAACTAATAAGTGGTGACAAACACAATACACAGGGTTGCCTCTTTCGAAAACAGCTGTTCTGCTCTGCTGTGTAAGTTGAATAACAAAAACTGATGTTGACTTGCCTTTGTGCCTTGGAATATTTATCATGTCTTTCTGAGATTTAAATTAAAATTTCGAATAATTAGCCTATGAATCTTAATTCAATTTAATATAGTAATTACATATAATTTTCGCGACAATTTGTAATTGCGAAATGTAGTGGAATCACTAAAAACAAAAATTTCGTAAAAATACTAGACATGGCCTTTCTATTTGTGTCCAACCATATATAGGCTTATCATTTCGTGTTTTATTTTCACAATATTAATATACGACTCTATAAAGTATATAAAAGATTTCTTTTGAAAATCGGAAAAATCCACAATACAGATGCAGAGCTGGAAAATTTAAAGATATTTTTGGAACAACAAGTTACTCAGCTAGAATTATTTATTTATTTTTAACTTTTTTTTTCTTAATTAAAACTATTTTGTAATTCAGGAAGAATTAAGTTGTTACTGAATATCAAAATTATAACTCCAGGGTTGGACAATTGAAAAAAATTATAAACATATTTTTTTTTTGTACATAAAAGTTACCAACTAAATCTGATTTGGTCTTTTTCATTATACATGAAACATATTTGATGTTTTTGAAATAAATGCATTCGCTTTAAAAATCAGATAAGCCAAACTACAGAGCTGGCAAATTTAAATTTTGATTTTAATAGTGAAGTATAGTATACATTTCTTTTTGTTTCGTTTTTTTTGGTAATCAATGACATTTTATATTTTAGAAAGAAATAAATTAATCAAGAAGTTGGTTCCAGGCTTGGAATATGTGCAACGGTGAAGGGTACATAAGGTTGGACATAGCCGAATATATACCACTTTTATTTGTTATTTAGTTTTATTTTTTCTTTCCTTGAACCAGGGCATCAAAATATTGCTTTCTAGTGCTACACTCATCAGCAGCATACTTTGATTTATTTCTAGTTTTGTTCAACTACATAATTAACTTCATTTCCTACTAATAAAATTTTGTTTCATTTATAAATTCATTAAATTGCCTAATTAAACTATATTAAATAGATTATGTCTTAAATCAATAGCTAAAATAATGGGGTTTTAAATCAAACTGATTCAAAGACACACTCCACAGTGTCATCCTATTTAATATTTATCTTCGATATTGCACCAACAATATTCGCATAAAACAATTATAGTGTGCCATTGTCCTTTTTATGGCTTTCATAATTTTAAAGAACCAGAAAAAAAATTGTTACTAAGCCAGTCATCAACGGTTGCGAATAGATATATTGTGCTGCTTACGGAAACGGAAATATTAACGACAACCATTTCAAGCTTCAGAGAACTTTGCAAAATGAAACCATCTACAATACGTGCTAGCAGTTTTGAAAGCAGGAATGGACATGCTTCTGGCTGCAATCATAATATTTGAATAGTTGAGTGTTGAAAGAAAATAAGATATTAATGCAATAAAATCATACGAATATAAAGATTGCATCCTTTCAAATAAACAATGTGAATTTTACTAATTATATGTATTTCTTTTTTCAGTGAAGATTTATTAATTTAATAATTTTTAGATCCACACGAAAAATGTTGCCAGTTCCAACAGGTAAAGCAGAAAAAAATTGCCAAATCAGCTGTCGGTAGCCTGCTGTCGCCTAAGTGTTTAGAGGCAAAAAAAACCCAAATGAAAGATTTGCTTTCATTTGCAGCAAATAAAAGTGCTATAAAAGAATGGACCGAATCTTATGCACACTTCACCAACGTTCAATTGTCCAACCCTGGAATCGTCTTTTTTATTTTTTCGATTTTTAATAAAGGATTATTTTTTAGCAACTTTCTTTTTGGCAACACTGTTTTTGTCAGCTCAGCTGTTTTTGTCAGCTCAGCTGTTTTTGTCAACTCAGCTGTTTTTGTCAGCTCAGCTGCTTTTGTCAACTCAGATGTTTTTGTCAACTCAGTTCTTTTTGTCAGCTCAGCTGTTTTTGTCAGCTCATATGTTTTTGTCAGCTCAGCTGTTTTTGTCAGCTCAGCTGTTTTTGTCAGCTCAGCTGTTTTTGTCAGCTCAGCTGTTTTTGCCAGCTCAGCTGTTTTTGTCAGCCCAGCTATTTTTGTCAGCTCAACTGTTTTTCTCAGCTGAGCTGTTTTTGCCAGCTCAGCTGTTTTTGCCAGCTCAGCTGTTTTTGTCAGCTCAGCTGTTTTTGCCAGCTCAGCTATTTTTGTCAGCCCAGCTATTTTTGTCAGCTCAACTGTTTTTCTCAGCTCAGTTCTTTTTGTCAGCTCAGCTGTTTTTGTCAGCTCAGCTGTTTTTGTCAGCTCAGCTGTTTTTGTCAGCTCAGCTGTTTTTGTCAGCTCAGCTGTTTTTGCCAGCTCAGCTGTTTTTGTCAGCCCAGCTATTTTTGTCAGCTCAACTGTTTTTCTCAGCTGAGCTGTTTTTGCCAGCTCAGCTGTTTTTGTCAGCTCAGCTGTTTTTGCCAGCTCAGCTATTTTTGTCAGCCCAGCTATTTTTGTCAGCTCAACTGTTTTTCTCAGCTCAGCTGTTTTTGCCAGCTCAGTTGTTTTTGCCAGCTCAGCTGTTTTTGCCAGCTCAGCTGTTTTTGACAGCTCAGCTGTTTTTGTCAGCTCAGCTGTTTTTGTAAACTCAACTGTTTTTCTCAGCTCAGCTGTTTTTGCCAGCTCAGTTGTTTTTGACAGCTCAGCTGTTTTGCCAGCTCAGCTGTTTTTGCCAGCTCAGCTGTTTTTGACAGTTCAGCTGTTTTTGTCAGCTCAGCTGTTTTTGTAAACTCAGCTGTTTTTGTCAGCTCAGCTGTTTTTGCCAGGTCAGCTATTTTTGTCAGCTCAACTGTTTTTCTCAGCTCAGCTGTTTTTGCCAGCTCAGCTGTTTTTGACAGCTCAGCTGTTTTTGTCAGCTCAGCTGTTTTTGTAAACTCAGCTGTTTTTGTCAGCTCAGCTGTTTTTGCCAGGTCAGCTGTTTTTGACAGCTCAGCTGTTTTTGTCAGCTCAGCTGTTTTTGTCAGCTCAGCTGTTTTTGTCAGCTCAGCTGTTTTTGTCAGCTCAGCTGTTTTTGTCAGCTCAGCTGTTTTTGTCAGCTCAGCTGTTTTTGTCAGCTCAGCTGTTTTTGTCAGCTCAGCTGTTTTTGTCAGCTCAGCTGTTTTTGTCAGCTCAGCTGTTTTTGTCAGCTCAGCTGTTTTTGTCAGCTCAGCTGTTTTTGTCAGCTCAGCTGTTTTTGTCAGCTCAGCTGGTTTTGTCAGCTCAGCTGTTTTTGCCAGTTCAGCTGTTTTTGTCAACTCATCTGTTTTTGTCAGCTCAGCTGTTTTTGCCAGTTCAGCTGTTTTTGACAGCTCAGCTGTTTTTGCCAGCTCAGCTGTAAAATATTACTGCTACACATATTCAGTTTGGTCTACAATATAACGATGAATCGGCTAACACAAACAAATAAGGGCTGCAGATTATTAAATTTTATTATAAAAATTCGTGCTACCGCACGATGATTCCTATATTTCACTGGGTCTAATAGAGACTTTTAGGGACCGTTTTACACAAAGAGTTAAAACAACAATGATAGCAGTTCCGTTCTCACAAAGAGAATAATTTGCAGCGGGCACTCACACTTTCATAAATAAAATTTATGTTTTATATTTATTTTTAATATTTTGTTTTTTGTTACAAACGAAAATATGCTTCAAATAGTTGGGGTATATTCTTTGAGCTAAGATTAAAAAGCAAAAACGGTGTTGTGAGCAAAATATGTCACAATATGCTGCAAATATGGGAATATGCAAAAATAAGTAAAAATATGCTTTAACAATTCCATGCCAAAGATCTGAAAAAACATTGAAACGGCTATATATTATAATTATATTTGCATTAATTGGCCATAAAAATATATGAAATTGCCTATTTACAATGGCCTTGATAATAAACAAGATTTTTCTCTTATGCAAAAATATTTTAATATTCCAGCCACTATTACCCATCTCTGTTATATTTATAGCACACATTCCGGCTAGTAGGAAATTAAACAAAAAAAGTGTAAGCAACAATAAACTGCAATACAGCAACAGGGGAATGAATGTCATACAACCAATTTTCTTATGGGCGAATGCTACAACAGAAGCAACAGAAGCAATTGGAGAATAACACTGTGAAAGCATAGAAAATTCAGTTGCAAACAAATGCAAATGTTATGTGTTGTTGTCCATTTTAGTTGTTAGTTTTAACAATAGGTGTAGTTTTTTTTTTCAAAATTTATACTCAAATTCTAGGGAAAAGTCTGATTATGGAATTGTTTAGTTGGTTTAGTGTGCAATAACAACGAATGGTAGAAAGAATTTTACATATATTTTTTGGTTGTTATTATTAATTTTTATTTCATTTCCGCTTTTGCAAGCTTAGCAGCATTTCCGTTTGATATGCACATACATACACATGTACAACAGTGTAGTTGTTTAGCTGCTACAAAATTGTGGCAGATAAAACAATGTTTTCTTTTTGTTTTTCATTAATATTTGAAATCGAATTTGCAGAAAGAGCAAATATAATAAATTGAAATTACAATTATTAGCCAAAGTCAATGTTTGCCGTTTATAAATATTAGATTTGTGTCAGGGGACATGACACATAACGTTTAGTTAAGTAACACAAATATTTCAATGATTAGAGACGAAATGATATGGCCCTGAATTAACGTTTCCGTTGCATATAAAACAAATTTTTTTTAACGAAAAACTATAGAAAAGTTACTTTTATATTTAAAAAAAAAATATATTCAATTAACTCACCGATGTTTATGATGTTTTCGTTTTGTACTCTCACTGGGAACTATTTTTTCGAGGTCATCATTTTTATCTGATTCTATTTGTAGTTGCACATCATAAGTAAAATCCTCGGTGTATGGATATTGTCTATAATCAGTTGCAACAAAATAATAATAGCCATAAACATCAAGGACATGCAACAATGAAGAAACACCAGTACAACCAATCAAGCATTTTTATAGACACATTCATCAAGGCATGCAATATTTCCATTCGTTTATCCAATCATTCATTCCGAATGTGTTGTAAAATGTTCATCCAGATGTTGAGCAGACATGAAAAGATGTTGTCGTGATGGTACCAACCAGAAGGCGAAGAGATAAAAAGAAAAGAAAATCAAAGAAAAGAAGAAAGAAGCAAAATTTTATTAATGAATGCCATGTCAGGAGAATATATTCGTTTAAACATTTTCATCGAGATTAAAATCTTAATTAATGTTATACGTTTCCTTTTGAATTTGTTAGTAAAGGACTAAATATGTTAAGAATAGATGTTCAACATTTTCTTTTTTTAGTTCTTTTGTGTGAATAAATTATTGTGACTTACATGGGATCATTGGGAGGCATACTCAATATGCAATGTTGCAGACCACTGGGAGTTGGATATACCAATACCGGATCTGAGCAGCGATGATAGCGTTCTTGTAAAGAAAATAACACAGAGATAAGAGAAAAGATTAATTGTAGAACACAAACTAATTTGTTACAGTATTTCAAACAAAATATTCATCTGGATGTATTTTTATTTTCTTAATATTAATTGCAGTTGTATGTGTTCAAATAATTTTATTTATCGTTAACTCTTCCAAAAAGTTTAAATAACTTATTTCGTCTTCAGGCTATGAAGTGGACACTATGAAATGTTTTATTGGACCTTTTTCGTTAACAAGGAAAATACAGGGAAAATCAGTCACTTTTTCCGTGATATTTTCAGTCCGTTTCGAAATATGCGGCTAAATCGCAAGAAAAATTAAATTTCTATGACAATAAAATTATTTTGTATAAATAAGGCCAGACTTACATTTACTTTTTCCATATTTAACTTTACAAATTCTTAATATTTCATTTTTATGGAATTTATCACTAAAGAAAAAACGTTTATATTTTAAAGTTTACTGATTTCACAGAATAACATTTTGCTTGTTTTATATGAAAATGAAAATTTTACAAAAAATTAAACGGAAAATTTCAAAAATGGGAATATACAATTGGAATAAGAAAAAACAAACACTTAGGCACAGATATGCAAATATATGCACAAATATGCAAAAATATGCACAAATATGCAAATAACAATATTTAAAATTAATTACAAGTTGTTTGTGTGCAATATAGAACTTTTTTGCTACAAGACGCAATAAATTACATATTTCAAATAATATATGTATTGAACGTTACCCATAGTTTTTAAATAGAATTTAAGGCTGTTTGCGAGCAAATTAAAAATTATATATATGTATATATTGCTACCAGCAATCCCGAGATATATATTTTAATTAATATATGTATTGAACGTTACCTAGTTTATTTTGTTTTAATTTAATTAAGAGCGTAAATGGTGACTTTAAACTATGTTTTAAATTATATATACATATATATTTGAAATTATATATGTATTGAACGTTATCCATACTATTTTTTTTTTTAATTTAATTAGGTTTATGTGCAATTAACAACTATTGATCACATAACATTTGATAGTATATATTTCTAATAAAATATGCATTGAACGTTACCAAGATTTTTTATATATAAGTAAAAGTTGTTTTTGCCCAATTAGTGTCTTTTTGCTACAAGATATCTAAAATTATATTTTTAAAATGATATATGTATTGAACGTTACTCATAGCTTTTAAATAGAATTTAAAATTATTTTTAAATCATATTGATATATTTTATATTTCAATTAATATATGTATTGAACGTTACCCATAGATTTTAAATACAATTTCAGGCTGTTTGCAAGCAAGTTAAAAACTTTTTGCTGCCACACATCGTGGAATATGTATTTTAATTAATATATGTATTGAACGTTACCCAGTTTTTTTGGTTTTTTACTTTTTTTAATTCAATTATGAGTGGTTTGTATGTAATTGGTGACTTTATGTCACAAGACATCTGATATTATATACATATATATTTGAAATGAGATAAGTATTGAGCGTTACTCACATTTCTTTTTAAATTTCATAACAAATGATTTGAGTGCAATTAGCAACTATTTGCGACATGACCTTTGATATTATTTCAAACAGAATATGTACGCAACAATTCTAAAATTTGTTTTATATAATTCTATAATTAAAAATTGTTTGTGCGCATTTAGGGACTTTTGCTAAAAAATATTTAAAATTATATAATTGAAATGAAATATGTATTGAAAGTTAATGATATACATGTTTTAATTTAATTAGAAATGGTTTGTGAGCAATTAAAAACATTTACCCACGACATTTAATGGTACATGCGAGTATTTCAAATAGAATATGTATTGAACGTTACCAATACTTATTTAATTGTTTAAGTTGTTGCTATGCGATTAGTGACTTTTTGCAATAAAACATCTAAAATTATATATTTGAAAAGAAATATGTATGTATTGAACGTTACCCATATTTTTTTAATTTAATTAGAAATAGTTTTTGTGGTATTAGCGACTACTTGTGACACGACCTTTGATAGTATATATTTCAAATAGAATATGTACTCAACTGTATTGAACGTTACCAATACTTTTTTAATTGCTTAAGTTGTTGTTATGCGATTAGTGACTTTTTGCAATAAGACATCTAACATTATATATTTGAAATGAAATATGTATGTATTGAACGTTACCCATATTTTTTAAATTTAATTAGAAATGTTTTTTGTGCAATTAGCGACTATTTGCGACACAACATATGATATTATATATTTGAAACAATATATGTATTGAACGTTACCTACAATTTTTTTTTTTTTTTAATTTAATTACAATTTGTTTGTGTGCAATTAGAGACTTAGTATTGAACGTTACCTATAGATTTTTAATTTGATTGCAATTGGTTGTGTGCAATTAGCGACTTTTTGCTACGAATCAATTAAAACTATATATTTCAATGAAAATATGTAATGAACGTTACCTATGGATTTTTAATTTGATTGCAAGTTACTTGTGTGTAATTAGTGACTTTTTATTAAGAGTAAATTAAAATTACATATTTTAATTAAAACATGTATAGAACGTTACCAATAGACATCGTAAATGTTTTGAACTGAGTTTATTATAAATTTGTAGCAAATGTGATATTTGCTTTCTAACACGGTTCTATTGATTAAAAAGAAAGTGAGGCCACATAAAGTTTTGTGGATGTAAATAATTAATCTAACAATGTGATATTTGTATTCAAAATTTTCTGCAATACAACCTACCCTCGTATAATATAGATTGAAGATTATAATAGTATTTAGCATTTTACTCACTATATTTCCGTTTCTTTTTGCGATATTCATCATCGCTGCCACTCTGTCCCAGTGGCAATTGTGGCTTGAAACGTTGCTTCTCCTTAATGCGTGACGACGTGGTCTTCGTTGTCGTACAGCAGCCGGTTGTCGGCCCAATGCTCGAACCAGTCGATGTTGAGGTCATGCGATGCAATTTTGCCGTATCACTGGCAGCCACCGAGGAACTGGTCACTATGGCACCATTAACCACAGCGCCATTACGTATTGTCGCAGCTAAAGAGCTGGCCGGGTGGTGTGGTGCAGTCGTGATTGGCGGCATAGAGGCATCCGTGTGAACGTGTGTATCCAATGTATCGATTACCGGATACTGATGAGGCAATGGTGTTGCTGTGGTTACGGTTACAATGTGCAATGATTGTGCTGTTGTTGCCACGGCCTGCGACGATGTTTCAGCTGCAGTGGCTTGCGCTGACGCTAGAGCAGATTTGGCTTTGCTAAGTCTAATATTGCTTGTCAGATGCAACTGTTGCAATTGGTCGATGGGAAGAGCTTGTGGCGCTAAAATCGTTGTGGGTGAACATACGGCTACGGGTGAGTGTTGAGCGGTTTCGAAGGGTGGTGGCGGTAATGGTGGCGGTCGTGTGCGGCCATTACCTAAGGCTACCAAGAGACTGGTACTTTTTGATTTAAAGCGATCGGTAATTGACACCGGCCGGCCAGGCGCCAGCGGAGCGTGCAATGACAGCGAATCACTTTGATTGAGCAGCGTACTCACGGTTAGATTGGCACTGTCCTCCGAGGTATTCTGCCGTGATATATTACGCGACTCAAATACACTATCGGTGTAGGAATATTGGTTGGGTAGAAAGCGTGGTTGGGTAATCTTGATGCTGGCGCTGGCTTCCACAGGCAAACTGCTGGCAGTGGTGGCTATGACCTGTTCCATGTTTACAACCGGTTGTTGTATTTGCTTGAGGTTAAGGGGTGACATGGGGGCGTGCACGAGTGTTTTGATTATATGACGCGGCTGTAGTATGGGACTGCATTGAGCGCTAATGGACTTGGCCTCTAGTATGCGCTGCCGCTTGGCCGCCTTAAGACGTTCGTAGATATTTATATCGTTGTCGGGCGGTATGACCTCGGCGGCGCCGAAACTCACTGTGCAACGGGAACTGGCAAACGACAGACTCTCTATGCTGTCTCTGAGGGAAGTGAGGCTATCATCGGCCATTGTGGAGGAATGTAAACGGGCGCCGGTACCATTTTCGTAGCCACTGGCTAAAGAGGTAGTGTCTTGTGTGCGCTCCTGTGATAGCGGAGGTACAATTGAAAATGTCTGCATACCATTCGAATGAGAGGTTTGGGCTGTTTTCGAATCGCCCGAGGAACTTGAAACAATGGGAGTCTCTTGGGGCCGGTGAGTCTGAGCCGTAACCAGCAGACTCTGCTTGACCACCACTTTATCGGATGAATTGCTCAAAGTGCTAGTCAAGCTGTCGTCGGCCTGCTGCTGCTGCTGCTGCTGTTGGGCTGATTGTATTGGTGATTCCTGGCTGGCAGTGTTTGTTTTCGATTTGGACCTTCTTCTCGCCAGATTTGATGGTGTACGTTGTGTTGTTGTTGCTGTTGTTGTTAATTTCATAGATGCCGTTTCTATTTCTTTTTCATGTTGTTTGGGTTGTGTTGTTTGCTGTGCCTCCGGCTGGCTGGCAGTTTTTATTAAAGATTTCATTGTTTTCTGTGGTGTTGAGGGCTCAGTTCGGGCATGTGCCTCCTCGGGAGCCACTTCACTAAAACTAGATGTCTTACGCGACTCCATACTACTAAACAGTCTTTTGGCAAAAAATATACGTCCTATTGACTTGCGTTTTAAACGCTTGGCTCTCTTGCGCTCCTCACAGTCTCTTTTCATGGCCAACATTTTCTTTTCCAGCAGGCTGTTGAATACCAGCTCATAGGTAACGGCCCTTTGGTAGTCCTGCAGATCCTGTATGCCGTACGTGGATACCGCTTTGTCAGCCGACATGATTAAAGGTTTAGCGGCACCTGCCTGCTGCTGGCTTTCTTTTTCCTTCTGGCTTTCAGCCTCCTGCTCTTCAATTCTCTCTTGGGTTTCAATATTTTCTGGGTGCTCTTCATCCATGTTGTGGCGTTTTTTTTTTTTTTTTTGTTTAAAACTTTAACCTAAAATTTAATACTATAATCCTACAGCAGAAATCTGCTTTAACATTTGGCCAGTTTGTGGCAGCAAACAGGAGCACTTGAGCTGCTGCTGTTGTTGTTGTTGTTGTTGGCGATTTAGTAGTTTATGGCGTTTTAATAACAACAACAATAATAATAATACGGAGACTTTGATTGATGACGTCTGTATTGCCACTGAATCGCTTATCGTTGGTATATCCTGTACGGCTGTCAGTGCTGTTGTTGGTGTTGTAGCTAGAAATGATTTATTTATTTCAAGCAACATTTTTTATATATTTTTACACGTTTCGCTGTTAATGTAGTTGTTGACATCAATATTTTATTAAATTCCTTGTATTTCAACACACTCAACATATTGTTCATTTTCAACAAGGCCAACAACAATAATAAAATCCACTCGAAATATGGGCCATGTAATGCAATACAACACAAGAGAGGAGAGGAGAGAGAGGAAGTTTGCCAGTATTATAAATAGAAAAGTTCAGCGAAATATAATATGTGATACGAGTAATAAACTTATTTGATGGTGCTGCATGTGCCAGCACAGTGAGGAGAGTATTTTTTGCGAAAACAATTTTTTTTTTATAATCAATTTCTTTTATTTCGTTATGCTTTTCTTCTATTTGAAATTGGGATTTTTTTTTCTTGTTAATCACAACTAAAGAATTCTTGAAGCTGATTTTCCCACTGTTGTAATCACGCTCTTTGGCAATTGTTGTGATGGCCTTGTGTCAAGAGATCTGTAAGAAGTAAGAAAAATGTAAAAGGGAAATTAATTATTTGAATGGAAAGAATCTTAAAATTGGGGTAATGGAGAAATATTTTTATTTTAATAATAGAAACCAGATGAGTGATACAAGGGATTTCCGCCGTTCCTTCTAAGGACCGTGTAAGTGTTTACGCCAGACTTTTCACAGAAAACTGTTTACCAATTTGTCCAAAAAGCTCAATAAATTAATAAAGATTTAAAATATGAGATTTAATATATAGAACACAATAAGTTATGCAGTTACTTTAAATTGGCATGTGTATTGAAAGTTACTTTGCTTTAGTATGCTTCAAAGCCCAATTAAATTTCTACAACAAAAGCAAATATTGTTGTTTTTCTAAACACCTCAAAATTGTATATAAATTTTTCAACAGATATTATTTTAAATTGTGTTGTAATATAAGTATTGAACGTTACCCTTAATTTTTTTAATCTAAATAAAAGTCGCTTGCTCGCAATTAGAGAATTTTTACTACTAGACATCTTAAAATAAGTGTATTAAATAACATATGTATCGAACGTTACCCACAATTATTTTCATTTAATTGAAAATTGTTTGTGTGCAATTTGAGACCTTTTGCCATAAGACTTTTGAAATTGTACATATCAAATAATATATGTATTGAAAGTTACCCATATATTTCCTTTTTAATTTAATCAATAAGTGATGACAAACAAAAACTAAAGTATAGCGGCTTTCGAAAGCAACTGTTCTGCTCTGCTGTTTCGGTTAGATAATTAAAACTGATTGAATTTAATTCACTCTTCTCAGTTTAGAATTATTAACTTTTTGCTAAGTGCTATACAATAAACTTTAATACAAATAATATTTCATACTGATATAAACTAAATTAAATACTCGTACCTATTGGTAACGTTCATTAATTATGTTATTTGATATATATATATATATATATATATATATATATATATATATATATATATAAATTACGATTTATTGTAGGAAAATGCCATTAATTGCGCAAAGTAAAAGGGTAACTTTCAATACATATTTTATTTGAAATATATATATTAAGATGTCTTAAAAGTTAACTTTAAATTAAATTTCAAATATATGGGCAACGTTCAATACACATTATATAATATATGCATATGAAATTTTAAACATATTGTAGCAAAAAGTCCCTAATTGCATACACAAAAAACATTTATTTAATAAAAAAAATTAATGGTAACGTTCAATACATATATTATTTGAAATATATAAATTACAATGTCTTGTAAGAAAAATTCTCTAATTACAAACAATTAACTTTCAAATAAATTTCGTTCAATACATATTTTATTTAATATATAAAATTTTAGACATATTGTAGCAAAATGGCCCTAATTCTGCCCAAAACAAATTTTAATTATATTAAAAAATTAATTCTAAAGTTTAATACAAATTTATATATATAGCACTGCCCCTTATTCTGTAACTATTTGCCAACGTCACGTCAAGGTAATACCAAAAATAGAATAATTCTGAACTCCCTTCACTGAGCAATTGACAATTTTTAATAGCCTCTTGCTTTATCCAGGACCTTAGAAAATAGTCACAGGATGTCAGAAGTTGTTAATTATTCTTAAGCGAGTAGGGAAGTATGCAATTTTTTTGTCTTATAGTGACGTTGACAATTAATTACAGAATAAGGGCTATTATATATTACAAATCATATATGTAGTGAACCTTACCCATAGCATTTTAATTTAAGTAAACGTTGTTTGTGTATAATTGGCGACTTTTTTTCTGCAAGACATCTTTAATTAAATATTTCAAATGAAACATGTATTGAACGTTACCATTAATTTTTTTTTTTAATTTAATTAAAAGTTGTTTGTGAGAAAGTAGGGATTTTTTGCTGCAATATGTCAAAAATTCTTCAAAAGAAACATGTATTGAGCGTTGCCAATGTTGAACGTTGTAATTTTATTAAAAGCTGTTTGCACATCCAAAATTATATACTCCAAATACAACATGTATTGAACGTTGCCATTAATTTTTTTTTGTCAATTTAAATTGCTTGTGTGTGTAGTTATAGACTTTTGCTGAAATATGTCTAAATTTATATATTTCAAACAAGAAATGTATTGAAAGTTACCATAAATTTTCAATTTTATTTAAAGCTGCGTGCACGCAATGATGGACTTTTTGTTATAATATGTATAAAATATAAATATAAAATAAAACATGTATTGAACGTTACCATTAATTTTTTAATTTAATTAAAATTTTTGCGCAGAATTAGGAATATTTTGCAGTATGTCGTTTAATATTATATATTCCAAAATAAATATTTATTGAACGTTACTTTTAATTTTTCTAATCTAATTAACAGATGTTTGTGCGCAATTAGGGAGTTTCTGCTACAAGACATCTTAAATTGTACATTTCAAATAATATATGTATTGAACGTTACTATAAATTTTTAATTTAATTAAAATTTGTTTGCACGGAATCAGAGATTTTTTGCTACAACATGTATAAATTATATATTTCAAATAAAACTGCATTGAACGTTAAAATTTGTTTGCGTGATATTAGAGACTTTTTGCAAGAATATGTATAAAATTATATATGTTAAATAAAATGTGTGTATTGAACGTTACCCATATTTTTAAAATTTATTTGAAAGTTAATTGTTTGTCATTAGAGAATTTTTCCTACAAGACTTCGTAATTTATATATTTCAAATAATATATGTATTGAACGTTAGCATTAATGTTTCTAATCTAATTAACAGATGTTTGTGCGCAATTAGGGAGTTTCTGCTGCAAGACATTTTAAATTATACATATCAAATAATATACAAATGTATTGAACGTTATTTGTAATTTAATTAAAATTTTTTTGCTCGAAATTAGAGACTTTTTGCAAGAATATATGTAAAATTTTATATATATTAAATAAAAATATGTATTGAACGTTACCCATATTTTTTAAATTTATTTTAAAGTTAATTATTTGTAATTAGAGGATTCTTCTTACAAGACATTAAAATTTATATATTTCAAATAATATATGTATTGAACGTTACCAATAATTTTTTTTTATTAAATAAAAGTTGTGTGTGTGTGCAATCAGGGACATTTTGCTACATTATGTCTAAAATTTTATATATTTAATATAATATGTAGGTATTGAACGTTACCCATATTTTTGATTTATAATTTAAACTTATTTGTGTGTAATTGGAGACCTTTTGCCACAAGACATCTTAATTCATATATTTCAAATAATATATGTATTGAAAGTTACCCAAAGCTTTGCGTAATTAATGGGATATATTTTAAATAATATATTTAATGAACGTTACCAATAGGTATTTGATTTAGTTTAATATTTCAATTATTATGAACGGAATTTTTAATATATATCTGTATGAAATATGATTTATATTAAAGTGTTTTCAAACATCAAATGCTAATATGTGTCAGTTGAAAGAAAACAGTCCACAGTTAAAGCAAAACTTATAAAAGCTCTTACAAATTTTGCTGTCAAAAGAAAAAAAATTAGTTTTCTGCTGGGAGTTCTTAACAGAAGTTTCTCACTTTGTGCGTAACTTTGATTTACAGTGTCTTCATGAATAAAAACTATTTTTGTCTTATTATTTTTGATAGCCATCAAGTGCCATACTTATACATGTTATTTTATTACTTATCGTTTACAGCTTCTTGCAGAGACCCTTTAATATATAATAAAGCATCTTTACACGTTTTATCTAAAAGACTTTAATGGTCATCATAAATATTCAAGTAAACACTTATCTTTGATTTCCTCAATGATTTCTCATATCGTTTACGCAACAAAAGTTGTTCAAGTATTTTCTTAAGTTGTAGCCATAAGTGATAGAAATAAGTGATGGACTTTTATGAATTGTAAAAACATACACAACGAAAAGTAGTGGCTGTTATATCATCATAGTGGCTGTAATATCATCATAGTTGACACAAGCATCATAAAGAAATTCATCGAAAAACAAGTGCACCAGCAAGTTCACAATCATGAATTGCAAAAAAAAAAAAAATAATTGCATTGTGTATCGCCCAGTAAGAGCAAAAGTTTATTATAATAAATAATAAAAAAAAAATTCTATTGCCTCAAAATAATTTTATATACACATCAAGCTTTCAATCAAGCAATCAGTCCTTCTACCGGCCAATAAATGTATGTGTAAATCAATCAATCAGTCCTTTAACACATTAATCAATTCATCAGTTATTCTATCAATATATCCAGCAACCAGTCTATGAATACAGCCTTCACTTAATTAAGCCAGCCACCAGAGCTCACCGATCTGTTGATATATGAATAAATTTACCAATCAAACCACTCATCAATCAGTTCATCAATCAAACCTCCAACAATCCGTGCAATTGGCTCCTTGGCCAATTAGAGAAACTATTATTTCCAGTTGCTTTCAATACAATTAGTCCTCAAATTATTCCATTTGGTTGTTGCCTTAGCTAAATGAGAATTATCGATAACTATTATTTGACAGCTGAGAATGTCAAAACCAAGTCCTATATGCCAGAAATGCAGCTCTAGCAAGAATTCAAGCCAAAACTTAGCTTAACATCAATAACATTTAGTTCTAACCAGACGCTTAATTTGTCTTGGTGGCAATTTTATTTCCAGAAGCGAACCTATTTACTGGGCCCCCGGTTAGGGCGATTTAAACCCTATGGATTCTTGAAGCATTAGAAGCTAATTTTGTGGGTGCTGTTGGCTGAAGTAGTAGAACACGAGACTATGAAGCGGAGGGTCGTGAGTTCGAGCCCGCGCTGAGTCATGAAATATTGTGTTGAATTCTTCTGATCAGCATTAGTGTGTGGTTGTGTTAGTTGTTGCCAGCCTATTTTCAGTGATGAAGGCATAGTCACTGGTCACTGAACATAATTGGCAGCGACTGACACTATCATGTACTAAAAAGCAGAGTTACAGCACCCACCTTCGTCGGCCCTGTAGCAAAAATTAGCCGGCGAAGTAAAAAGGTTGAAATAGCTACAAAAAAAAAACTGTCTATCTTCTCATCTTTCCTAATCTGTCCCCTCAATACTATCCCCTCGTTTTCAGTTCCGGCGCAATGCATTGCATATATAGGGGGGGTCATCCCCTGAGTGCTGGTCCAAGATACAAAAAAAAAAAATAAAAAATTTTCAAACGACCATTAACACCATAGAGGCAGATTTAATGGAATATTTTAATTCATTTTAATATGATTTTGTTTTTTTAATTTGACCTACCAAATGGACCATGTAACTCGAATCTGACACCAACAAATGCCAAAAGTTACAGATCTTAATCAAAATAACTTCATTTCAACAATATTTTTGTCATGTATTTTGCAATTGTAAATTAATGATTTATTTATTTATTTTATTTTTATTTTTATTTTCGATACAATTTCCAAAATAGTTCTAACCAGTGCGACGTACACAGGCACGTTCACAGTAGGCCAGAGAGCACCAACGATTCGAATTTCCGCCGCAACCCAAATGTGGCATTTCGATACAACGACGAGTGGCAGCATTATAATACCACATTCTACGTGGCGGATTTGCAGCACATCTGTTGCCTACATTGCGGGGCCCAACACAAGTAGCAGGACCTACAATTACAACAACAAATAGTGAGATCGATTGTGCGTGTTAAAAAGTAACATTTCTAATGCGAATACTTACGAGCTGCCTGAGGACATCCACGTTGGGCTGAAGTTCCCACCACAAAAACGACCACCAGAAGTGCGAATAAAATCATTAATTTCATTTTGATTTTTTTTATTTAAGGAAGTTTTTAGTAATTCACTGCAGGCTATGCAATTGCACTATGATGAGTATAAAGTATTCAGATTTATTTATATAAATTTTAAAGCAAACTTTTTTAAAGAAATTGTTAAAAACACTTGATTTTGTTTGCACAACTTTTTTAAATTGTTTTCAATTTAAACGTGCTGAAGGCTCGGCTCGTTTGCTTTCATTTTGTGTATATTTTTCTTTTCTTCTTTTTTTTCTTTAATTAATATTTTTGTTAAGTTACAAGTAATTTCTTGTTTGTTTAGGCAGCAGCTGCTGTTCTTTTCTAGATGTTGATTGTATTCATTAAATTGTATAATTATTGTTCAATTTAAGTGTGTGTGTGTATGCGAAGTGTGTTCGTAAGAATTTTTTGCTTGCAGTCGATATTCAATTGTCTCATTGTTTAAATCAGGTTATTAATGGCTAACAAATGTTCGTTTAATGGCATCAATTAAGATGCAATTGAGGCCACAAACTGTGCGTGCAATAACAATCTGCAGGATATTTGGGAGGCATAACATGAATCGTATATCAGACAGGATTATTAAAATTAACATAAAATTTAAAAGTGATTGATGAGGTGGACTGCAGGTGCAGCAATATTCCAAATCAATATATTTTAAGGTTAAAAGGGCAAAAATTTTATATATAGCATTTTTTAAATTCATTGCAAATAACAACTTGATTTAATCACATATATTTTCTAAGACTTACATTAAATTAAAAATGACAAATTATATCATCGGATTTCGGTTTTAAAATGTTCCATTAGCCACTTTACAAAAAAAAAAATTGGTCAACTTTAAGCAAATCGTCTGACACATTCATGTCTACATGAACATTCCCAACTTAAATCCTATTTAATAACAATTGCAGAAATACTAAATTCCAAAAATTCTTCACCTGAAATACTTCAAATAAATCCTTAACGAATTCCTAACATTCAAATTGTGTGACTAAAAAAATATATATGAATTTAATCTGAGATTTCCTTATGCAAACTTGTTGCATACGAGTACATGCAAAAGCATTTTCCATTTGTCTGCTCTTATTTGAACTCATGTAAGCCATTTTATTACACTGCAAATACATGTTCCAGATGTTTGTTGAAATGCTTAAGGACATATTTATGGAATAGCAACAACAAAAATGGTTTGTGCATTCTAAGGGTTATTGTTGTGCTTCATGCATAACGACAGTCTAACTGTGTGCGTACTTCAAAAAGTGTTTGTGTGTACGGGTGTGTATTTTATTGCACGCTCAACACACAATTGTTTTTGTTTTTTTTTCGACACGTGCCATGTTGCAAAGGTTGTTGATGTCACTGGATGGTTGCCAATAATATAAATACATTTTGATAAGATCATGTGCAACACTTTTGTGGCAATATTAGTGTGGCAGGATTTTGTTAAGGAAACAGTTTATAAAATGTTAAAGAACTATTCTTATGGCTAATATGTTATTTCAGTTCTTAAACCTTGTCATATGCATTAGAAAAAAAAAATAACAGTTATAGGACACTTTCGAAATCACTGACGAAGTTGTTGATCTGTTGACAGCAATTATAAGTAGACTTTTTTAAGGCATAAGGAATATCTTAAATATTTTAGTTAAAATAATTAATTTAAAAATTAAAGAACAATGTTTTAAACACTTTTTTGATTCAACTGTTTTAGTTTCACTGCTTTTTGACTTTAGTGCTCAATATTTTCTTATTTTCAAATATAATAAAATATTTGTTCAAGGAGTATATTTTCTAAAAATCACTTTTTTCATAAGTAAGTTTCCTTTTTTTATATGAAAAGCCCTAAAGCTTAAGAATTGTATATTAAAATAATATTGGAAGGTCAATAATATATAAAAATCAGTAAGTAAACTTCCTTAAAATTACCTTTGTTTTAAAAAGTATATTTAAAGAAAAGACCTTTTTAAATGAAGTTCCTTTTCAAAATGTAACTTTTAAAGAAATACATTTCTGATATATAACCATTGCAAAAATACCTGTTGGAAAAAGTTCCTTTTCAAAAAAGTACTTTTTCAAAAAAGTGCCTCTTCAAAAATGTACCTTTTCATAAAAGTACCTTTTCATAAAAAGCACCGTTTAAAAAAAATACATTTTCAAAAAAATGCCTTCTGGAAAAAGTACCTTTTTAAAATAATACTTTTTCGAGCAAGTACCTTTTTAAAAAAGGACCTTTTCTAAAAAGTGCTTTTCAAAAAAAAATTTTTTTCGAATAAGTACTCCTTCAAAAAATTACCTTTTCGAAAAAGTACTTTTTCAAAAAGTACCTTTTCAATAAAGCACCGTTTAAATATAACACATTTTCAAAAAAGTGCCTTCTCGAAAAAGTACCTTTTCAAAATAGTACCTTTTCAAACAGGTACCTTTCCGAAAAAGGTGCATTTTCAAAAAAGTACCTTTTCAATAAAGCAACGTTTAAAAAAAATTCATTTTCAAATAAATTCCTTCTCGAAAAAGCAACGTTTAAAAAAAATTCATTTTTAAAAAAGTGCCTTCTCGAAAAAGTACCTTTTCAAAATAGTACTTTTTCGAACACAACTACATTTTCAAAAGAGGATCTTTTCTAAAAAGTCATTTTCAAAAAATACCATTTCGAATAAGTACCCCTTCAAAAATTACCTTTTCGAAAAAGTACCTTTCGAAAAAAGTACCTTTTCAAAATGTACCTTTTCAAAAAGTACCTTTTCAAAAAGTACCTTTTCAAAAGAGTACCTTTTCAAAAGAGTACCTATTCAATAAAGCTCAGTTTAAAAATAATACATTTTCAAGAAAGTGCCTTCTCGAAAAAGTACCTTTTCAAAATATGTAGTACCTTTTCGAACAAGTACCTTTCCGCAAAAAGGTGCCTTTTCAAAAAAGTACCTTTTCAATAAAGCACCGTTAGAAAAATAAATCCATTTTCACAAAAGTGCTTTCTCGAAAAAGTACCTTTTCAACATAGTACCTTTTCCAACAAGTACCTTTTCAAAAAAAAGGACCTTTTCTAAAAAGTCCTTTTCAAAAAAATGTCTTTTCGAATAAGTACCCCTTTCGAAAAAAGTAACTTTCGAAAAAAGTAACTTTCAAAAAAAGTAACTTTCGAAATGAGTACCTTTTCAAAAAGTACCTTTTCAAACAATAACTTTTTTCTGAAAAGAACTTTTAAAATAATAGACTTTCTTTAAAAGCACCTTTTCAAAGAACATACAAATTTTAAGAGAGTACACTTAATGAACTAAAATTTAAAAAGGGTACATACATTTTCTACTAATTGCTAAAAAAAATTATTTAAAGTACTTTCCCCATAAGTGTACTTTTCTCACAAAGTTCACTTCTTAAAAAATTCAGTTATTCCAAAAGCAACTTTCAAAAGTAACTTTTCCCAAACTACAATTGCAAAAATGACGTCTTGGAGAGATACTTCGCTGCGTTACATACGGAATGACAAAGTGAATATACCCTCCAATTCCTTTTTGGAGGGTATAAAAGAACCTTTAATATCATTGACCATGTTTTCGAACTAAATATTTAGAAAATATCGTCACTAAACAGTCACTAAACATTTTCAAATTAATAAATTGTGGGTTGGCACAATAAGTGGTTTAATTTTCATTGTATTAATTTCATTTCATTTTAATATTGCCAAGTGTACATTTAAGAACTTTTTCGCCAAGTGTATTGTACTACAACCCTAATATTTCTGTTTTATATGCAAATGAAGGGCCATGTGAGATATTCGTTCTGTCCTTAGCAGCCGTATAACTGGCGCTATTATTGGCTCGTTATAAAATCTACACAAACACACATATTCTAACAAGTACTTTTATGCTCAACTATTTCTTTCGTTTACTACTTAGCAAGCCAACAAACTTAAACAACTGTTGCTGCAACATCAACAGTGGCACTACATACTAGCGCATACATACTGGTGCATGCCTCGGCATGCACACTTTGTTTTAGACTTTATTGATTGACATTAATATGAAACAGTGAAGTAGAGGAAAAAAATTTAATTAGCTTTTAAAGAGTTTCTTTTTTTTCTATTTTTTTGCAATTTCTTTTGTATTTCTTTTTTTTTCGTAATTTCAATAGCTATAAAAACTTAATAGCATTTTTCCTCTATAAAAGAACAAGTGTTATATTTGCCAATAATATGTGAGGTGCAATAAAGAGGGTAAATAGTGTTTTAAAACACTAGTAGTAATATTCACACATAATTATTATTAAGCGATATTTAGAGAGACAATAGATTCAGTTATAAACTGCAAAATACTTTCAATTGTGTTTTTCAACAGAAGCAACATTTAAGTTTTTTTTTTTTTTTTTTTGTATTATATGTAAATTTATAATTTACAAAAAATCGTATATAACAATGAAAAATTAAAATCGAACTTTCACAGGCGCTATTCCCTTCCCACAACGAATTTTCCCAGTTCCAGCACCATGTACGCATGAGTAGAGATCATCCCTTGAGTGCCAGTCCTAATTTAAAAAAAGATATATATATATATACAAATTTTTTTAGATTTTTTTGTTTGTTGCTGTCCAAATATCCCAGTTTGTGGCCAGTCACAACAGCAAATTTCTTCTTGCCCTTGTATGTATTGATGAGAGACAACCAGTTTAATAAAAAGTGAATATAAAATATTACTAAAAATTATATAACCGAAAGTGTGTATAACAAAAGCTGGTAACACTGAACAGAGCATTAGAAAGGGCTTCCAAGCAATTAGGTATCAAACATCTTTACTATAATAATACAAGTGAAAACGTTATATTCGACCGGGTCGAATCTTAAATACCCTCCAAGCATTTAGTAAGTAAATTTAAAATGTTTAACTTGGTGAGACAGATTTTCTTTAAGACATTTCTGTACCCAATTCTAGATCTCCATTTTGGGAGAGTCATTCCGGGAAGGGCCGTGCAAGATCAGAGAACATCTCATAGGCTTCAGGAATACAAATTGTTCAATATTAACACTATTTTCGCATTCAATATCGTACGTCAACGCCTACAAAAGGGGGCATGGTTCAAAAATAGACAATATCATGTTTTCCACAGACGAACGTATGGGCATTGCCAGATCGTCTTAGACTTCATCACTGATCAAGAATATATATACTTTATGGGGGTCCAATTCTCTTTGGAGGGTATTAAAACTGTATTTAAACGGGGTTGCTCTGGCAAGGGCTGTGGGGGAGACATTTCACCTTTGCCATAAAACTCTAAAAATAAATGTTTGGGATAATTAAATAGAAGATATAAAACAAAGAAAAAATTTTTGATAGGTTCATTTAGGGGGAAAAGGGGAAGGAGCGGGTAGGGCAGTGGAGACGTGGTGGTTACGTCTCAGCTTCGTCATTAAAGCTTAAAAATGTTATTTTCAAGGAATGTAGGCTTAAGTAAAACAATTTGTTAAATTTTTACACTATTTTTGCATACAATAACGCCCACTAAAGGGGGCGGGGTCCAAACAATTTTTTTTTTTCATTTTATGGCTCCAAGTTTAAAGCGTTATCATTTGCTTAACAAAATTACAAAAAATATATATAAAAATTATGTTGTTTTTTAGAGGTTGGTTTAGTTCTTCTTAGGGGAACTATTTTTCCTCTTGCCCGATTTAGCCCATCTCCGAACTTAGCCTGTGCTATCCTTCAAGATATATTTATACCAAATTTCAAGAGTCTGACTCTTTTCGTTTGGAGTGAATCGTGATTTCCACAGACAGACGAACGGACACGCTCAGATCGTCTTAGATTTCATCACTGATCAAGAATATATATGCTTTATGGGGTCCCAGATGGTTATTTCGCTGCGTTATACATGGAATGACGAAGTGAATATCTATACCCCCCCCCCCCCATTTCTTTTTTAGAGGGTATAAAATAATTGTTATTTTTAAAACCAAAATTCAGGAAAAAAAACGGCTCATTTACACAATTTCATTTCCACACTTATGCTGACCTCATACTAAAGGGTGTCCTAGATTGCGGTGGCATTTTAATTTTAATAAAAAATATACATATATATTTTTTTTTAGATATTAAACATATTTTTGCTTCAGTTTATTACAACTGGGTTCCAGTTAACAATGAAAATTTATGTCTTTCAAATGAAGAAATTAAAGTTTTTCATATGTACGCTGTCAGATACGATAGCACAAAATATATTTTGCCTCAATTTCGTTTCAGCATGGGATGTAATCCTGTAATTTTTCTTGTCTATGTAGATAAAATGAAAGCACACTTTTGTTTAAATATATAATTAAAAACTTCAATTTTTCGAGTTATGAAAATGTTGCATTAAGGGAGCGATAGTGTTCCCAGTTCTTGCAATTTTCATTTAGGCGATTTCTATTGTCGAAAAATTTCCTACGGGGAAATATCGAACGAAATTTCCATACAATTTAATTAAAAATTTCTCTCGATATCGGATGCCTTAAATTTCGCCTCTAGTGCCTAAAATTTGAAATTATTTGTTGGTGGTCTGCATGATTTTGTAAAGGCTTTCGCTGTGCAATGCGGCGTATACTTTATTTTTTGCCTATTAACTAGCAGTTTTTGTATTACTAATACGCCCTTGTTATCAAATTACTTGCTAAAAAGAATCGTCCCATTAGTAGACAATAGAATTTTTTTTAATGTGCCCAGCAATCAGCAAATGACCTCTACATATGCAGATACGAGGGTTGGTCAAACAGTATATGACATTTTAAATGAATCTCATGTTTTTATATAAAAAAGTTATTTTCTATTTCTATTGTATTCTGATATTTTTAAGCTTAAGGTCTCTTTATTTTAATTTAATTTTTAATTTCAATATTTCGTCACTATTTTGTGCGACTTGTTCAGGAAATTAATTATTTTATTTAATATGAAAAAAAAAATATTTTGGTTATGAAACAAATAATTAATTTCCTGAAGAAGTCACACAAAGGAGTGACGAAATATTGAAATTAAAAATTAAATTAAGATAAAGAGACCTTAAGCTTAAAAATATCAGAATACAATAATAATTAAAAAGAGGTTAAAAAACCAGAAGAATTTTTATTTTCTATTTCTCCAATGTTTCTAAATTTTTTTGTTCCTTCCGATATATATGATTTGAAACATGTCTGAAGATAAATTTCGAAATATATATCCCTAGACACAAACCAAGTACGTTAACAGAGCCCTGTTATTATGTTAACATAGCGCTTAACAGTTGGATTTTTAATAAAGAAATTTGGATTTTAGCGAAATTTCATATATGGAATTTCTCTAAAGGATGAATTTTTTTTATGTTTAAACATCTATATTTTTCACAATACAATCACAAATTTAGAGTAAGATCAAATCGGTGTGAGCTATATATGAGTGTATTAGTGTAATCATACGGACAACAAGGAGTACAGAGAAACTTAACAACTGCATAGAAATACACTCAACACCACCTAGTGGGCAATAGACTTATATCCAACTAGCTCATTCGCTCAGTTTTGACAAGAACCTCTGATCAAACCCATTTAAATTACATAGGTTTGACAAGAACCTTAAATCAAACCTATGTAATTTAAATGGGTTTGATCAGAGGTTCTTGTCAAAACTGAGCGAATGAGCTAGTTGGACACCAGTCTACAAAACATCTAATTTTAATAACTTTTATAAAGATTTTTTTTCACTTTTAATATGATATTGACTAAAACAAAGCAAAATAAGGAAAACAAAAACAATAAAATTGCCAAACTAAAAGTCTTCTTCGTCTTTGAGATTGTCATTCATACGGACAATAAGAAGTGAAGAGAAACTTAAAGGCTGCACATAAACACCATCTAGTGTGCAATAGTAGCTACTAATTTTCATTAACATATAGTTGGGCTAGCGCTGTACAGTTCGAAAGCCATTGCTGTAAAGTAACTACATGCATTACATTTCAGTAAACAGCTGATTAATAGCTTTTTTATTACTAAAATGAGAATATGTGGGCGATACCGTAACGGTATTGAGATTTCACTTCGAGGCAAACTTCCAACTTTGCAATCTGGCCTGAACCATTTCTTTTGTTTCAATTTTCAAATGTTTCCTATATGATATTATTTGGATTTATTGCCTTGCCCTTGTATTTTACTATTGATTTTGGTGGCTTTGGTGTTTGTGGTTTACAAAATGTACGATTTGTCTAAAAGTGGAAAATTGATTTTATATGTTTTTAATTTCTGTGGTTTTGTTGATGACTTTATTTTTATTTTTAGTGAATTTTTTTTCTTTTTTGTTAAACGAAAATTTAACAATTTGTGGTGCCAAATAAATTGCAATTCATTCTTATATACATCTCGTTGTTATATTTAATAAAATACCTTTAACTTTAAGTGCTGTCTTCGTTCTTTGTCGCATTTACAATAAAATCAGTTAAGGACGTTATATTCGACCGGGTCGAATCTTGAATACCCTCCAAATATTTAGTAAATAAAAACTCTATTTTTATTTTTATTAAAATTTAAATATTTATGGCATTTGGCTTAAATAAACAAGAAAAAAAATTACTTTAATACGGTCGTTTCCAATGTCTTGGGAGGAGGATGGCTGAGACACCTTTCCCTCAGCATAAAAACTCATGCATTAATATTTTATATTAACGTGCAAAAAAGGGACTGAGATAAGTTAAAAATGTTTAACCGGCCGGGTCACAGTTCCTTTAAGATATTTCGGTGCCCAATTTTAAAACTCTATACAGGGTCACTCCGAAAAAGGCTTTGGGGGATACATCTCACCTTTATCGTAAAAACTTAAGAACTAAGTTTTCGGGATAATTAAGTGTAGACATTTTTTTTTTATAAGGTCATTTAGTGGGTAAAGGGGGTGGAGGGGTAGGGTAGAGAATGATCAGGGAACATATTGCGTTTGTCGTAAAAGCTTATAAATTAACCCCCTTATTCATAAAAGTTATGAGATTCTAATAACAGCGTAATAAAACTAAATTTCATATGACATTTGCTCTATTACACTCTTATAAACCTCTCATCATTTTTATGAATAAGGGGATAAATTTTTAAAGAATGTAGGCTTCAGGAATACAATTTCTTAAATGTTTACACTATTTTTCTATATAATATGTAACTTCCCACTAAAGGGGTCGTGGTCAAAAAATAGACTATATCGTGCTTTCGACAGACGGACGTATGGTTATTGCTAGATCGTCTTATACTTCATCACTGCTCAAGAATATATATACTTTATGGGGTCTAATTCTTTTTGGAGGTTATTAAAACTGTATTTTGTCGCGGCCGTGGGGAGACATTTCACCTTTGCCATTAAACTCTAAAAATAAATTTTTGAGATATTTAAGTGTAAAAAAAATTTTTTTTTATAGGGTCATTTAGGGCGAAGGGAAAGAAGGGGCTAAAGCTTAAAAATGTTATTTTTAAGGAATGCAGGCTTAAGTAAAACAATTTGTGAAATTTTTACGCTATTTTTCCATATAATAATGCCCACTAGAGGGGGCGGGGTCTAAAAATTACTTTCTTTTTAATTTTATGGCTTCAAGTTTAACGCGTTGGATCTTCATTGACATAAAAATATATCATTTGCTAAACAAATATATGTACCAAAATATTAAAGGTTGATTTAGTTCTTCTTAGGGGAACTCTTTTCCCGTTGGTTCGGTTCGGTCTTTTTTTCGAAATTGAACTGTGCTATCCTTCAAGATATATTTTGCACCAAGCTTCTAGGGTCTGGCTCTTTTCGTTTGGACTGAATCGTGATTTCCACAGACGGACGCACGGACATGCTCAGGGGGCAAATTACGGCACTCGATATCGATCGGAATTTGTATATAAAATGTATTGAAATATCGATCGTTATTGAATGCGGTAATTTGGCCTCTGATCGTCTTAGATTTCACCACTGATCAAGAATGTATATAATTTATGGGGTCTTAGAGGGATATTTCGCTGCGTTACATACGGAATGACAAAGTGAATTACCCTTCAGGTTTTTCTTGGAGTGTATAAAAGCACATTTTCGATCATCTAGTGTTTCAATTTTAATTGTCGGTGCTGTTGGCTGAAGTAGTAGAACACTAGACTATGAAGCGGAGGGTCGTGAGTTCGAGCCCGCGCTGAGTCATGAAATATTGTGTTGAATTCTTCTGATCAGCATTAGTGCGTGGTTGTGTTAGTTGTTGCCAGCCTGTTTCAATGATGAAGGCATAGTCACTGGTCAGTGAACACAATTGGCAGCGAATGACACTATCATGTATTAAAAGCAGAGTAACAGTACCCACCTTCGTCGGCACTGTAGCAAAAAGTAGCCGGCGAAGTAAAAGGTTGAAATAGCTACAAAAAAAAAACTGTCTATCGCCTTATCTTTCCTAATGTGTCCCCCCAATACTATACCCTCGTTTTCAGTTCCGGCGCAATGCATTGCATATGTAGGGGTCGTCCCCTGAGCGCTGGTCCTACTCCAAAAAAAAAAAAAAACTGAATTTCAGAACGGAATTTAAGTTGTACAGGCCCCTTTCAAATATTTACCGCGTTCGAGAATAATTTTCTGTGTCGTCTAAAAAGCAGGCGTGTTACCGAAACCGATCTGCTTGCCAACCAAATATGATGTGGTGTGATGTAAATTGCTTCCAATTAGAAAAAACAGAACAAGGCAATGAAAAGTTTCTATTTTATATGAAAGTGGGACAATTTGTTAAAAATATAATTATGCTGCTTTAGAAGAAAAATCATACTTAGCTGAATAACACGATTAGTCGGTTATTTATTTGTGTCAGACTCAATAGCGAAAAACGTATTCAATCATATTTTAATGGAAACTTTTGATAGCGATCACTTTCTGATTTCTAAATTATGATATACAATTTCTTGATTTCCATTTATTCCTTACCTTTCAGTATTATTTTAGTAATAGTTCTTTAAATTTTAATTCTTTTTTTATGTAAAAATTTCCAGTTTTCTAAAATTTCACCACTCCTTTCGAAAGGCTTCTTCAGGATAATATAACATCTTTTTTTTTAACAATGTAACTAGATTTTTATAAAAAAAATCTCCATTTATATGAAAATTTCCTTACAGCGAAATCTCTTGTTTCCACTAAAGAGCAAAGTTTTTTAAATTCTTAGCACGACTTTAAGTACAAGTTTCAACTCATGCAGGGTTTTTTTCTTTGGTTTTTCTTTTCTCCCATTTTTCTAATCAAATTATCGTTTACACAATGACTGTTTGTTATGTGCAAACACGTTCTGTAGTCATTTGGCTCCATAAAACTTTCCGTACAAATAGTTTTTCCATTAAAGTTTTGTACAAAATCCACTCGTAGCTAAGCCCCATTATAAGCATTTCATGTTGATGCGGCTTTTGCCGTTTATTCATTTTGTTCTCATGTCTGTCCCATATGTTGGGGCAACAACATGAAACAAACAAACAAAAAACAAAAGATGTTGTGTTTTTATAGACTCTCGTATGGGGCATTTTATTGGTATTTCCGTTGAAGTTATAAAATAACGAGTGTTAGTCATTATGAGGATGTGGATGTTTAAAGATATTGTGTATTGAATGGTTTTTTTTATGCAAATTAAAATTGATTTTATTTTTTGGGGTGGTCACTTTCCGATAAAATTGGATGGATCTGGTTAAAATGTTGTACAATAATATGAGACTTAAAACAATGTGTAGCACGTTTCGAATACATGAAAATTGTAAATACAGTTTTGATTAACAAGAAGATGACGAAACTTGAAAGGAATTTTAAATTTGGTTTTCGTATCTGTCTTTTGGTGTTTTCAAAAATTTTAAAATAAATAAATGGTTTTGACTTTTTTTTGGCCACAATTACTCTGCATCAGCGAAAGTAAAGGATAATGAATTTTACAAAAATATTGAATAATTGTGTTATCATTCTGGCGACACGTGAGCAATTTAAAACGCCAGTTTTTATATATAAACTGGCATAAAATTGTCTGTTTATCACATCAATAATAGTGTTGTGACTTACTTCCCACGACGCACAGTGGGATTTGTTCATACAATGTTTGGCAAAAAATATAAGGAGTGCTCGTAGAATGTTGAAATTTTGCTCTGAGCCTTTGGTTAGCTCAATTAAGAAAAATATAAAGTTTCATTAAAATTGGCCACGCCCACTACCCACCGCCCATAGAAACCAAAATTTATTTTTGGCCCAAAGTTTTTGAAATTTGGCAAAGAGCCTTTAATTACCTCCATTAAGAACAAAATAAAGTTTCATCAAAATTTGCCACGCCCACTACCCACCGCCCATAGAAACCAAAATTTATTTTTGGCCCAAAGTTTTTGAAATTTGGCACAGAGCCTTTTATTACCTCCATTAAGAACAAAATAAAGTTTCATCAAAATTTGCCACGCCCTAGTGGGCGGTAGTCCCACCGCCCATCGAAACCAAAATTTATTTTTGGCCCAAAGTTTTTGAAATTTGGCAAAGAGCCTTTTATTACCTCCATTAAGAACAAAATAAAGTTTCATCAAAATTTGCCACGCCCACTACCCACCGCCCATAGAAACCAAAATTTATTTTTGGCCCAAAGTTTTTGAAATTTGGCAAAGAGCATTTTATTACCTCCATTAAGAACAAAATAAAGTTTCATCAAAAATTTGCCACGCCCACTACCCACCGCCCATAGAAACCAACATTTATTTTTGGCCCAAAGTTTTTGAAATTTGGCACAGAGCCTTTTATTACCTCAATAAAAAATAAAATAAAGTTTCATCAAAATTTGCCACGCCCACTACCCACCGCCCATAGAAACCAAAATTTATTTTTGGCCCAAAGTTTTTGAAATTTGGCACAGAGGCTTTTATTACCTCAGTTAACGCCCACCACTAATTACTTTTGTAATATTTTTATATATAAAATTTCATGAATTTGCAGACAAATTTTACGATTTTATAAAAGATTATTAATTATTTAAACTTTTTTTTAATTGATAATATGGAGTCTTACCTTTCATTTTATTATAGCGGGAGCATCTAGCACGACCGAGCAACCCTTTTTTTCATCTAAGCGAACTTTATAATTTTTTTTTTAAATACTCAGAAAAGGCTATAGGTATTTGAAAAAATCACTCTTCAAATCAGAGCAATAAAATTGTCTTGCGTACAAACACTATAGAAGTGGCTAAACAGTTTTCAATATTTTGGACCAAAATTTACATGTGACTTTACTTCATTATTTCAAAGACAAATAAACATTTTTTTGGGATACAATTTATGGATTCTTCATACTGAATCAATTTTGTACAAAACTGCATCATTATATTTTTAAATTTTATGTGTCGAACATATAACTTATTGCACAAAAAATCCCACTGTGCGACGTCCATGATAGCGATCAAGTCATGAATGAAATAAAAATATTTTCAAAAGGCTTTAAGAACCCACATCTAATCATTTTAACACAAACTTGTTAAAAAACAATAAATTATAATAAACTTATTCAGTCTGATTGTGTAAGACGTTGGCGTTTACGCCAAAGACGTTTTTTGTACAAGATTAAATAAACACACATTCAGTTTTTTTTAATCTAGTATGAAAAACGTCTGAGGCGTAAACGCCAACGCCTTACACAATCACGGGGACTAATTCACAAGTAACTGTAACCAGCCAATGTTTTTTTTGTAAATTAAAATAAAATGAAAAACGTTCTCAACGACCTTAAGTATAAAATAATTCAAACCAAAAAAGTTTGGCTTAGGTATGATGAAACAAAGAATTCAGAAAAATAGGACTAGGAGAAAATAATCAAAATGGCAACACGGATATTAAAATAAAAATGTGTTACCAACAGATTGATACAGTTCTCGTATGCAATTTCCTAATAAAATTTTTATTAATAAAATTTTTTATCATATTCAAACTAATCCACAGGGACGAACGTGTAATCAAATTATAATTTTTTTAAGAGATTAGTTGCCCAGGTTTCTAATCAGAGAAAGTTACTTGAGTCTAAAGTGGGAATCGAGCCTGCAGCCCCTATACTGATCGGCTGGCCCTCTACTCTCTGCTTCTATTGACTATTGAAGCACTCAGTTACAGTAACTACGGGAAATTTTATTTAAGGCCCAATCTAAATAGTTTGATGACTTATTTACAACAATTTCATAATCATTTAACAAAAATTCTTAAAAAAAACAATTATTTGCAAATTTAAAAATTAAACTTGAGTTTAAAAAAAATTCTTATCATAATAAATTTTTTTATTATTACCAAAGGGATCTATTAAAAATATGTGTGAAACAAAGTGTTCGCCACGATTTCGGTGCCATAAATCTCTCGTCTATATTTTCAATGACTTTGGGGAATAACTGAGTTTAAATATCCTCAATGTGGCGAATTAACTCATCCTTTAACTCTAGGCTTCCTCTTGGCTTCTGGACGTACACTTTTTCTGCTAAATATCCTTAAAATAAAAAGAAGCCCCACGGTGTTAAATCACATGAACGTGATGCCGAATTAACATCAATAAGACGTGAGATATCACGGCCATTCAATTTCTCTCGCGAAAGAGCCACAGTTGTGTTGGCTGTGGGGCAAGCGGCAACATCCTGCTGAAACCACCTATTTACATCCTGTTTCCGGCTTCTAAAACTAATCACGCGACAGCGAATATCATTCACGACAGTTACTTAGCCGACCTCATTTTTAAAGCAGCCCATAAACCTCACCAAACAGTCACTCTTCGTGGCTTTTCAACAATCACTCGTGGATTCTCATATCACCAAAAGCGGCAATTCTGCTTGTGAAAGAGTGCTGGCGCAAAAAAATCACGATCTCCACCAAATGCATTTCGATTCCAACTCCCCCCTTTTTCGTAAAAGGCTTCAATAGTCTTAACGCTTAACTGTGTACCTCTCCATGATTGAATTGGTCAAACCCTAGAGCAAAAAGAAATATCAAATTAAGTTGGGCAAAAAAATGTCACCTTAAAGTGTGACCCTCAATTAACATCGTGCGTTTTAAATGAGTTATTGCCCTCAATTTTCGTTTAGGGGTAAAAATTGCATTAAATGTTATTATCGGCGGAGCAGCATTTGATTTTGTCATCCAGCTCGTAAAAGAATAAAGTGCCATAAATTATTTTTTGCAATTTAATTGTTATTTTTGCAATGCTGATGTTAATAAAAATTTAATCAAATAAATATATCCTATTTGTGCACTCATTTTTTTTTTAAATTAAAATCTATTGATTTGGAATATTTCTGCACCTGCAGTCCACCTCATCAATCACTTTTAAATTTTATGTTAATTTTAATAATCCTGCCTGATATAGGATTCATGTTATGGCTCCCAAATATCCTGCAGATTGTTATTGCACGCACAGTTTGTGGCCTCAATTGCATCTTAATTCATGCCATTAAACGAACATTTGTTAGCCATTAATAACCTGATTTAAACAATGAGACAATTGAATATCGACTGCAAGCAAAAAATTCTTACGAACACACTTCGCATACACACACACACTTAAATTGAACAATAATTATACAATTTAATGAATACAATCAACAGCTAGAAAAGAACAGCAGCTGCTGCCTAAACAAACAAGAAATTACTTGTAACTTAACAAAAATATTAATTAAAGAAAAAAAAGAAGAAAAGAAAAATATACACAAAATGAAAGCAAACGAGCCTTCAGCACGTTTAAATTGAAAACAATTTAAAAAAGTTGTGCAAACAAAATCAGGTGTTTTTAACAATTTCTTTAAAAAAGTTTGCTTTAAAATTTATATAAATAAATCTGAATAATTAAAACTCATCATAGTGCAATTGCATAGCCTGCAGTGAATTACTAAAAACTTCCTTAAATAAAAATCAAAATGAAATTAATGATTTTATTCGCACTTCTGGTGGTCGTTTTTGTGGTGGGAACTTCAGCCCAACGTGGATGTCCTCAGGCAGCTCGTAAGTATTCGCATTAGAAATGTTACTTTTTAACACGCACAATCGATCTCACTATTTGATGTTGTAATTGAAGGTCCTGCTACTTGTGTTGGGCCCCGCAATGTAGGCAACAGATGTGCTGCAAATCCGCCACGTAGAATGTGGTATTATAATGCTGCCACTCGTCGTTGTATCGAAATGCCTCATTTGGGTTGCGGTGGAAATTCGAATCGTTGGTGCTCTCTGGCCTACTGTGAACGTGCCTGTGTACGTCGCACTGGTTAGAACTATTTTGGAAATTGTATCGAAAATATAAATAAAAATAAAATAAATAAATCATTTTTGCAAAAAAAATTTGTGTTCAAAAATCTATTTTAAAACAATTTAACTATTTATTTTCTATAATTGCAGTTGGAAAAAAAAATATAATAAATAACTTTCGTTAAATCTGAGCAGTTTTTTGTCAAGCAGGCAATAACACTCTTTGAAGGTGGTTTGTTAGGCTTTTGTTCCCTTCAGTAAAAATCATTTTAATTACAAACGTTCACATGTACTTAAGTATAACAGAATTCAAACCAAAAAAGTATGGAACAAAAAATTCTGAAAAATGGGACATGAAGAAAATAATCAAACGGCAACCCGAGTATGAAAACATAAATGTGTTACCAACAGGTTTATACAGTTCTCGTATGGAATTTCGTAGTAAAATTTGTATAAATAAAAATTGTTATCATTTTCAAACGAATCCAGAAGGACGAACGTCTAATCAAATTATAATTTTCTTAAGAGATTAGTTGCCCAGACTTCTAATCAGAGAAAGTGGGAATCGAACCTGCAACCCCTATACTGATAGGCTGGCCCTCTACTCTCTACTTCTATTGACTATTGAGGCATTCAGTTACAGAATTTACGGGAAATTTTATTTAAGGCCCAATCTAAATACTTAGATGACAGCAGGTTAAAAACTACAGACTGTCTGAAATAGAATACGAGTACATGTATTTATAATGAGAATAATTATTGTCACGGCTATAAGGCAGGTTGTTGTCCATGCTACTCTTGTGGTGGCAATCAAATCAACTAATTTCTGTACCATATTCAACTAAGAATATATATACTTTATGGGGTCTCAGATAGATATTTCGCTGCGTTACAAACGGAATGACAAAGTGAATATACCCTCCAATTCTTTTTCGGAGGGTATAAAAATCAGAAAGATCAAAATGGTGGGCAGGAAAGGAATAAATGCGCTTCTCTACTCCAGCCATACGACGCTGAAGGCCTACACAAGATTCGGTGTACGATAATTTTACTTGTTTTAAATTGTTTTTTAGTGCTAGAAATTTTTTGCGCTATTGCCAAGTATTTCATTTACACTTGTAAGTTTTATCCTTAAGTCTACAGCCAGACTAAATACATTTAATCTTTTTGTTCTGAATAGCAAAAAGTTCAAGGCTTAGATCAAATGGGAAAGAAATGCTGCCATATATAATTTTTTCTGTTTTTTTACACAATTTATCAATTGAAATAGTAGAACACGGCAAAAAGAAAGTCAAGGTCATGAAAAGATAAAAATATAAATACAAGTAAATAGGTTTTTCTTAAAAGCATGTAAGAAATATTTTAATAAATGCAGGACGTGCATGTACACGTACTTAAGACAACATGATTTAAGTTGAGAAAAAGAAACAATCTCAGTGCAGGCATGTATTCAATAGCGCAATAGAAAAGTTAAAACCTTTAATTGAGTTTCTAAAACAAAATGCATGACAAACACTAGTAATTTATATGTAAAATTAAAAGTTGTAGTTCTTTAAAAGTATTTATAAAAAAATTGTCACCTAAGCAATTTATAAACATAAACCCCGGTATTCATAACATTTAAAATGAGTTTGAAATGTATTTTAATAAAAAAATTTCATACAAAATTTTCTTAAATTAGATTTGAAATACGTTTTATTTTTTTATGAATATGGGGGAAAATATTTGTAAGGAACTTTTATTATTAAAATGTGAGCAAAAAATTCATTGATTTTTATTTTTTTTCGTGGAACGGCGCAAAGGGTATGAACCCCACTGATGCAATACATACAAAGAAGGGCATAGTTTTGAATGGATAGATGAAGCAAGATGAAAACATAGAGAATGTATTTTAGTTATTTTATTCTATACAAACGAGTACATTTTCTTGTTACTTTTCAACAAATTAATTAATGAATATTATATTGTGCACATCTGCACAACAAGACCTTTTAAATTATATATAATTTATCAATATCGGTGAATGATAAAGTGCTTGAAAGTGTACCACAAATATATGAACGGCATAATTATTTGTAAAATTTTGCTGGCGAATTTTTTTACAGTACATACGAAGAAGGGTATGCAACTTTTCTAATAAAATTTTTATAAATAAAAACTGTTATCCCATTCAACTAAGCCACCTAATGATTGGTGACAAACAAACATAGTTTTGAAGAGATCATTTTATTTATTTTATTCTTTATAAGTGCTTAGATTTTCCTGTTATTTTTCAACAAATTAATTTTTTATATTGTGCACATCTGCACAACAAGACCTTTCATATAATATACGATTTATCAATATTAGTGAATGATAAATCCGTGAAAGTGTACCACAAAAATATGTACGACATCATTACATGTAAAATTTCTTCGCTGGCTAATTTTGGTTACAACACCAACGAAGAAGGATATGCAACTTTTCTAAAACAATTTTCATAAATAAAAACTGTTATCACATTCAACTAAGCCACCTGTCAAAGAAATCTAGTTTTACACACAAACAGTTTCTAGATATTATTTCTCTCGACTGTAAAGTTCTGAATGCTTGTAGGTAATAAAAGAATGATCAGATATTTTAATAATATCATTTGTGCACAACAGCAGATAATTAAATTTGAAATGATATATTATTTGTCTATGTGGGCTAAAAATTTAAGGTGTAAAAGGGATAACAAAAACTTGTGCTACCTAAATAGACGAAATGTTACTTTACTCGCCGTGTAATAAGTTTACCTATCATCAGATCGGGCATGTTATTATTTATAAAAAAAAAAATTAATACAAAATATTTGCACACAGGAATGTGTGCAAATATTTTGTATGTGTATGTGTTCATACTTCTCGTATGAAATTTCCTAATAAAAATTTGTATAAATAAAAACTTTTGTCATATTCAATTTAGCCACTTAATAAAAGGTGGTAAACAAACATACACGTGAGTACTAATGCTGAAAGTGCTGTGGCCTTCGAAAACAACTGTTCTGCTCTGCTGTGTAAATTAAATAATTGAAAACTGCTGTATCTTGGAATATTTCTCACGTTTTTCTGAATTTAAAAAGGAAATAATTTTTTTTAAATCTGCCAACTAATAATTGTTTTGTTTTTTAAATATTTTCAGCAAATAAAAATGTTTGTGGCAAAATTAAGTAAAGGGTAATTAATGTTATAATAACAGTTTCATTTTAAAGCTCAGAAAGAAACTGGAGATGGATGCCAAATCCAGCTCTAAACAATCACCTGAATATATAAAAATATCAAAATCATTTTTTTTTTTCAGCACTTGGAAGAGGATTTCAACATAAACAATCCACCGTCTTATATTTTCCTGCTGTCTGTTGAAATATTCTGGGACATTAACAGCTCTAAGTATTCACAGTTTATCAACACAAACATTTATATCCTATTTGCATGCCTGTGCATGCGTGTGCATGCTTTCTTAATTCTGTTTTGAAATACTGGAAATGCTAGTAATTGAAACATCTTTGCTGGCTGCTTGCACGCACATAATTTTTTTTTTATTTTTTTTGTACAGAATATGATAAATTGCTTCTATAATTCATTGCAAAGTGTGTGTGTGTGTGTGTGTGTGTGTGTATAAGGTCCCATACACATGCATGCAAAAGCAGAAATACGTCATAAAAAATTAAAAATAAATTTATTGAACTCCAGACTTTCATTCGCAACAACATTCCTGATGTGATGAATTTATTGTGCGTGAATGTTTCCCACACACAAACAAAATTCTTCTGCAAAGCATGCACACGCATTATAAAGCAACAGGAGGAATAATTGTCTGCTTTTTTTTCTACTTTTTTGCATCAAAAAGGATACAACAATTTTATTCTCTTATAAATTGATGCAGACTTGCACGTACACATGCAAAGTTCTCACAAGAGTAGCAAATGCCTATAGTATTTTGAGAGAGAATGAGAGAGGACAAGTGCTCAGTTGTTAATAATTAATAACAGTTATCTGTTGCCATTAAATGCTGTATATTTTTTAGAGACCTTTTCCTCAGTTAAAGCTTATAAATTCTTCGATTTACCGATGATGTTGGTACGAGCAACAGGCATTTATTTCATTTCCGACAACTGAGGCAATAATAGATAAAATGTTATTTGATTTTCGGGAAGTTACTGGTTCTACTACGTTTTGAAAAAATCATTCCTCTAATAAAATTTAAAAATTTCAAACAATCGGGTAGTTACTGGTTCTACTCTGTTTTGAAAAAATCTAGGTTTCACCAGATAAGGGAACATATTACCTTCGTCATAAAAGCTTATAAATTAAACTTTTAAAGAATGTAGGCTTAAGGAATGCAATTTGTTAAATATTTATACCTTTTTCGTATATTGTGTAACTAAAGGGGACGGGGTCCAACAATAGACTATATAGTGTTTCCCACAGACGGACGTATGGGCATTGCTAGATCGTCTTAAACTTCATTACTGATCAAGAATTTATATACTTTACGGAGTCCAATTCTCTTTGGAGGGTATTAAAACTGTATTTTAACGGGGTCGTTCTGGCAAGGGCCGTGGGGGAGTCATTTCACCTTTGCCATAAAACTCTAAAAATAAATGTTTGGAATAATTAAATACAAAATAAACTAAAAATTTCTTTTATAGGGTGGGTCATTCAGTAGGCACAGAGGGAGGAGGGGGTAGGGCAGAGTAGTAGCAGGTTACGGCTCAGCTTCGTCAAAAAATTACAAAAAAAAAACTATAAAAATTATGTTGTTTTTTAGAGGTTGGTTTAGTTCATCTTAGGGGAACTTTTTTCCCTCCTGCCCGATTTAGCCCACCACCAAACTTAACCTGTGCTATCCTTCAGGATATATTTGTACCAAAAAGAGTCTAGCTCTTTTCGTTTGGACTGAATCATGATTTCCACAGACAGACGGACGGACAGATCGTCTTAGATTTCATCACTAATCAAGAATATACAAATATACTTTATGAGGTCTCAGAGGAACATTTTGCTGCGTTACAAACGGAATGACAAAGTGAATATACCCTCCATATTCTATTTTGGAGGGTATAAAAATCCCAATTTGGGGATTGTGAAAATTTTTGGGAATAGTGGAAAAAAAAAATACCAATTATGGTATTATGAAAATTTTTTGGGAATTCTGGGGACACCAAAAAAATCTTAGTCCTTTATTTCAGTTATTTAAATTTGCAAATATGTAATGAATGATGAACGAACTACTGGACTGGGCCAAGGGGAACGGTCTAGGCATAAACCCTTCGAAGACTGTACTTTTTACCAAGAGATATAAGATCCCGGCTTTTAGGCCACCATGCCTTGGTGGCATGAGCTTGGGACTCTCGAGGGAAGCGAAGTACCTCGGCATTATTCTAGACTCTAAACTATCGTGGAGACGAAATGTGGAGGATAGAACGAGGAGGGCTCTATGTGCGTTTTACGCATGCAAGAGAGTTTCAGGGAGGAGATGGGGGTTGAAACCGTACATCCTTCACTGGATGTATACGGCGGTGATCAGACCCATTCTTACTTATGGATCACTTGTTTGGTGGAGGGCTGTGGACAAGAGGACATATCTCTCTATACTGGGCAAGGTACAGAGGCTAGCATGTCTTGCTGTGACTGGCGCAATGAGGTCGGCCCCTCAGGCCAGTCTAGAGACAATGCTTGATTTGGCTCCCCTTGATATATACATCAAGTACATATCTGCCAGATCTGCCCTCAGGCTCATGGAGTCGGGCAGTTTCAGGCATGATCGTACGGGACATGGCATTATCCTACAAAAGGTAGGAGGGCAGGTCCTGGGGGGACGGACTGATTATATGACTCCGGTCATGTGCTTCGACAAATCCTTCTCAGTCGCATTCCCGGAGAGGAAGGACTGGAAGGAAAACTCTGCGACTCGTAGCAATGCAACTTTGGTTTTTACGGACGGCTCGAAGATGGACACTGGCACTGGTTCGGGGGTATTTTCCGAGGGTCTCGGCCTTTCGGTATCGCTCAGGCTACCCGATACCTCGACAGTTTTCCAAGCAGAGATTTATGCCATTACCGAGGCAGCATTAAGGATTGATGGGCTCAATTTGGAGGCAAGAACTATTGACATCTGTGTAGATAGTCTGGCAGCAATTAGAGCCCTGGGTTCGGAGATTATAAAGTCGAGATGTGTACTGGCATGCATTCAATCTCTGGCCAGACTTAGGGGGCATGATGTCAATGTGGTTTGGGTTCCAGGGCATGAAGGCATTCAGGGGAATGAGATGGCGGACGAATGCGCGAGAGCGGGTTCGGCCTTGGATGAAGCAGTATCGCGTAGGGACATTGGCATTCCCTCAGTTGAGCTGCTGGGCAGATTTCAGAGGTGGGCAAGGAGGGAGGTGACAAACAGGTGGTCAAGTATTACCACCTGTAGGGTCTCCAAAACTCTATGGCCCTCGCTTAGCAGAGCTAGGACTAGGCAACTTCTGTTTTTTGGGAAACAGCCGCTGGCACTCCTGGTAGGGGTCTTGACGGGGCACTGTGCAATTGGGCACATGTCGGAGCGTTTGGGCTTTCCCCATGATGGCCGCTGCAGGAGCTGCTTCGATGAGGAGGAGGAGGAGTCAGTACAGCATTTCCTTTGTGACTGTCCGGCCCTGCAGGAGCGTAGGCTTAGACATCTAGGCTCTCGTTTCCTGCGGGATCTTGATTGCCTCAGGGATGCACCGCTGGCTGCCCTGGCGGGCTTTGTGAGAAGTTCTGGATGGTTCTCAGGAACCACCACTTCGTCTTGAGAAGAGTGTGTAGGGTATAGTCCTCTTGGGCATCACAATGGGCCTTTTGATGGCCTCCGAGTGTTTTTCTCGCTTACTGCGGGCAGCCCTTTTTAACCTAACCTAACCTAATGAATGATTATGGAATTTTTTTTTGGAATTGTGGGGACACTAAAATGGCTTGTTTTTTTTCATCCAGTTATCTAAATTATTAAATAATGACCAAAAATCTCAGTTTTGGGATTATGGAAATTTTTTGGAGAATTGCAAGGACACCAAAAATATCTTAGTTATTTCTTTCTTTAGTTATCTAAATTGAAAAAAAAAAGTCCCAATGTTGGGGTTATGAAAATATTTTCGGAATTGTGGTGACATCAAAAAAAATCTTGGTTTTCCTTTTTTCTTTCAGTGACCTAAATTAGCAAAAAAAAAAAAAAAATACCAATTATGGTATTATGAAAATTTTTTGGGAATTGTGGGGACACCAAAAAAATATTTCCCCTTCCTTTTTTTCAGTTACCTAAATTAGCAAAAAAAAAAAAAAATACCAATTATGGTATTATGAAAATTTTTTGGGAATTGTCGGGACACCAAAAAAATCTTAGTCTTTGCTTTCAGTTATTTAAATTTGCAAATATGTAATGAATGATTATGGAATTTTTTTTGGAATTGTGGGGACACTAAAATGGCTTGTTTTTTTCATTCAGTTATCTAAATTACTAAATAATGGCAAAAAATCTCAGTTTTGGGATTATGGAAATTTTTTGGGGAATTGCAAGGACACCAAAAATATCTTAGTTTTTTCTTTCTTTAGTTATCTAAATTAGCAAATAATGACAAAAAAAGTCCAATTTGGGGATTATGAAAATTTTTTGGGAATTGTGGGGCGCCAAAAAAATCTAAGTTTTTTTTCTTTAATTTATATAAATTAGAAAATAATGAAAATATTCCAACTTTGGGATTATGGAACTCTTTCTCGGAATTGGGGTGATAAATATATGTGGGGATAAAATATCTGTTTTATTCTTTTTTTTTACTTTTAAGTACTTAAATCAAAATAATGAAAAAAAAATTTTTTCAGGATAATTCAAATTACCAAATAATGCAAAAAATTTCAATTTTAGCATTATGAAATCTTTTTTGGCAATTGTAGAGAAAATTTAGTATTTTGTTTCTGTCAGTTAGCAAATAATGACAACAAATTTCAGTTTCGGGATTATGGTATTTCTTTGGGAATTGTGGGGACAATCAAAAAAATCTCATTTTATTTTTTTCGCAATTATCTTAATTACACCATTAGCTATTTAAATTTGAAAAATAATTTTTTTTAAATACATATGTTTTGAAACTGTACTTTTTGACAAAAGGACTTCTTAGAAAATGTGCATAATTACAGCCTAAAATATAGGGCGGTATTTTTTGTATTTTCTTATTTATTCTCCCTAGTCACAATCACTCTTGATACGTTTTTTATTTTGCAAGAAAACAACTGATTTTGTAGCACAGTGTTACTGCAAATTAATTTATTGTTGTAGTAAGTATTTTAACGAACATTCATATTGCTAAATTAAATTGAATTACGATTTATAGGCTAACCCTCTTATTCATAAAAATTTTAAGAGTCTAATAACAGCGTAATAAAAAAAATTCGAAATTCGCTCTATTACACTCTTATAAGCCTCTTATAATTTTTATGAATAAGGGGATAATTGTTCGAAATTTGTTAGTTTTAAATTCAGAGAGATAATAAATATTCCAAGGCACAAAGAAAAGTCAACAACAGTTTTTAGTTATTCAACTTACACAGCAGAGCAGAACAGCTGTTTTCGAAAGCCGCAACACTTTTCAGCATCAGTGCTCATGTGTATTGTGTTTGTCACCACTTATTAGGTGGCTTAATTGAATATGAAACAGTTCTTATTTAAACAAATTTTAATAGGAAATTGAATACGAGAACTCTATCAACCTGATGTTAACACATTATTGTTTTAATACCCGTATTGTTGTTAACAATACAATATAATTTTTATTATAATTTAACAAAAGCACATAAAAGAATTAATTACAAAAAAGAAATCAGGAAGCGCAATGAATGGCATTCGTATTCGTATAAATAGAGGAGTACTGATCTGCCATTCAGTACATTCAATTCTGTGTAGAGTTGAGAAGCGGATACTTTCCAGTTAAAATGAAATTCACAACTTTATTAACAATTTTCGTAGTGATCTTAGTGGCCGGTACTACAGCCCAACGTCGACGCCGCTGCCCTCAAAGAGCTCGTAAGTATTTCAATTAAATTTTTTCTTAAATGAAATTTCTTCAATTAAAATATGTCTTTCTTTTTGTGATTTAAGGTCCTCCTACTTGTGTGGGCCCACGCAATGTCGGCACCGCTTGCGACACAGCCCCGCCCCGCACCATGTGGTATTATAATCAGGCTAACCGCACTTGCATAGCCATGCAACATTTGGGTTGTGGTGGTAATTCCAATCGTTGGTGCTCTCGCCGTGCCTGTCAGCGCAGATGTGCACGTCCCACCATTCCCGTTTAAGTTTTTGTATAAAAATGATATGAATTTTTTTTTTTTGGAAATAAAATATTATCAAAATATTTAATTTTTGGCTTAAAATTATAAATAATTTTGTTTTCACTATTCGATAAGAAATAATATTATTAACGGACGATTAGAGGCAGCTGCTGAACTTCAATGCTGTTGCCAGTGACCCAAAAAGTATATTACAAATGGCAATTGGCAACTGACAACTACAAATTGTTAAATTCAGTTGCTGAATCAGAATTTGATCAGCAAATTTTTATGACATTCACCAGAAGTGGTGAAGGATTATATGCGTGTCAATCCGTGTATAAGCCCCTTAAGTATATATTTGTCTGTACGTGAAATCGTACCTCCAAAAAGGTAGAGACTTCGATTTTGAATAAAATCAAAAAAGAATTGGAGGTTATATTCACTTTGTCATTCCGTTTGTAAGACAGCGAAATATCCATCTGAGACCCCTTAAAGTATATATATTCTTGATCAGTGATGAAATCTAAGATGATCTGAGCATGTCCGTCCGTCCGTCTGTGGAAATCACGATTCAGTCCAAACGAAATGAGCTAGACTTTTGAAATTTGGTACAAATATATATTGAAGATTAGAGCAGGTAAAGTTCGGAGATGGGCTAAATCGGGCAAGAGGGAAAAATGGTCACCCAAGAACAACTAAACCAACCCAGAAACAATAACATAATTTTTAAAGTTTTTTGGTTATTTTATTAAATACGGTCCAACGCCTTAAACTTGGAGCCATAAAATAAAAATATATTAGTTGTGGACCCCGCCCACTTTAGTGGGCGTTATTATATGCAAAAATAGCATAAAGATTAAAGAAATTGTTTTACTTAAGCCTACATTTCTTAAAAATAACGCCTTAAACTTGGAGCCATAAAATAAAAATATATTATTTGTGGACCCCGCCCACTTTAGTGGGCGTTATTATATGCAAAAATAGCATAAAAATTAAACAAATTGTTTTACTTAAGCCTACATTTCTTAAAAATAACGCCTTAAACTTGGAGCCATAAAATAAAAAAATATTATTTGTGGACCCCGCCCACTTTAGTGGGCGTTATTATATGCAAAAATAGCATAAAAATTAAACAAATTGTTTTACTTAAGCCTACATTTCTTAAAAAAAACATTTTTAAGCTTTAATGACGAAGCTGAGATGTTACCTGATACTCCTCTGCCCTACCCGTCCTCCCCCCTTTGCCCCCTAAATGACCCTGTAAAATTTTTTACTTTTATTTTATTATCCCAAACATTTATTTTCAGAGTTTTATGAAAAGGTGAAATGTTTCCCCCACGGCCCTTGCCAGAGCGACCCCTTCAAAATACAGTTTTAATACCCTCCGAAAAGAATTGGACCCCATAAAGTATAGAGATTCTTGATCAGTGATGAAGTCTAAGACGGTCTACCAATGTCCATACGTCCGTCACACAAAAGTGACGAAATAATGATATTAAATTAAAATAAAGAGACCGTAAGCTTAAATACATCAGAATATAATTTCTATACTTAATTGCACCCAAGAATTTACTTTTTAAGTTTCTACGTCCATTACGGACCTTCCCGGAGTGACCTTGTGAAAATAGAGATTTAAAATTGGGCACGGAAATGTCTTAAAGGAACTCTGACCCAAGAGGTTGAACATATTTAATTTACTTACTAAATATGTGTAGGGTATTTAAGATTCGACCCGGTCGAATATAACGTTCTTAATTGTTTTAATTAAATCTATGTTAACCACAAAAGAATTAAATTGTTATATGTCCAACCCTGGCTATACCAGAGTTGGACATTTGAAACTTTTTTTGGTACCAAAAGTAACCATCTAGAAACATTTTAATTTTTCTTTATATATAGTGGAGTATTCATTTAATCTGGCTTTTGCCTTAATCGGTTAATGGCTCGATTAGTTAACTGAGGTTTGGGTTTAATCGGTTAATAATCGGTTAATTTTGTTATTAACCGGTTAACCGATTAATCGACTTTTTTATAAATTAAATAATGTCATTAAATGGAAATGTATAAATTATTTATTAATTGGAGTTATTACAAAAAAAAAAAACAAAGAAAACAACAGCTACAATTCTTGAAAACGAGTTAATAATCTTTTCGAAAAATAATTTGGACTTGGAAAGAATTTTTTACTTATGGTGGACCACACGATCTAATTTTTCAATCGTCTTTGTGGATTTCTCCAAACATATAAAATATTCCATGGCGCCATTGCAGTCCTGATTCAATCTATTTGCTTATCTTTATTAAAAGCTTGTGGTCCTTTTATCAAATTAGTAAAATTTTTATTTGTAAAAATTCAATATTTTGTTAACAATTTGCCAACATGGTCAGGAATAATAGAATATTTAAAAAAAATTAAATTTCTATTACTTATTTCTGACGAATTTTTAAAGAAATATTGAATTTTAATAAATAACATTTTTAATAATTTTATAAAAATTGAGGACTTTTTGAAAATATAAATATAGGGTCCGCCAAATAACTTTTTTTTTTTTTTGAAAATGCTATAAAAAAATATTGAATATTTTCTCAAATTTCTTTTTTTATTTGAAAGTACAATCCTTCCGGTTAATAATGGACAATAATTTCATTCAAATGGCTGCCTCGGCTGGCCATGCAGTAGCCTACACGAGCGGTCCAATTTTTAAGCACATTATCGATTGTGTGCAGCTGTATTTCACCAATGGCTTCACGAATATTGTCCTTTAAAGCGTCAATTTTCGCCGGCTTGTCGGCGTAACACTTGTCTTTGACGGCACCCCACAAATAATAGTCCAACGGTGCCAAATCGCAGCTCCGAGGTGGCCAAACGACAGCAGCTCTGCGGCTGATAATGCGATCTTCAAAAACAGGGCGCAAAACATCGAGTGTAACTTCGGCTGTGTGGCACGTAGCGCCGTCCTGTTGAAACCAAATGTTGCCAATATCCTCGTCTTCAATTTTTGTAAACAAAAATTCGTTCAACATGGCCCGATAACGATCGCCATTGCTGTAACGGCCACTCCTTGCCTCAATTTCGAAGAAAAATTGCCCAATTATGCCTCTGGACCAAAATCCGCACCAAACAGTGACTCGTTTTGGGTGCGTCGGCTTTTCAATGTATGCGTGCGGGTTTTCTGTGCCCCAAATGTAACAATTTTGATTGTTTACATGCCTGCCAAGATCAAAATGAGCTTCATATGAAAAGATGAGTTTTTTTTTTGGCAAAATCGGCATCTTCTGTAAGTCGATCGCAGGCCCACTTAGCGAAGCGAAGACGCATTAGAAGGTCCACCATATTCGTTCAGCGGAATGATAAAACTAATTATCTGTCAAATCAGACATGCGAAGTCAGAAGTGTTACCATTCACGAAATAAGCCCTAGTTGAAAAAAAAAACTTTAGATGGCGGATCCTATATAAAAAAAATTAATTATTTTAATTAATTTGAATTTCAAATCCTATGATTTTGCTTGTGTAATTCTCAATTCATTTTTGGGAGTTTATGTATAAGCTGAGAGGTTTTGTCATTTTGGAATTAGGTTAAAGCCTAATTCGAAATTAGGTGTAAGAACCAACAATGAAATGCAGGCATATAGACATAATTGGCCACATAACAAGCAAAAAGCACTAAAATAGATTAAATTAATTTAAGATTTTATAGGCTAATTGTTCGAAATTTGTTTGTTTTTTAAATTCAGAAAGACAAGATAAATATTTCAAGGCCCAAGGGAAAGTCAGCATCAGTTTTTAGTTATTCAACTTAAACAGCAGAGCAGAACAGCTGTTTTCGAAAGCCGCAACGCTTTCATCATCAGTGCTCATGTGTATTTGTGTTTGTCACCACTTATTAGTTGGATTTGTTGAATATGATACAGAAATTAGTTGATTTGATTGCCACCACAAGAGTAGCATGGACAACAACCAGCCTTCTAGCCGTGACAATAATTACTCCCTTTATAAATACATGTACTCGTATTCTATTTCTGACAGACTGTAGTTTTTAACCTGCATTGTATTTAGATTGGGCCTTAAATAAAATTTCCCGTAGTTACTGTAACTGAATGCCTCAATAGTCAATAGAAGTAGAGAATAGTGAGCCAGCCTATCAGTATAGGGGTTGTAGGTTCGATTCCCACTTTAGATTCAAGTAACTTTCTCTGATTAGAAGTCTGGGCAACTAATCTCTTAAAAAAATTATAATTTGATTATACGTTCGTCCTTGGGGATTAGTTTGAATATGATAACAATTTTTATTTATAAAAATTTTACTAGGAAATTGCATACGAGAACTGTATCAACCTGTTTGTAACACATTATGGTTTTAATACCCCTGTTGCCGTTTGATTATTTTCTTCATGTCCCATTTTTCAGAATTTTTTGTTCCATACTTTTTTGGTTTGAATTCTGTTATACTTAAGTATATGTGAACGTTTGTAATTAAAATGATTTTTGCTGAAGGGAACAAAAGCCTAACAAACCACCTTCAATGAGTGTTATTGGCTGCTTGACAAAAAACTGCTCAGATTTAACGAAAGATATTTATTATTTTTTTTCAATTGCAATTAAAGAAAATAAATGGTTAACTTGATTTAAAAGAAATTTTTGAACACAAATAATTTTTGCAAAAATGGTTTATTTATTTATTTTATTTTTATTTATATTTTCGATACAATTTCCAAAATAGTTCTAACCAGTGCGACGTACACAGGCACGTTCACAGTAGGCCAGAGAGCACCAACGATTCGAATTTCCGCCGCAACCCAAATGTGGCATTTCGATACAACGACGAGTGGCAGCATTATAATACCACATTCTACGTGGCGGATTTGCAGCACATCTGTTGCCTACATTGCGGGGCCCAACACAAGTAGCAGGACCTACAATTACAACATCAAATAGTGAGATCGATTGTGCGTGTTAAAAAGTAACATTTCTAATGCGAATACTTACGAGCTGCCTGAGGACATCCACGTTGGGCTGAAGTTCCCACCACAAAAACGACCACCAGAAGTGCGAATAAAATCATTAATTTCATTTTGATTTTTATTTAAGGAAGTTTTTAGTAATTCACTGCAGGCTATGCAATTGCACTATGATGAGTTTTAATTATTCAGATTTATTTATATAAATTTTAAAGCAAACTTTTTTAAAGAAATTGTTAAAAACACCTGATTTTGTTTGCACAACTTTTTTAAATTGTTTTCAATTTAAACGTGCTGAAGGCTCGTTTGCTTTCATTTTGTGTATATTTTTCTTTTCTTCTTTTTTTTCTTTAATTAATATTTTTGTTAAGTTACAAGTAATTTCTTGTTTGTTTAGGCAGCAGCTGCTGTTCTTTTCTAGCTGTTGATTGTATTCATTAAATTGTATAATTATTGTTCAATTTAAGTGTGTGTGTGTATGCGAAGTGTGTTCGTAAGAATTTTTTGCTTGCAGTCGATATTCAATTGTCTCATTGTTTAAATCAGGTTATTAATGGCCAACAAATGTTCGTTTAATGGCATCAATTAAGATGCAATTGAGGCTAAAAACTGTGCGTGCAATAACAATCTGCAGGATATTTGGGAGGCATAACATGAATCGCATATCAGGCAGGATTATTAAAATTAACATAAAATTTAAAAGTGATTGATGAGGTGGACTGCAGATGCAGAAATATTCCAAATCAATAGATTTTAATTAGAATAAAAAAATGAGTGCACAAATAGGATATATTTATTTGATTAAATTTTTATTAAAATCAGCATTCCAAAAATATCAATTAAATTGTAAAAAATAATGCATTCTTTTACGAGCTGGATGACAAAATCAAAGGCTGCTCCGCCATTAATAACATTTAATGCAATTTTTACCCCTAAACGAAAATTGAGGGCAATAACTCATTTAAAACGCACGATGTTAATTGAGGGTCACACTTTAAGGTGACATTTTTTTGCCCAACTTAATTTGATATTTGTTTTTGCTCTAGGGTTTGACAAATTCAATCATGGAGGGGTACACAGTTAATCGTTAAGACTATTGAAGCCTTTTACGAAAAAGGGGGGAGTTGGAGTCGAAATGCAATTGGTGAAGATCGTGATTTTTTTGCGCCAGCACGCTTTCACAAGCAGAACTGCCGCTTTTGGTGGTATGAGAATCCACGAGTGATTGTTGAAAAGCCACGAAGGGTGACTGTTTGATGAGGTTTATGGGCAGCTTCGAAAATGAGGTCGGCTAAGCAGTTGTCGTGAATGATATTCGCTGTCGCGTGATTGCTTTTAGAAGCCGGAAACAGGATGTAAATAGGTGGTTTCATCAGAATGTTGCCGCTTGTCCCACAGCCAACACAACTGTGGCTCTTTTGCGAGAGAAATTGAATGGCCGTGTTATCTCACGTCGTATTGATATTAATTCGGCATCACGTTCATGTGATTTAACACCGTGAGGCTTCTTTTTATTTTAAGAATATTTAGAAGAAAAAGTGTACGTCCAGAAGCCAAGAGGCAGCCTAGAGTTAAAGGATGAGATAATTCGGCACATTGAGGATATTTAAACTCAATTATTTCCCAGAGTCATTGAAAATATAGACGAGAGATTTATGGCACCGAAATCGTGGCGAACACTTTGTTTCACACATAATTTTCATACATCCTTTTGTCATAATAAAAAAATTTTTTATTATGATAAGAATTTTTTATTCAGACTCAAGTTTAAATTTGAAATTTGCAAATAATTGTTCTTTTTAAGAATTTTTGTTAAATGATTATGAAATTGTTGTAAATAAGTAATAAAATAATTTAATGAAAAATTCGTATCTTAATAATGAAATGAATAAAATCAGGTTGATACAGTTCTCGTATGCAATTTCCTAGTAAAATTATTATAAATAAAAATTGTTATCATATTCAAACGAATCCACATGGACGTATAATCAACTTATAATTTTTTAAGAGATTAGTTGCCCAGACTTCTAATCAGAGAAAGTTACCGGAATCTAAAGTGGGAAGCGAACCTGCAACCCCTATACTGACAGGCTGGCCCACTACTCTCTACTTCTATTGACTATTGAGACACTCAGTTACAGTAACTACAGGAAATTTTATTTAAGGCCCAATCTAAATGCTTAGATGGCAGCAGGTTAAAAACTACAGTCTGTCAGAAATAGAATACGAGTACATACATGTATTTATTATGGGAATAATTATTGTCACGGCTAGAAGGCAGGTTGTTGTCCATGCTACTCTTGTGGTGGCAGTCAAATCCACTAATTTCTGTATCATATTCAACTAATCCAACTAATAAGTGGAGACAAACACAAATACACATGAGTTGTGATAATGAAACTGCAGCGGCTTACGAAAACAGCTGTTCTGCTCTCCTGTGTAAGTTGAATAGCCAAAAACTGATGTTGACTTTCCTTTGTGCCTTGACATATTTATCATGTCTCTCTGAGATTTAAAAACAAATTTCGAACAATTATCCTATAAATCTTAATTCAATTTAATACAAAATGAATAAAGTTTGAAAAATATAAATTTGTTGTAATGAAAAATATTAAAAACTGAAACTTTTTGTTTTATTTACAATTCAACATTGTGCGTTTTTGGTTGGACCACCCTTTACTTTAGCTACCAGCATATTATACTCAAACATCAATTAAACTTTGCATGTGACCAAATTTCTAAAGTCAAAAGCAAACGTCTTGTAAGTTTTATTAACAAACAAACAAAAATATTAACTTCTTGAACACAACCTCACAGTGCTCCAGCAAATGATTTTGCTCTGCGTGTTGGTTTACTGCTGTTTGATGGCAGCCGTTTATTCAATCTTGATTTTTATCGATAACTTAACCGCTGGCAGATTTGGAAGAATTTAATTATATTAACCTCAGAGAATATCATGATTGTGCTACAATTCTTTATTGCCAGTTAATGCTGTTCATTTCATTTCCGTTCCACCGTCCACACAATTCCCCAGTAACGATGCCAACAACAGATTTCTGTTAGTTTTACATCAATTCTCTTACTCTCCCTCTCTCTGGCTCTCATCATTTTCCTGTAGACTCTGTTGTGTACCATTTTATTAACATCTGCGCTTGTTGCTCTCTCAAACAATTGCCACTCTTATACAAAATTTATCAAGGTAACATTTCTCATCTGTTGTATTGTGGCCAAAAAGGAAATGTTTATTGCAGTAAATAGAAACAGAACAAACAAAAAAAGAGAGACCAGCAGTAAATATATTTGTGGGTTATAAATGGGATATTAACTAAATCGTTAAAATCAATTGTTGTTGCAATACGACAGAGTTAAAACGTGCTGGCTAACAAGCAACAGCTTGCACTTTTATAATTTCCAACGGTGGCAAATAGTACAACAGACACAAAAAAATAGATGGAAAAGATATTTTTACACAGCAGGGATTTATAAATACTCGTATGGATGTTAATGCTTAAGGGCAACTATTTTTAAAGTTTGTCTTTTTTTTTTTGTTAAATACAAGGAACAACAGTTGATATATTTATTTTTCATATTATTTTATTGTTTTTATCAATATAACAACTTCAAACGAAGAAAAATTACAAACACTTACTAATTTGAGACTTTATTAAAATTACCACAACAAATAACTGGAACTTATTTTAAAGAACAGATTAACAAAAAATGTGTAAAAATCTTGTGAAGAAAGATTTCTTTCACCACTTATTTAAAAAAATATTCTACATAAATTTTGTATTGTAAGTTAAAGGCAAAATGTTCAGCCAGGAAATCGACATTTAATTCTGTTGTTCTTAAAAACAAAAAAATAAATATTTTCTTTACAATTATTATTCATCTTTAATTATCTGTTTCTTTAACACATTTTTTTTTTAAATAAATTAAAATTTTTTTTATTAGCATAATAAAATATTTCTTTTATAAAAAAAATACCTAAATCTCCTTTAAAAACACATAATTTAAATTTAAGAGTAGAAGCTCTTATTCTTGAGGTTTTTTCTACGTTTTCAATCAATTTGAAAATATTTATATTTTTTTAAAAACAACGCCATTCCTGCGGTGCCTGCTTCAGAAAATTATAGATTTTCTTTTCTTTCTTTTTTTTAACAATAATAAAAAATTTTGCCCTAAAGTTCTAAATCCTATAAAAACTTTTTAAAACAAAATTATGAAAACAACTATTATTAATAACATACAAAACTTTTAATAACCATAAATAATAAATTTGTATACGCATTTTTCTCATAAATAATTATAAATAATTGAAAAAATTCCGAAATCGCCAAATTATAAAAATCGCCACTACTATCACATTAGCCAAATATGTCTAAAAATGATATTTTTGATAATTTGACAATTTTCGCATATATAATATTTTAGCGATTTGCGAGATTTTGGAAATTTTGAAGATTTTTAGCTTTTTCAGGCGTTTTAAGAAATTTTTGACGATATAATTTTTTTTTTGGAAATTTAGACGATTATAGACATTTTGGCGTTGTTGGGGATTTTTAGCTTTTTTGGCGTTATTGGCGGATGTGATAATTCTGACGGTTTTTCATAATCTGGCGATTTTCAACATTTCGAAAATTGCCAAAATCTCTCAAATCGCTATATCAGCGATATGCTAAAATCGCCAAAAGTATTAAAATCGCCAGGTTATGAAAGCCCGTCAGAATTATCACATCCGCCAATAACGCCAAAATAGCTAAAAATCCCCAAAAACGCCAAAATGTCTAAAATCGTCTAAATTTCTAAAAAAAATTATATCGTCAAAAATTTGTTAAAACGCCTGAAAAAGCTACAAATTTTCAAAGTTTCCAAAATCTCGCAAATCGCTAAAATATTATATATGCGAAAATCGCCAAATTATCAAAAACAGCCTAGAAATCACCCAAATATCTAAAATCGTCAAAAATTCCGAAAACCGTCCAAAAAACCTAAAGCGCCGAAAATGTCCAAAATTACATAACTTTTTAAAATCACCAACATTTTTTAAAAAAAGCCAAAGTCCCCATAATGTCTGCAAAACAAACGCCAAAATCGCCTAGGCTTACTTATTTCAATTATGCTCGATTTGCTGCAGTTTAAGTGTGTCACCGGTTCTAACACTAAATTATTAATTTTATCAACGGGCTTAAGTTCGAATCTGCAAGACTGCAAACTATTTTTTATTATTTTATTAATAAATGAATTTGTTCAAATTCTATTTATTATTCTTTATATTAAGATTGGAATATTAAGAATATTTTTCAATAATCATCAAACCAGCAGAACGGATCAGTACTGATTCCGAGGCCGCTACGCCATCTCATCAGCGTTCTTAGTTCAATTTTTCCCACTTTTTTGCAAGTGGTGCTAGTTAGTAGGAATATCAACTATTTAACCAATATTTTAACGAAAATTGAATATGAGAAGTTATCACATTCATATTTTTAAGTTATTACCTTTTTGGTTAGTACGAAATTCCCCAACCCTGACGATTAATATTCCCAATATTCCATTTATCTCTTTTTGCTTTTTCCAGAGCCATCGACTGCTGATAGCTAAAGTTTCTTTGTTATTTATGTTCAAGTAATTGAATTTAGTTGTCAATTCACAATGAAAATCAGTACTGATCCGTTCTGCTGGTTTGATGCTTATTGAAAATATTCTTAATATTTCAATCTTAATATAAAAAAAAATAATAATAATAAATAGAATTTGAACAAATTCATTTATTAATAAAATAATAAAAAATCATTCGCAGTCATGCTAGGAACACAACTGCGACGAACGACGAATTTTTGGTCGCGAATATTCGTCGCCAAAATTAAAACACATTGTTGTGTATGAAAATGCACACAATCGTGGCGTTGGGCGAAATTCGTCATACTCAACGAAAGTTGAAATACATTTATTTCTAATTGTTTCGTCAACGAACGACGAACAAATCAATATAAAGTGACCAGGTTTCATATACTAAAACTAGTTTTTTGTGGAAAAACATAGTTCACTACTGTATTGTTGCATGTAGCACTAAAATTTTCGGTGCATACTAAAAATGCATTCACCAATTCACAAAAATGTATCATTCGGACGACTTTTTATTAATTTTGAACACTTTTTATGATATTGTTTTTCTTTCTATTTCTCATTTTTTCAGATGGTCACCCCATCAGCTGTTAAATGAAAATAATAATTTATTTACAGACAAAAAAAATTTTTCAGAAAATATTTACAAAAAGGAATTTGTTCTGAAAAAAAAAATGGACAACACCGGGATAATTATTGAGTGTCTAAACAATCTGGCTGGCATCAGAGGATTACAATGATTTAAAAAACAAATATTAAAATTTTGTTTGCTTATTATTTTCATTTATTCGTCGTTATTGTGTTTCATACGACGAATTTATAGAGCGATTTTTTACCAACGAATTCGTCGTACTAAGCGAAATTCGTCGTTCGTCCCAGTTGTGTTCCTAGCATCATGCAGATTCGAACTTAAGCCCGTTGAAAAAATTAACAATTTACATAAGAAAGTTCGACTAATAAAAATTCATACATAATTTAAAAAACTTTACATTTAAAAATCTTAAATTTTCTTTAGGTAATAAAATCTGTATAAATTGAAAATGTATTTAACATTTATATTCTTATCATCCAAAGAACATATAACTTTTCTCGAATGTGTAAAATAACCTGTGCATGTGTGTGTGTGTGAAAATGCTGCAATTGCAACATTTCTTGCTGCAGTTATTTTACAAGTATTTTTTATTTAAAAAAAACGGATATATAAATTACAACAATATTCTTTGCTTTACAACCAACCAAACCACCCAAACAATAGCAGCAACAAAACAAAAAGCAAACAACTAATTGACATGATAACGGACTATTTTCTCTTTTTAATAATTATTGTAATATCCTTATGTGTGCAGTTGTGTGTGTGAGTGTCTTTCTTTATTTGCAAGTGTTTTAATAAATAATGGTGTGGGTGTTGGTGTAGTGGTAGCTGGAGGTTGGCGTTGGTTAGTTTGGTTTTGCAGGCTGCCTGTGTTTCATTGGTTTCATTGCTTGTGGACCTGCTTGTTGCGCACTGCAGGTGTTAAATTCTACATTAACAGACATAATGACAATTATTTTGTTTTTATTTATTTCAATAAATGTTTACACACATGCAAACGTTAAAATTTAATTTAGTAAAGGGAAAGGGGATACGATGTTTAAAATAAACTTACTTGAGTATTAAATTTTAGCTGCAGAGTCAAATTATTTAAAATGAAAGAATTGTTACAAAAACAGATGACTTGAATTATCTAAAATTCGGAAATAATTAGCAGTGACTAATTTTTATTAGCAGAGTTTCATTTCTGACATTAAAAAAATCCCCTTTTTTAATTCAACCGATTTTGATACGGATAAAGGATTTTAAAAAGTATTTCAAAAAAGCCACATTTGAAAAAAAAATTCTCAAGTTTTTTTTGGGAATTTTCCAGTCCGAGTAGGTTGTAATTCACACGACATCTAATATTAAAAGGAATCTTTGGATCGTACACACACACGCCCACACAGAACCGGACATAGTGACAAACTCTTAGGAGTAGTAAAGGAAGTTTCCTAGCAACTCAGAACGTCGAGATCTGATGAAAACTCGATTTTTGGAAAACGAAGTAAAAACAATAAAAAAAACTACTTGATTTTTTTTATCAGTAAAAATGCGTATTTTAAATTTAATGTAAATTTTGTTCCATGAGAAATTATCGCAAGAAATTGTCATCCGAAATGGCACCCAGGTCATGCGTTCTAACACTGTGCGATTCTTTTCTTTGGGGTTTTGTATTCATATCGGGTTTATGGGAATAAACCAAAGGCAACTCCTGAGCTTAGATCCGAGATCCAAAATGTCATTGGTAAGATGCGCTACCTCTGCGAGAAAAAGTGAATGCCCGGCACTGCACTATACGAGGCACAAGATCTTAGGCAAGAGTATAATATCCGACCTTTCGGAGCCATCAGGTATAGGTCTAGGTGACTTTATTAGATTCCTCGATGCGACAGGTTGGACCTAGAATCACCGTATCCGGGATATGGATTCTGTTCTGCTCAGGTTGACACTGACGAGTGGAGTGGTCTTTCAAAACGGGATCTCAGAGATCCTACTTGAATGCTTGTGGGTTACAGGCAGCCACGTGAAACAACCAAGGTCCAACGCATTAACCTTGGAGCCATAAAATAAAATATAATAATTTTTGGACCCCGCCTCCTTTAGTGGGCGTTATTATATGCAAATATTTAACAAATTCTTTTACTTGCGCCTGCATTTCTTAAAAATAACATTTCCAAGCCTTAATGACGAAGCTGAGACGTAACCTGGTTTTTCTCTGCCCTACCCCTCCTCCCCCCCTTTGCCCCTTAAATGACCCTATAAAAAAATAATATTAAATTTTGTATATAATCGTCCCAAACATTTATTTTTTGAGTTTTAAGACAAAGGTGAAGTGACTACCCCACAGCCCTCGCCAGAGAGACACCGACAAAGTACAGTTTTAATACCCTCCAAAGAGAATTGGACCCCATAAAATATATATATTGATGATTAGTAATGAAGTCTAAGACGAGCTAGCAATGTCCATACGTTCGTCTGTGGAAAACATGATATAGTATATTTTTAGAACCCGCCCCCTTTAGTGGGCGTTGAAGTTACATATTAAATGAAAAAGTAGTGTAAATATTGAACAATTTGTATTCCTTAAGCTTAAAAAAAGCTGACATGTTCTCTGCTCTTGCAAAGATGAAACGTCTCCCCTACAGCACTTCCCGGAATGACTCTGTCAAAATAGAGATTTAAAATTGGATACGGAGATGTCTTAAAGCAACTCTGTCCCACCAAGTTAAATATTTTAAATTTACTTACTAAATATTTGGAGGGTATTTAAGATTCGACCCGGTCGAATATAACGTTTTTACTTGTTTTTTTTCCTCCTTTTTTACTTACGCCTCTTCCTTTAATTGTATTTTAAAATTCTTTTATTTTGCAATACATTTGCTATGGCAAAAATGCTCAATGGCAGTGGCACACATTTACACATTTTCTCATTCAACCACAATTATAAATGCATAAATAGACCACGATGATAGTTCGGTTACAGTTTTTGTTGTTTCTGTTTTTGCCAACTTTTATGGGAAACTTTTATGAGAAATGTTTTACAACTACAGACACGACTACAACGAGAACAATGAAAATGGTTTTGTTTTCATGTTGTGGCTTTTACGTTTTATATACTTTTCCCGTTCTGTTCATTATGAATTATAAATAGTGTTAATTATGAACGCCTTGATGTTTGTGTTAGTAAATTTATTTTTCATTATTCTGACTGTATCAGCTGTATGAAGCCACTTGTTTGTGAACATTTCTAGGATTTGCTATTAAGATTCTGTATATTCAAACTTGTTGACAAACTTATCGATACCTAAATAAAGGATTAATATTTTATAAGAAGAAGTTTTAATGTTGGTACTGGAAAAAATATATTTTTCATATTCTTTGACATTAAAAGTTGTAAACAGAATTTTTCTAGAACAGATTTCTTCATTACTACTGAAAAGGCAATTAATTAATGGCTTAAGGACAATGACACTAGCGAGTTCTAAATTTTGCAAGGTATTAGATCTATTCACAGTTCGGTGCAAATGGTCTGGCATGAATGGCTTTGCAAAATTGTTGTACTCTTGCATAAACAAAATTCGCTGCAAGTGTTCTCTCAATTTGCAAATGCAATGATGAAAGACTAATTGCACAAGACTGTGAATAGGGCTATTGTGTTCTTTAATTAAATTCCATGGTATTTAATAGTTCTGCTGAGTCAATAATTCGATTCAAATGCCTTCAAATTATTTCTAGACTTACACTAAAAGTCGTAACCTTGCAATTAGAAATTTGAAAAAAAAATTAAGTAGTCGTGAGCATTTAAGTGAAACAATTAAAATATATACAAGTGAGACAGCCAACGCTGGGAACACAACTGAAACGGGCAATGAATTTTTCGAAGCGAATAGTAGCCATCAAAATAATAAACGTTTGTACAAATAAAAAAAAAAACACACACAATAATGGCATTGCCTAAATTCTCCATATGCCGCAAAGTATGCAATAATTTTATTTTTCTTGCTTAAGCCGGCCAGTATACAACTGAATTCAGATAAGCGCAAGGAGTTTGATTAAACAAAATCGATTAATTGATTTTAGTTGATAGTTTTGGACCGATTTCTAAGCAATTTTGTGCGTTTTAAAGAAAATCCGTTTCATCAAAAATCCAAATATAGAAAATAAACTGAAAATCTATCAGATTACAATAACAAAAACAAATTCATTCCAACAATAGATATTTTGCTTTTGTATTATCATTTTAAGTTCCCATACGGAAAAAAAATTTATTATTTCTATAAACTTAAAAAACAAAGTAAACAAAGAATATAAGACCGGGTCGAATCTTAAATACCCTCCAAATATTTAGCATGTGAATTTAAAATGTTTAACTTGGTGGGACAGAGTTCCTTCATATAATATCGTACGTCAACGCCCACTAAAGGGGGCGGGGTTCAAAAATAGACAAGATCATGTTTTCCACAGACGAAGGTATGGCATTGCTAGACCGTCTTAAACTTCATCACTGACTCAGAATATATATACTTTATGGGGTCCAATTCTCTTTAGAGGGTATAAAAACTGTATTTAGGTGGGGTCGCTCTGGCAAGGGCTGTGGGGCTACATTTCATCTTTGTCATAAAACTCTAAAAATAAATGTCTGGGATGATTATACATACAATTAAAAAAAATTTTATTTATTTTTAATAGGGTCATTTAGCGGGCAAAGGGGGAGGAGGGGGTAGGGCAGCAACAGGCAGTCATAAAACTCTAAAGATAAATGCTTGGGATGATTATATACAAAATTTAAAAAAAAAATTATTTTTTTTGGTAGGGTCATTTGGGGGGCAAGGGAAGAGGAGGGGGTAGGGCAGAAATCGGCAGTCATAAACCTCTAAAAATAAATGGTTGGGATGATTATATAAAAAATTAAAAAACCTTTTTTTTGTAGAGTCATTTAGGGGGCGAAGGGGAAGGAGGGGGTAGGGCAGAGTAGTACCAGGTTTCGTCTCAGCTTCGTCATTAAAGCTTAAAAGTGTTATTTTTAAGGAAAGTAGGCTTAAGTAAAACAATTTGTTAAATTTTTAAGCAATTTGTGCCTATAACAACGCCCACTAAAGTGGGCGGGGTCAAAACATATTTTTATCTTATTTAATGGCTCCAAGTGTAAGGCGTTGGACCGTATTTGACATAAAAATATATCATTTGCTTAACAAAATAACCAAAAAACTTTAAAAATTATGTTGTTTTTTCTGGGTTGGTTTAGTTCTTCTTAGGGGAACTTTTTTCCCTCTTGCCCGATTTAGCCCATCTTCGAACTTAACCTGCTCTAAGCTTCAAAATATATTTATGCCAAATTTCAAGAGTCTAGCTCTTTTCGTTTGGACTGAATCGTGATTTCCACAGACGGACGGACGGACATGCTCAGTTCGTCTTAGATTTCATCACTCATCAAGAATATATATACTTTATGGGGTTTCAGATGGATATTTCGCTCCGTTACAAACGGAATGACAAAGTGAATATACCCTCCATTTTCTTTTTTGGAGGGTATAAAAGCAATCATAATTTATTACAGCAGCTCTGAATGTTGTTTTATTAGCAACTCTTGAATAATTTAATATTCTTTCGAAAACACTTTAAATTTTTCTCGCCTTCATTGTAATAAAAAAACTTTCCTAATTTTCATATATCCCTCCATATGAATTGCCCACACATGCATACTTTTTGGCTTTGCAGGGCAAATAAGAAAAAAACGAACAATAAAAAGACACAAATGCCACTCAATCTTCATAATTTCTTTCAATTCCTATTCCTTTCATCTTCTTTGTTATTTATTCATGTATGCAAATATATCACCACATATTTTCCCATGAGTAACAAAAGTTAAAATATATATATTTTTTCCATCTTGTTTCCTTAATTCGTTATATCAAATATTAAACATGCAAGTATCAATTTTTGAGACTCATAGAATGTTATTTGACATTAAAAATAAAGTTAAATTGATGAGAGCATAGCGAATGAGCGCAAAACATAGTGATGATGACAAGTAAAATATTGGAAAAAGGAAATTTATGACTTGTGAAAATTTTATTGAAATGTTTAATGGGTACTTTCATATCGAAAATTAGCGAAATTGTGACACGTAATAAAAATAGTCAATTATGGAGCAGAGAGTGTCTTCAATTACAAAAGAAATTATAATTTGGGTTGCTTGCATGTCGCGTAGTACATCTAAATTTTTTGCTAAAAAATATAATGGAGTGAATTACATTGATTAAGCCTTTTGTTAATGAAGTATAGTAAGCGAAACGAGGAACAGCTGGATGTGATGGGTAACGTTCCATATGCGGAATTCACGCTAAAAATAACCTTTACAAAAAAAAAAATAATAATAAAATTCCATCGATCGTTCAATAAAACAAAAAAGGAAGCATCTGGGGAAGAAGGGTAACGTTCAATACACTGCATTAGTATTACTTGTTACATATCGTTCATATATTAAAAAAAAATAGGGGAGCAGCTGGGGACGATAAGTAACGTTCAATACACTAAAATATTATTACCTTTCAAAAGAAAATTAAATATAATTAAATTCCATGTATTAAATCCATCGTTCATAAAGTTTATAAAAAAACCAAGAGCTGCTGAGAAATCTGGGCAACGTTCAATACACAAAATTAGCGTTAAAATTACTTCGACAAGATGATTGAGATGAAGTAAATTTCAACGATTAAAGCTTTCGCTAAAACATTATGCCAAGAAACACGAAGAGTATATAGAAACGCTGGGTAACGTTCAATACACAAAATTGGCGCTAAAAATAATTTTAAGATAATAGTTAATAATAACAAAATTCCGTCTATTAAAGCCCTGGTTCATAAAATAAAACAAAAAACAATGAGCAGCTAGGGACAATGGGTAACGTTCAATACACAAAATTAACATTAATATTACTTTTAGCAAGACATTGAAAAAGAAGTGAATTCCATTAATTTACACCATCGTTCATGAAGTTTATCCAGTATAACGAATAGGTTATGGGAATGCTGGGTAACGTTCAATACACAAACTTTGCGCTAATAATAATATTTACAAAATTATTTAAAATATTTTTTTTTAGCTTTCGCTAGTAAAATTTAACAAGGAAAACGATGGGCACTAAGATCGATGGGTAACGTTCAATACATAAAATTATTATTCGTATTAATATTTACAAGACGATTGATATAAGAGAAATTCCATTGATTAATGAAATCTTTAAAAAATGTTTATTAAGGAAAACGATAGGTAACGTTCAATACACAAATTAGCGTTAATATTATGTTTTATAATATTATGAAAATGAAGTGTATTCCTTCCATTAACGCCTTCGCTTATAAAAGAAAATGAAAAGTTATTACAAATAATAGGTAACGTTCAATACACAAAATTGGCGCTAAATATTATTTTTACAAGATGACTAAAAATATTAATAATAAAATTCCATTAAAGTCATCGTTTATAATAAATATAAAAAAATAACGAAGAGCATCTGGGGACGATGGGTAACGTTCAATACACAATATAGCATTAATATTACTTTTAACAAGATGAAAACGAAATAATGGTGTACATCGTTCATGAAGTGTTTCAATTAAAACGACATACTGCTGAGAATTCTGGGTAACGTTCAATACACAAGATCAGCCTTTAATATTACTTTTTACAAAGATCATTAATATGAAGAGAATTTCTTCGCATAAGGCTTTCGTTAATAAAGTTTATCAGCGAAAATGAAAAGTATCTGGAAGCAATGAGTAACGTTCAATACATGAAACTAGTGTTAATATTACGTTTTACAAGATGATTAATCCCATCGATGAGCACTAGCATTCAATGAGCACTAGCATTCAATGAAAACAACAAGCAGCTGGGAATGATAGGTAACGTTCAATACACAAAAAAGTAGCATTAAAATTGCTTTTTGCAAAATTGTTAAGAAGACTATTATTTATTAAAGAAAACGTGTAGAAGCTAGGAACAATGGGTAACGTTCAATACTGACATATATTGTTAATAACAAAATTTTCCTAAAGAACTTGTGGAATATAAAGAAAGTTCTAACAATTTTTTCCTATTTTTAATATTTCAAAATCTATAAATTTAAAAACAAAACACATCAAAGCATGTTCACCTAATATTGGAATGACCTACACATGGCATGTATTGTATGTATATGAATGTATGTGTGTATGCATGATGCTTTCTTTTATTAAGCACTTCAATTTTTATATGTAACATTTGTTTTTAGTAGCTCCAGTGTGCAAGTATTTATGCAAATACTCGCACAATTTCATGCCTGAAATGGTAAGTACTGGCATTTCCGTTTCCTGACATTATCGCTGTTTCAGTTTAAAACTACATCAGTTGCAAAACTGGTACTTGTTGAAAAAGTTTCAGTCCATAGACAGCCTGTGCAGTCGCTTAAACACTCAAACACATGCACCACGATATGGTATGAAACTAACGAACACACACACACACACATGCACACAATTAACGTAGTCATACATTTAGAATACCACTTATGCGGGCATCTAATTTGTTAATTTAAATTGCATTAGCGTGACACAGAGATGAGTGCGTGTGTGTGTGTGCTTGAATACCCAAACTCACATATTGGCGCACTCGCGTGTAAATTTTGTCGCATTGTTGTTTCTTTTTTTTTACAACTAACTGCACACAAATTTGCATAAATTATTTAGTGTAGCAAAGTGCAAGAGAGGAGACAATGAGAAAATACATAAAGATAAATAGATACGCTAAAATAAAAACATTTGAAATTGTTTGCTGATGTGCAAAACAAAACAATTTAAAGAAAATGACACTCACTCCCTGTTTGGCAGCATTTAAATTTTTGAAACGGAGCAGTTTACTAAATACACATAGAGATGCAAAAACGCAAACGTACACTGAGTAACACACACACACAGGTGCATTTGTGTGCGACTGTGTTTGGATGTGTAAAAAAAATGCAAGGTTGTTATGATAGTAACATATTAGACATTTCCCAGTCAGTAGACATGCACAACCTAGAAGCAAGTATATTGTTTGAATAGACTGACTATTCGAGAACGAAAGGCAGAAACACAGAATAATGCACTCCATGTTCTATTCTCGTAAATAGTAGAGACATCAAATATTTGAAGTTTCTTTAGAAAAATTAAAATGCCTTTAAATACGAGATGGTTCTGTAAAAATAATTGCAGTAGTATGAAATATAATTTTGTTGATAAGAAACGTATCAAAAACTTGTGTTACGCACGCTTCAAAAAAATATGTTCAAGTTATACAGAGAGGGTAGAGGGATTTGAGTGCACTTTGCAATAGTATACAAGACAATTTGTTTAATAAGTAATTATTCACAAATTTGTGTTACGCACGCTACAAACGAGACACTTTTAAGATCTACAGAGGGAGTGGGATTTGTGTTTAATGTTTTTAGTAAGTAATCAATCACAAATTTGTGCTACGCACTCAACAAAAGAGACACTTTCACGTTATACAAAGTGGGTAGAGGCATTTAAGCGTACTTTCCCATTATATAAACTATAAATTTTTAATAAGTAATTAGTCACAAATTTGTGTTACGCACGCTACGAAAGCGACACTTTCATTTATACAGAGTACTTAGTTGGTTTTCTGTGCACTTTCCAATAGTATACAAAATAATTTGTTCAATAGGTAACTAATCAAAAACTAGTGTGACGCACGCTACAAAAGAAAAAGTTTCACGATATACAGCGTGTTTAAGTACACTTTCCAATAGTATAAGGGATAATTTTTTAATAGGTTATCAATCAAAAATTTTGTGTTACGCACGCTACAAAAGGGACACTTTTACTTTATACAGAGTGTTTAGTTCAGTGATCTTTCCAATAACATAAACCACAATTTTTGTTAATAAGTATCTAACTAATCAAGAACGTGTGTTACGCACGCTACAAAAGGGACACTTTCAAGTTATACAGAATCTCTACTGGGATTTAAATGCACTTTCAAATAGTATAATAGATAATTTTTTAATAGGCAATCAATCACAGGTATGTGTGACGCACGCTACAAAAGGGACACTTTCAGTTTATACAGAGCGGATAGAGGCATTTAAGTGTACTTTCCTGTAACACAAACTATAATTTTTTTAATAAGTAATTAGTCACAAATTTGTGTTATGCACGCTACAAAAGGGACACATTCAAATTATACAGAATGTTTAGTTCAGTCCTTTTTTTCAATAACATAAAACATAAATTTTTTTAATACTCAACTAATCAAAAACATGTGTTACGCACGATACAAAATCCACACTTTTGACTTATATGGGGGGTTTTAGTAGCATTTAAAAGTACTTTCCAATAATATAAACTATATATTATTAATATGTATATAATCAAAAAGTGTGTTACGCACGCTACAAAAGATAAACTTTCAAGTACTACAGAGTCTTCAGTGTGATTTACGTGTGCTCTCCAATAATTTAACTATAATGTTTCTAAAAGGTAATTAGTCACAAATGTGTGTTACGCACGCTACAAAAGAGACAATTTTATGTTATACAGAGTATTTCGTGGTTTAAAGGTGTACTGTACAATAATATAAACTATAATTTTTATATAAATAATTAGTTACAAACTTGCGTTACGCACGCTACAAAAGGAAAACTTTTATTTATACACAGTATTTAGTGGCATTTATTTGCACTTTCCAATAATATAAAATATAATTTTTTTTGATAGACAATTAAAGTCACAAACTTGTGTTACGCACGCTACATAAATGAAGATAAATTTTGTATTTTGTCGCTCTGTCTCTTGATTTTTAGTGAATTTTTCATAATAAATCACACGAAATATAATTTCTAAAGATGCATATTAAGAGCTATTAAGCCTTTGTGACGCACGCTACATTTTCTCTTATATTCAAAATAGGCGTTTCTAGCTGTTTTTCATTATCTGGAACGGTTCCTATTTCTTTCACCTTTTCATCTATATCAAGAGTGCCCAGGCCCTATGCGCTTGATGCTCATTTGTTTTTGTAAAAGCGCTTAGCTATAGGGCCTATGGTATAGGCTGTCTGTTTTAATACTCGCATACAGCACCCAGCACTAGCAATACGAAATACACAAACAACTTTGTCTAATAATTATTTTATTGTTGTTCTTCGTTGCATAAAAGCAAGTGGAAAGCAACAACACATTCGTATGGTAAACATTGACGACAGCGATCATCAGTGAAGATTTTGTTTTTGTTCAGCATATGATATCGCTTTGTATGTATTTGTTTTTTACAACAAAAAATATTGAATAGAACTTAGTTTTTCTTTCAATGTATTGGTGTTTACTCTTCCATAAGGAACTTTTGGGCACACTTGATCTATATGGTATTCTTGCAATATTTCGTAAACTTCTAGCATCAAATAAAATTTAGGTGTTAAGTTTAGAAAAATAGTTTCATAATAAAAAAAAAATCAAATTAAATAGTGTTTGAAAAAAAATTGTAAAAGAATCAGATTTTCTAAAATAAAATATAGTTATTTTTTAGCAACTTTCTTTTTGGCAACACTGCTTTTGCCAGCTCAGCTGTTTTCGTATAACATCCCTGCAGGAGGATAAGCGATAATTGTCTTTGACCTATTGGTACGATTACTATTATAGCAAGCACTAGTTCCAAAGGTGATTGAACATATACAGAAAAGAACTAGTACTTCAAGTAGATCATTTGTAGATTGATTTGGCTTGTAGAATTTCATATTACTTTCTGATCATGTTTTAAAGCGAATTGCTAATTCGCATTTTTATTTATTTAATTTTTAGCTGTTACAATTTTTAAACAAATTCAAATTTGAAACAAACAATAGTATTAGAAAACTTTGCTACCTGCATATGAGTTTATTTATTCGATAATTTATGTAAGTAAGCTTGTTCTTGTGAGTTATTAAAAATTATAAATAAAATTAAAAGCTAATTTTAAAATTTTTTAAACGTGTTTTTTGTTATTATTTATGTTCATATGTAAAATCAGCGATCGTTTTTAAAATAATAAAAACTGATATATATTGTATGTTCATTAGTGTTTGGTATATGTGTGAGTACCACACGTAAATCAAGTTGTACAAGGTGTTAGTGGATTGAGTGTGCTCTGAAGGAACTTTCCGTTTCCTCTTATAAACTAAGAATTGACTAACCAAATTGCTTGTGAAGACAAAGACTTAGCAAATTTCATTAGGTTTAAAAAACCAATAAATTTAGGATTTTTTTATATATATAAATCAGTTCTTAAAGCAGAACTGATTGTACTAGTATCCGACTAGAAGAAATTATACTAGTACTGATCTAGTACTAATAGTACTAGTATCAACCTAGTTTCCATCTAGTACCAATGGTACTAGTAATTTTCCAAACACACTCAATGTTAATTTGAGCATTAACATGGTATAGGTAAGTTTACAATTGGGAACTAGTACTGGTGATTTTTGTACTAGTGCAATACTAATTTGATACTAGATCTCCTGCAGGGATGTTACTGTTAAACGTGTTCAGTTTGGTCTTCATTTTTTTTTTTTTTTTTTTTTTTTTTTTAAGAGTAGGACCAGTACTCAGGGGATGTCCCCTATATATGCAATGCATTGCGCTGGAACTGAAAACGAGGGGATAGTATTGAGGGGAAAGATGAGAAGATAGACAGTTTTTTTTTTTTTTTTTTTTTTTTTTTAGCTATTTCAACCTTTTTACTTCGCCGGCTAATTTTTTGCTACAGGGCCGACGAAGGTGGGTGCTGTTACTCTGCTTTTAGTACATGATTGGGTCAGTCGCTGCCAGTAATTGTCCAGTGATCAGTACTATGCCTTCATCACTGAAAACAGGCTGGCAACAACTAACACAACCACGCACTAATGCTGATCAGAAGAATTCAACACAATATATCATGACTCAGCGTGGGCTCGAACTCAGGACCCTCCGCTTCATAGTCTCGTGTTCTACTACTTCAGCCAACAGCACCCACAAAATTAGCTTCTAATGCTTCAAGAATCCATAGGGTTTAAAGCGCCCTAACCGGGGGCCCAGTAAATAGGTTCGCTTCTGGAAATAAAATTGCCACAAAGACAAATTAAGCGTCTGGTTAGAACTAAATGTTATTGATGTTAAGCTAAGTTTTGGCTTGAATTCTTGCTAGAGCTGCATTTCTGGCATATAAGACTTGGTTTTGACATTCTCAGCTGTCAAATAATAGTTATCGATATCGATAATTCTCATTTAGCTAAGGCAACAACCAAATGGAACAATTTGAGGACTATTTGTATTGAAAGCAACCTGGAAAGAATAGTTTCTCTAATTGGCTAATGAGCCAATTACACGGATTTGATTGATGAACTGATTTATGAGTGGTTTGATTGGTAAATTTATTAATATATTAACAGATCGGTGAGCTGGTTTAGTGGCTGGGTTAATTGAGTCAAGGCTATATTCATAGACTGGTTGCTGGATATATTGATAGAAAAACTGATGAATTGATTAATGGGTTGAAGGAGTGATTGATTGACTTACACATACATTTATTGGCCGGTAGAAGGACTGATTGCTTGATTGAAAGCTTGATGTGTATATAAAATTATTGTGAGGCAATAGAATTTTTTTTATTATTTACTATAATAAACTTTTGCTCTTACTGGGCGATACACAATGAAATTTGTTTTTTTTTTTTTGTAAAATGACTGTCAATCTTTTGCAATTTATGACTGTGAACTTGCTGGTGCAGTTTATTGAATTTTATTAGCAAAATTAATTTTCGAAAGTGCAAGTTCATTTCTGGTTGAATGGATAAGTGAACAAGCCAAATTGCAATATTTGGTGTGAAAAGTAGCCAGGAGCATTCCAAGAACTGCCACTTCACAACGAAAAATGCACTGTTTAGGCTATTGGACGTAATAGAGAACCATAAGAATTAGAAAATAAAATAAAAGTTTGGCGCTCACATATTCCTGTTTTCCCAGATCCTGTCTTATCCTTTCTAGAATTTTAAAATTGTTATGCCCAAATGTGTGTATATTGAACAATTTTTATTCCTTGAGCCTATAAGAAGCTGAGGTGTTCTCTGATCTTGCAGTGGTAAAACGTCTCCCCAAGGCCCTTCACGAAAGGACTCTGTCAATATAGACATTTAAAATTGGGTACAGAAATGCTTAAAGGAACTCTGTCCCACCAAGTTAAACATTTTAAATTTACTTAATAAATATTTGGAGGGTATTTAAGATTCGACCCGGTCGAATATAACGTTTTTACTTGTTTTATTTTTTTGTGAAGCTACTATTTTGCGTAGTGACACGAAAATATTTTAAACAGACCGGTTTCTGCTTTATATCATCTTTAGTATTCCTTTTCTCATGGACCCCCAAAATATGTATAGTCTGTTAACTATTTGTTTACGTATTTAAAATTTTGGCCGTATAACAAAACATAGAATTTTTCTTATATACTGAAGGAGAAGAGGAAAAAAAGTATATAATAGTATATAGTTAATATGGACTTTTTTTATTTGTTGGTCTTTGATGCTGTCCTTACAGCAATTATCCTTGACATGCTTTTGTTTTTTATTAAAACAAAAATATATGCTGATTTAAAAAGTGTGGGCTAAAGTAACTTTAAGGCTGTAGCTATAAAAATTTAGAGGATTATATTTGGCTTTGGTTAATCTAAATTAGCTTTGGGAAAATGTTTGATAATTTTCTATATGAGAAATTTTAAATAAAAATGGTTTTAAATTATTAGCAAAATGTATTTATCCTCATATAAAATGTGCCAGCGGCTGTAATACAATTGCAGGTATATTTTTCCATTGAATTGGAAACTTAATATCGCTGGCTTAATAAGCCAAGGACTTGCACAAATTGATGCGAAGAATTATTTATATTTATGTATGTGACACAAAGTTTGACGATAAATTGAACTAAAAACATTGTTTTTACACTGAACTCAGTGTTTAATAAATGAGAAAAATTTTAAAACAGAAAAATAAACATTTTAGCGAAACTCCTTTTAAATTATCTCAACTTTTTATTTAGCTTTTTCATAAATTATATTTAAAAATTCGTCAATGCTCATAAACAAAATTTTAGATAATTGACATATTAAATATAACAGCAAAATTCTTATTAAATTAACTAATATTTACTTGTTTATAATCACCCTGACATTTATTTCTGACAACTAACAAGTGTAGACACGTTTTCCTACATGGATGTCGTGTGTTTTTTTAATTTCATTTACCTTATTTTGCATGTGTCTTTTTGACAATATTTACTTGACCTGACATGTGGACACTTGTATGATGTTTTTTTTTTTTTTTTAATTTCGTTGACTTTTATAAAAACATGATTGTGCATGCATTTGTTTGTTTGCATATTACAGCAATTTATATGAGTACGTACCTGCAAAGAGAATGAAAACAAAAAAGAAATTATTTATAAATAAATAACGAGTGTAACCTTGTTTGAAACAGAAGTAAAATTTATTTAAATTAAAGTAGAACTTAAATGAAAAGTAGCAAAACTGTAAGAATTTGCTTTCGCTGAATCTGTTGCACTATACAGCGAATTCAGTGGAAGTAAATTACGAAACATCTATAATTTCGTTAAATTACACACAAGATCTGCTAAATATTTTGTGCAAAGATATTTTCAATAAAAATCTTGTTTTTTATACAATTTACTTTTTATTAAAAATATTAATAAAATAATTACCAGTAGAGCAAATATTAATAATAAAAAATATATTTAAGAAAATTATTTAATAAAAATACAGTTTTATAACACATTTTCATTAAGCAGATTTTTGTAAAAAATATTTTATGTATCATAATAATTCATAAACCACTAAAAGCTTCCTAAATTCCAAGAATCACCTGTTTTAAGCAAAAACAACACACAACCAATGTACAAAAGAAACTCCGAAAATTCGGAATTAAAACCTTAAATTTTTTTAAATCCCCTAGACAACTATATATGTACTATATATATACTCTCCAAATACATATAAGCATCTCTGCAAAACCACAAGTCCGAACTCCGAACAAGCGATATCCATCAAACTTTCGGAAGTTGACATACAGTAGAAAAAAATTCTTAATTGATAAAAAAAAATTCCTGCAGGTTCTCCGCAAAGTGGCATAAAATTAAAGAAAATATATGTACCGAAAATTCGGATAAAAGTACATACTGAAATTTACACAAAAAACTACTCAAAAATATATAATTAGATATGAAAAGCAAGCATTTGAGGAAATTTCAAATGACTCCGAAAATTCGGAATTAGAACCTTAAATTTGTTTAAATCCTCTAAATGCCTATATATAAACTCTCTAAATAAATATATAAAATGTTATATAAATATCTCAACAAAACCACAACTCCGAACTCCGAACATGCGCTATCCATCAAACTTTCGAAAGGAGATATACAATAGAAAAAAATTCTGAATACATTAAACAATTCCTGTAGGTTCTCCATATATCCCAAATTTTTCTAAAAACTCCACAAACTGGCACAAAATTAAAGGAAAAACATTTACCGAAAATTCGGATAAAAACGCATACCCAAATTTACACTAAAACAGCTCAAAAAAATATATAATAGACATTAAAAGTAAGCATGTGACGAAATTTCAAATGACTCCGAAAATTCGGAATAAACTCCGAAAATTCGGAATAAACTCCGAAAATTCGGAATAAACTCAGAAAATTCGGAATTCATTTATATATCTTAAAAACCAACCGCAAACTTGTAATTTCTCTAAAAATACATTAAAAAACTCGCTAAAAAGTATAAATTACTACGAAAATACGATATTTATCAAACTCGCGCAGTACGAAATACAAGATATTATAAATTTTCATAATTTCCAGCAACATCCATTAGATAAAATTGCTCTTGAAATTATGAGCACTTGGGTTCAAACTTGGGCCAACGCTGTTGATAAAACCAGCTACATTAGCATTGCCAAGAAGGCCAAAAAAAAAAAAATAAGGGTCTGAACTAGTACTGCTTAAATTTTGTCTCGTTAAGGGGCTGTAAGCGTGTCTTCAAATAATTAATATATCAGTTAAATTCTTTCAATTTTGGTAAATGTACCATCTTCACCTCATATAGAACTATTTTGGAAAGAATTGACATTCATTATCTGTGATTTTATTCACCCACAATTAGCCCTGAATAATAGACTTTTTCTTTTTTTAAGTAAATTTTTAAACAAAAATTTGTTTTTGTAAACAACCTTTACAGAAAATAAAATTACTGTGAGAATAGAAAGAATGCCGCTAAAATGTCTAAGGAAATGAAGAAGACATTTTTTATATCTTCACTGGCGACAGTTACAAATTTTATATAAACTCATTTTCAGAAATACATTTAGCTGATATGAACGATGTAAAAGAACACATTTTCATTTAACACAATTACATTCATAAATTCTGCAAAACAAAATCATTATGCCTGAAATGACTACAGCAGCCGATTGTGTTCCAGACATTTGCAAGATAAAGTTTTTTTTACATTTTATTTCTGTTCATCTTTATTTCTCCACTCGTATTTCGGCTTCAATTAAATACAGCACCCAAAAAGAAATAAAATACAGTAAAACTTCGGTATAACGAATTCCAAGGGGATCCGAAAATACTTCGTTATAGCCATTGTGCTTCGCTATAAATATAATCAGTAAAACCTTGATATAACGAAAATTTACAATATAAGAAAAAAATTCGTTATAACTATAGTTTTGCACCCACATTAAGAATTCGTTCTTTTGATAACGGGACTTTACTATTTTGTTATAATTTTATTCTTACTTCGTTGTATAGAGGCTTTTGTATGAGTACTCCGCTGTATAGAGGCTTTACAAATGCGCTTGTAAATACATTTAGACTTCGCTATTTTTATAAGGGCATTTATTCTGATTTCCTTATACATATTGAGGCATTTGAAGGAATATTTCTCTATATAGAGGTTTTCTTGCTCAGAACTTGTTCGTTGTAGCTATAGTGTATTTTTGTATGAAAAACTTTGCTATTAAGAGGTTTTCTCAAGGGACTCAATAAAACATATGTACGTTATATTGAGTTTTTCGTTAAAACGAAGTTCGTTATATCGAAGTTTCACTGTATTTCCAGTATGTTTCTTTTTTATTTTTAAGCTTTTTTATTTAAACAAACAAATTTCTTTAGTATGATTTTTTTTTGTTACATTTAAATTAAATTTATTTGAGCTGATTTATTTATTTCCATTTTTTTTTTCTTAATCTTGATATAAATTGTGGAAAGTCTGCAAGTTTTATATATTTGAATTTTTTGCCCTTTTTTGTTTGTTTTTATTGGAAATGTTTTCGTGAACGTTGTTGCTCTGCGTAGTTTGATTTCTAATAAAAATGTTATTACAAGATTAAATATAAAAGAATTTGCAAAAAAATAAAATTAAAAATAATAATAATACACGGTTGTATTTGTTTACAAAGATGATATTGTGAGATGTAGAAAATACGCTTTACTAATTTATTGCAAATCGTACAAATGAGGTAGATTTAATTAAAAATAATTAATATGCAGTAAATATTTGCCATCTCGAAATATTTTTTCTCTACTTCATATACAACTTAAAATGGCAACCAAAACTAATGCCGACATTTGTTTATAGAGAATTAATCGAACAATTAAAGCAAAAGCCGGATTAAATGAATAGTGCACTAAATATATAAAAACTTGCAAAAACGAAATGAGAAGTAAAAAAACATGTGCTACAGAACAACTGCAATTTTTGTTGCCGTAATTTTTGAGCTTATAGTGAGGAAGATCGAAAAAAAGAACAGAAATGATATATATTTCATCCTCAACACTCACAGGAAACAAGAATCGCTGCGGTAAAAGTTTCATAGTGTGCGCCGGAACTTATGCAGTGTTCAGACATACACCTTAACTAAGCTTATTGCAATTAAAGTCATTATTGAGCTCAATTAATCATATTAAATTAACCATATTAAGTATATATTTTTTTTTTTATCTTGGACCAGCACTCAGGGGATGACCCCAATATATGCAATGCATTGCGCCGGAACTGAAAACGAGGGGATAGTATTGAGGGGACAGATTAGGAAAGACAGTTTTTTTTTCTTTTTTTTTTTTGTAGCTATTTCAACTTTTTACTTCGCCGGCTAATTTTTGCTACAGGGCCGACGAAGGTGGGTGGTGCAGTTACTCTGCTTTTAGTACATGATAGTGTCAGTAGTTGCCAATTTTGTTCAGTGACCAGTGACTATGCCTTCATCATTGAAACAGGCTGGCAACAACTAACACAACCACGCACTACTGCTGATCAGAAGAAATCAACACAATATTTCATGACTCAGCGGGGGCTCAAACTCACGACCCTCCGCTTCATAGTCTCGTGTTCTACTACTTCAGCCAACAGCACCCACAGAACAATAGATCGTTTTCGAAACATATTTACTGTTACTGATAATGTGCATCTCGAGAGACGCCGGACAGTGTGCACTGAAGAAGCTATAGCCGCTGTACAGGAAAGAATTGAAATGATCCACTTTATGGAAGATTTTTTTAGTTGTTGAAAATTGGTGTTCCAGATTGGGCCTTGTACGTGCCAGCCTTGGCGGCCACATGGCAAAAATCATATTTAAACATTAATTTCATAAAGCTTTCGTTCCAATAAAGCCCGTTTCATTGATATCAAAAATATATTTCCTTGTTATACCCAAGAATGATAAAATAAAGATTACGCCTTGCACATGATATACCGTTTAATGACGTATTTGTTCCCTCGAGGAGATTGCCAAATGTTTATTATACTCGAATGCAAAACTAATACTTTCTCGTACAAAATTAATATTTCATGCTATATTTGGCAACTCTTCCCTCAATTTACTCAGAGAGATTTCCAACAAGCAAATTAAATCGGATTTATAAATTGTGTTATATTTTAAAATAAATATATTAATATAATTATTAATAACTTAAAGTGTAAAAAACTTATTAAAACTTGATTTTTAAAGCTCATAAACTGTAAACAAAAAACCTAAATTAAAGAGAAAAGAGAACAAAAAGAGCAAACATGAAATGTGCAGTGGGCAATTGCAAACAAAGTGACAGCAAAAAAACAAGTGAGAAATAATTTTGTTAAAATGTAATATTTTTATCAAAATTTTGTTTGTTTTCAAAACAAACCAAACAAAGCTCATTTTATAGTATTCCAAGAAATGAAGCTCAAAGGAAATTATGGCTGATTATGGCTCCATTAACACGTAATTCTTATAAAATCGAATAAACTTACAAATGCAGCACTGCTGAAATGTGTATTTACTGAGCAAAACTCAACTCACTGAACAAAGTTAGTCAAGACTTAGCATCTAAATTGTGGAAGAAGTAAAAACAAACACATATGTATAATATGTCGAGACATGTTGATGTTAAGGTATTACAGTCGACTCCGATTTACTGGATATAACCAAAACCCAATTTCTTTTTCAGCTATCCGATTTTTTTTTTCTAAAACGTAGTTCGGATTACTGAAATTTGTTACAGTTAAGCGCACTGCTTAAAATCAGTAAAACAATACTTTTTATATCAAATCTGTATATATTTTTTACGTCAATTTAACGTAGAAATTTTATAAATTATGTATGCATTTTTATTAGTCGAACTTTCTTATGTAAATTGTTAATTTTTTCAACCGGCTTAAGTTCGAATCTGCATGACTACAAATGATTTTTTATTATTTTTTATTAATAAATGAATTTGTTCAAATTCTATTTATTATTTTTTATATTAAGATGGGAATATTAAGAATATTTTCAAAAATCATCAAACCAGCAGAACGTATCAGTACTGATTTCGAGGCCGCTACGCCATCTCATCAGCGTTCTTAGTTCCCTTTTTCCACTTTTGCAAGTGGTGCTAGTTAGTAGGAATATCAACTATTTAAACAATGTTTTTAACGAAAATTGATTATGAGAAGTTCCCACATTCATATTTTTTTAAGTTATTACCTTTTTGGTTAGTACGAAATTCCCCAACCCTGACGATTAATATTCCCAATATTCCATGTATCTCTTTCGCTTTTTCCAGAGCCATCGACTGCTGATAGCTAAAGCTTCTTTGTTATTTATGTTCAAGTAATTGAATTTAGTTGTCAATTTACAATGAACAAGTGCGCGTGCAATGAAAATATTCTAAATAATATTATAAAAAATAATAAATAGAATTTGAACAAATTCATTTATTAATAAAATAATAAAAAATCGTTTGCAGTCATGCAGATTCGAACTTAAGCCCGTAAAAATTGTATTTAAAAAAAAGTTATTCATAGAAACATTTACATTTTTTTTATTATTTTTAAAACAATTTTTTTCAGCCTAAAGTTATGCAATCGATTTCTAATAAATAAATTTGTCATTGTTTATTTTTTCACTAAAGCGAAGTAAGTTTTATACAAAACTTAGTTGTGGGCTTGCTTTTGGTTTTCAAAAATACGATATTTTCATTAAAGCGATGTTTCGTTAAAGCGAAGTGAATAAGACTAGCTGCGTTTAAGCCAAAGCGGCTGGAGGAATAGGGCAGAGGAATATCAGAGGATATATTACGTTCGCGGTAAAAGCTAAAAAATTAAACCCCATATTCATAAAAAAATTATATGTATTTGAAATCTATTTTAAGCAAATTTTGTATGAAAAACTTTGTAAAAAACACATTTCAAACTCATTATAAATTTTATGAATATGGGCGTAAATATTTAAGGAATACTATTTGTTAAATATTTACACTATTGATATAATATGTAACTTCAACGCCAGCTAAAGGCGGCGGGGACCAAAAATATACCACATCATGTTTTCCAGAGACGGACGTATGGGCATTGCTAGATCGTCTTAGACTTCATCACTGATCAAGAATATACATATATACTTTATGGGATTCAATTCTCTTTGGAGGATATTAAATCTGTATTTTGGCGGGGTCGCTCTGACACGGGCTTTGGGGGAGACATTTCACCTTTGCCATAAAACTGTAAAAATAATTTTGTTGGGGATTATTATTTACAAAATCAAAAAAAAAAAAATTTTTATAGATTCATATAAGGGGCAAAGGGGGAGGAGGGGGGCTAGGGCAGAGGAGTTACGTCTCACCTTCATCATTAAAGCTTAAAAATGTTATTTTTAAGGAATGTGGGCTTAAGTAGTACAAATTTTACACTATTTTTGCATAAAATAATGCCCACTTAAGGAGGCGGGGCCCAAAATTTACTTTTATTTTATTTTATGGCTTTAAGTTTAACGCGTTGGACCTATATGGATATAAAAATATATCATTTGCTTAACAGAATTACAAAAAAAAAATTTAAATTTTGTTGTTTTTTAGAGGTTCGGTTAATTCTTCTCAGGGGAACTTTTTTTCCTCTGGTCCGATTTTGCCCAGTTATGATTTTGAACTGTGCTATCTTTCAAGATATATTTACCTCAACATTTCAGGGCTCTAGCTCTTTTTATTTGAACTGAATAGAGATTTCCACAAACGGACGGACATGACTAGATCGACTTAGATTTCATCACTGATCAAGAATATATAATACTTTATGGGGTCTTAGATGAATATTTCGCTGCGTTACATACGGAACGACAAGGTAATACTTTTTTGGAGGGTATATGAAAAGTTTTTACTTTCAGTTGTCTGTCATACGTTAATTGACTAAACTTTTATATATGTGAACAGGAAGATAATTATGGCAATAAAGTTTATATTGGCTCAACTAAAAATGCAAACCTGAACACTCTATTAGTCTCAAAAACTATTAATTAGCACAAAGAAACACTTATATTCAACATGAGAGAGAGAGAGAGAGAGAAAGAGAGACAGTTTTAGTGAAATCGCCACCGGCAGGGCTGCCAGAAATTTTTCGTGAAAAATCAGCAAATTTCCCAAAAAAAATCGGCATTATCGGCACTTTCATTTCTTAAAATCCGCAAAAAATCGGCATTAATTAAAAAACTTATTTTGAAATATAAACAAAAACAATTCAATATAATTTATTAAATATTATACATAAAACAGCATGTATAGATCAATAAATTTGCACCTCACAAGGTTTGAAATTATTTTGGGCTTTCGTTTAATCTCCCAATTGGCAATTTAAAAGAAAGGATTTATTATTTTAATCATTTAGAATGACTTTTACTTAAAAAAAATACATAAGATCAACTTGCTTTTTATAAAACAGTATAAAATAATTAAAAAAGATGTGTGGTGTCGTGGGACACCGGATAGGAACGCAGTTCCTTATTATAAAAATATTAATTTTAAGTTCTATTCGAGGTATAAAGAAAATAATTATTCGGGTATAAATTTTTTATTAGGATTTTTCTTTTCGCCGATCAACGAAAATACAGAATCAGTTTTGTTCCCAAACGAAATTGAATTCTGTCACGGCCCGGCTGCGTATGATTAATATTTGTTTGTATGGAATTGTATTACTCATACGTCTTAAACATTGAGTTAGAAACAAAATATCTTACGTTACGGACGTTTCTTCCCGGTTAGGGTACCCCTCCGCAACGTCTCATAAGGAAGTTTTCTTTTAAAGTTTTATTTTCTAAGGAACATCGGAATTTCGTGCACACCTACAACAAGGCAATTGAATTGTTATTAAAAGAAGAATTATATAATAAAAGATGTTCCACACTATTATTAAAAAATCGGAATTTTTTAGGGGTAAAATCGGCAAATCGGCATATTGAAATTTTTGGAGTAAAAAACCGTCAAAATGCCGATAAATCGGCATTTCTGGCAGCCCTGGCCACCGGTTACATGAATCTCTCAATTTCATATGATCTGTTGCCAAAGCTCCTTATTATATTTTATTTGGATTAATTTAATTTTGCTGTAGTTATTGACATTCTAAAATGAATGGACTGGACTGCAGGAATGCTCTTGCTCAGTCAAATTAATTGCATATCAATCTTTTCAACTTAATCAGCATAATATATAAAAATTATATTAAAATGTTTTCATATTCGAAAAGATATTTATTGTTCACGTCGCAGCGACGATAATTCCCCACACACTCAGCATGTGTTACACATACACACACACACCCTCACACAATTTGTTAGACAAGAAATGTCATATTGAAATTAAGCCACAACAGTTGCAATTGGTTAATGGCAAATATTTATTTATAAAAATAAAAACATTTATAAATAACATTTTATAACTATTTCAATCTTGCCATTGTGCAATTAATTTATTATTAAAGTTCATACAATTAATGTGTGCATTAATGGCTCTGGTTTCATCTCATTCATGCATTCATTGTGTGCAAAGTGTTTGCGGATTGTTGTTTATCAACGTGGCGCAAATGTTAATGCAAAACCACTTTCGTAATTAACCCATCGCATAATGAAATATTTATGGACATTTTTTTTCCATTCACTATCTGCTACGATAGGAAACAAACCAGCAATGGAAAATCAATTAAAACGTGGAACTGCAAATAGACAGTCAATAAGCCCAGCATAAAAATAAAATGTGAACATGAGTTAAAAATATATAAATATATTATATTCGACCGGGTCGAATCTTAAATACCCTCCAAATATTTAGTAAGTAAATTTAAAATTTTCAACTTGGTTCGCAGAGTTCCTTTAAGACATCTCTGTACCCAATTTTAAATCTCTATCCTAGCAGAGTCATCCCGGAAGGGCCGTGGGGGAGACGTTTTACCTCTGCAAGATCAGAGAACAGCTCAGCGTCTTATAGGCTCAAGGAATACAAATTGTTCAATATTTACACTATTTTTGCATATAATATGTCAACGTCCACTAAAGGGACGGGGTCCAAAAATAAACTATATCATGTTTTCCCCAGACAAACGTATGGGCATTGCTAGACCTTCTTAGACTTCATCACTAATCAAGAATATATATACTTTATGAGTAGTACCAGGTATCGTCTCAGCTTCGTCATTAAAGCTTAAAAATGTTATTTTTAAGTAATGTATGCTTAAGTAAAGCAATTTGTTATATTTTTATGCTATTTTTGTATATAATAACACCCACTAAAGTGGGCGTGGTCCAAAAAGAATTTTTTTTTATTTTATGGTTTCAAGTTTAAGGCGTTGGACCGTACTTGACATAAAAATATATAATTTGCTTAACAAAATAACCAAAAAACTTTAAAAATTATGTTGTTTTTTCTGAGTTGGTTTAGTTCTTCTTAGGGGAACTTTTTCCGCTTTTTAAGTAAAACATTTTTTTGGGGAAAAGTACTTTTTAAGAAAAATTTTTTTGAAAAAAGTACTTTTCGCAAAAGGTACTTCTTTTGAAATGGTACTTTCTTAGAAAAGGTAAATTTTTAAAAAGGTACTTTCTTGAAGAGGTAGTTTTTTAAAAAAGGTACTTTCTTGAAGAAGTACTTTTTTGAAAAGATGCTTTTTGGAAAAGGTACTTTTTTAAAAGACAATTTTTTGAAGAGGTACTTTTTGAAAAGGCATTCTTTTGAATATGTACTTCTTGAAAAGGTACTTTTTGAAAAGGTACTTTTTGAATAGGTACTTTTTTGAAAAGGTACATTTTTGAAAACTACTTTTTTGAAAATATACTTTTTTGAAAAGGTTATTTCTTGAAAAGGTACTTTTTTTTAAAGGTACTTTTTTTGAAAACGTACTTTTTTGAAAACGTACATACTTTTTTGAAAGCGTACTTTTCTGGAAAATTGCTTTATCGAAAAGGTATTCCTTTGAAAAAATGCTTTTTTTTCAGAGGTATTATTTGTGGAGGAATTTTTGATAAAATGTATTTTTTGGAAAAAGTACTTTCTCGAAAAAGTATTTTTTTGAAAAGATACTTTTTTGAAAAGGTACTTTTTAAAATACAATTTTTTGAAAAGGTACTTTCTTGAAAAATACTTTCTTGAAAAGGTACTTTTTTGAAAAGGTGCTTTTTCGAACAGGTACTTTTTAGAAAAGTTACTTTTTCGAAAAGGTACTTTTTGAAGAGGTATTTTTCTAAAAAATTACTGTATTGGAAACGTATTCTTTTGAAAATATACTTTTTTAAGAGATATTTTTTGATGAGTTTTTTTTTTGAAAAGTTACTTTTATGCAAAGGCACCTTTTTAAAAAGCTGATTTTTTGAAAAGATACTTTTTTGAACAGGTACTTTTTCAAAAAGTACCTTTTCGAAAAGCAAAATTTTTCCAAGAAGTACTTTTTTCCAAGAGGTATTTTGTTGAAAAGGTATTTTGTTGAAAAGGTACTTTGTTGAAAAGTTCCTTCTTGAAAAAGATATATTTTTAATACATATATTTTTTTAAAAAGGTACATTCAGAAAATTTTTTTTTATTACTACTTTTAAGGAAAGGGGTTTTTTTGAAAAAGTACTTTTTAAAATAAATATATTATTATTCATGAATGTAAAAAATAATAGATAAAAATATTAAGCTAAAAATGCATAAATAACGATTCTTATTATTATTATTATTATGATTTATAGATTCTTAGCATATGATGGAATTTGCGCAACTGAGGGTTGCTCTCTTTTGGGAAATATATTTATCTCTTGGGAAATATATTTATCACTTGCAACTTCATTATGCTATTCTTGAAGTTGCTCTGATAACTATTGACTTCTGCAGCTGTAACAAAATGTTATCTTGTGGGTATAGCTGCTGCATTATTGATGTTGTTGTTTGTTCACGTATTGTTCCCAGGGAGTTATTTCTGCTGAGATTATATCAAATTTGCGTATTCTTTATAAAAATATTGTGCTAGTGGTTTGTATTCCCAGTTTACTGTTCTATGAACTATTTCTCTTTTTTCAGATTTTTTTTTTAATTAGAATAAACAATTGGGGGTATTAAACCTTCCTCTGCACTACTTTGCTTCGAAAGTGGAAAGGAGAGGATAGGATTTAGAATAACGATGACGAAAAATGAAAAGACAGAGATTTTTTTAGCTATTTTATCGGTTTTACTTCGCCTTCAAATTTTTTGCTACACGGCCGACGACCGAGAGTGCTTATAAGCAATTTAATTTGTTATCACCCCGTTTCAATTGAACTTAATTAAATCATTGTCTAGCTATAAACAGTTGGAAGGAGCGATAATAAATATGTACTACAACAAAATTATTTATGTTCTTTTCCCACAAAACTCATGTGTGTGTACATTTCCATTTTGTGTTTTACTGCCTTCATAAATATTTTTATTCCTGTCGACAATATGTTTGTTTATGCGTGGGTGTCTGGGACACAAAATAATAATATTATTGTTTGTGATGAACTAATTCTGTTTGGTGTTTTTGCAGCAAACAAAAAAAAAACAAAATATATAAATAAACGCACATATAAAGAAAAGAAATAAAAAACGTTTAAGAAAATATTCATAAAAATTTAAAGGCAAGAAGATTGAATGAAAATATGAAACAATGTTTCATTTAAAATACATTTGATGTGGCAAAAATTTATATTTAACTTAAAATACACGCAGTAATCTCTTTGTTCGCTTATTTAAAGCCTATTTAAAGTAATTTCAAAGGTGTCAATACATGAGATATAAGATTTGGGTCGGTCCAAATGCTGTCAGAGAATAAATATTTTGGTTTTTTGCATTCGTGTGTGTTAGGGTTAGAAAATGACCCTCTTTAGTAGAAAATTTCTTCGAAATCCGCTAGTATGTGCGGTTGAGTTTTAATTCCGCTTTGTAATAATTTTGCGTGTCTTAATATTTTATCTATTTTTTTCTTGGAACGACGCACAGTGGGATTTTTTGTGCAATAAGTAATTTTTTCGACACATAAAATTTAAAAATGTAATGATGCAGTTTTGTAGAAAATTGATTCAGAATGAAGAATCCACAAAATTGTATCGCAAAAAAACGTTTTTTTGTCATTGAAATAATGAAGTAAAGTCACATATAAATTGTGGTCCAATATATTAAAAACTGTTTACGCACTTTAAATAATGTTTGTACGTAAGATAATTTTATTGCTCTGATTTAAATAGTGATTTTTTTCAAATACCTATGGCCTTTTCTGCGTATTCAAAAACAAAAATTATAAAGTTCGCTCATATAGCTTAAAGGAAATGATAGAATAAAATTTGTTCCATAATGTGCCGTGATTGCAAACTTACTTGGAAGAAAAAAAAAGGGTTGCTCGGTCGTGCTAGATGCTCCCGCTATAATAAAATGAAAGGTAAGACTCCATATTATCAATTAAAAAAAAGTTTAAATAATTAATACTCTTTTATAAAATCATAAAATTTGTCTGCAAATTCATGAATTTATTAATTATAAAATAATAAATAGAATTTGAACAAATTCATTTATTAATAAAATAATAAAAAATCATTTGCAGTCATGAAGATTCGAACTTAAGCCCGTTGGAAAAAAATTCACAATTTAATTTTAAAACATTACAAAAAGTAATTAGTTTTGGTAAAGAAACAAAAAGTTGTGGGAAAAAATATAATATATGTTATATGGGCGGTGAGTGGTGGGCGTTGATTGAGGTAATAAAAGGCTCTGTGCCAAATTTCAAAAACTTAGGGCCAAAAATAAAATTTGGGTTCTATGGGCGGTGGGTAGTGGGCTTTGGCAATTTTGAAGAAACTTTATTTTATTCTTAATTGAGATAATGAAAGGCTCTGTGCCAAATTTCAAAAACTTTGGACCAAAAATATATTTTGGTTTCTATGGGCGGTGGGTAGTAGGCATGGCCAATTTTGTTGAAACTTTATTTTATTTTTTGTTGAGGTAATAAAAGACTCTGTGAAAAATTTCAAAAACTTTGGGCCAAAAAAAAATTTTGGTTTCTATGGGCGGTGGGTAGTAGGCGTGGCCAATTTTGATGAAACTTTATTTTGTACTTGATTGAGGTAATAAAAGGCTCTGTGCCGAATTTCAAAAACTTTGGGCCAAAAATAAATTTTTGGTTCCATGGGCGGTGTGTAGTAGGCGTGGCCAATTTTGGTGAAACTTCATTTAATTCTTAATTGAGGTAATAAAATGTTCTGTGCCAAATTTCAAAAACTTTGGGCCAAAAATAAATTTTGGTTTCTATGGGCGGTGGGTAGTGGGCGTGGTCAATTTTGATGAAACTTTATATTTTTCTTAATTGAGGTAATAAAAAGCTCTGTGCCAAATTTCAAAAACTTTGGGCCGAAAAAAAATTTTGGGTTCTATGGGAGGTGGGTAGTGGGCGTGGCCAATGTTAATGAAACTATATTTTTCTTAATTGAGCTAACCAAAGGCTCAGAGCAAAATTTGAACATTCTACGAGCACTTCTCATATTTTTTGCCAAACATTGTATGACCAAATCTCTGTGCGACGTATAGGGTATGAATACGGTGACCATATTTTTCAATCAAAAAAAGGACATTTAGATATATAATAAAAATTGATTTTACTATTTATAGTCAATTGCATACATATATTCTAGGCATGGTCGACTTACTTACATATATTAATGTTTTTTAAACAAAATATGCCCAGAACTTAAAATATGTCCAGAAATATTACAGTCATTTGAGAAAAAGATTTTGATTTCTGTACAATCCATTTGATGATAATAATTTCTTTTCTATGGGTGATTTTGACTTTTATTGTATGTATTTAGAAATAAAACTTAATTTTGGAGTTTAAACAAAAAAGTATTAATAATCAACAAAAAAGGACAATAAAGGACATTTCAATTAAACAAAGGACACTTTAATTTTTGTTTATCTAGGAGGACATCATGTAAAAAAAAGAGGACTGTCCTCTTAAAAAATGGACGAATGGTCACCGTAGGTATGAACTCCACTGATGCAATACTTTGTGCCGGAATTATGAAAGAATGGATAGGCGCAGTTTTGAATGGATAGATGAAGAAAGATGAAAACATGGAGAATGTATTTTAGTTATTTTATTCTATACAAACGAGTACATTTTCTTATTACTTTTCAACAAATTAATTAATGAATATTATATTGTGCACATCTGCACAACAAGACCTTTTAGATTATATATAATTTATCAATATCGGTGAATGATAAAGTGCTTGAAAGTGTACCACAAATATATGAACGGCATCATTATTTGCAAAATTTTGCTAGCGAATTTTTTTTACAGTACATACGAAGAAGGGTATGTAACTTTTCTAATAAAATTTTTATAAATAAAAACTGTTATCCCATTCAACTAAGCCACCTAATAATTGGTGACAAACAAACATAGTTTTGAAGGGATCATTTTATTTATTTTATTCTTTATAAATGCTTAGATTTTCCTTTTATTTTTCAACAAATTAATTTGTTATATTGTGCACATCTGCACAACAAGACCTTCCATATGACATACGATTTATGAATACTAGTGAATGATAAAATCCGTGAAAGTGTACCACAAAAATATGTACGTCGTCAATACATGTAAAATTACGCTGACATGTAAAACTTTAGCTACAATACCGAACAAGAAGGGTGTGCATATGCAAGTTTTCTAATAAAATTTTTATAAATAAAAACTGTTATCACATTCAACTAAGCCACCTGTCAAAGAAATCTAGTTTTACACACAAACAGTTTCTAGATATTATTTCTCTCGACTGTGCAGTTCTGAATGCGTGCAGGTAATAAACGAGTGATCAGATATTTTAATAATATCATTTGTGCGCAACAGCAGATAATTAAATTTGAAATGATATATTATTTGTCTACGTGGGCTAAAAATTTAAAGTGTAAAAGGGTGTAACAAAAACTTGTGTTACCTAAATAGACGAAATGTTGCTTCACTCGCCGTGTAGTAAGTTTGCCTATAGAGATCAGGCATGTTTTTTTTTGTGAAAATTATTTTAAAAAAAATTTATATAAAATATATCTACACGGGTAGTAAATAAAAGTGTGTTATCATCGGTTTAATACAATTCTCGTATGAAATTTCCTAATAAAATTTTTATAAATAAAAATTGTTATGGCATTCGACTAAGCCGCATGAGTACTGATGATAAAAGTGCAGCGGCCTTCGAAAACAACTGTTCTGCTCTATTGTGTAAATTGCATAATTACAACTGATGTTGCCTTTCCCTTGTGCCTGGGAATACATAGTAATCATGTCTTTCTGACTTTAGAAAACACACTTTTGAACAATTGGCCTATCAGTCTTAATTAAATTCCCATATAAAAAGTTCGATACAAATAATTATTTAAACTAGAGTAACGACATTTTGAAAAAGTTAGCTATAAATTGTAAATTTTCAAGTAACTTGCTGCCTCTCGACCTACCAACATGATAGATACAAATCTGTTGCTTTTATGCAATTTTTTAATGAGTTTTAGTGACACTTAAAATCTACTGTCACAAAAAAAATTTTAAATCAGTTTTGTTATTTAACTTGTTAGAGATTGAAATCAAAATTTATATCGATTTTGATTAAAATCAATAGTTCAAATGAAGCGTCATATACTGGAAATTTAATTGCAGTTGGTTCTACTTCCATCCACACTTTGGCTATAAGAAGAAAAAATATCTTGAGCTTCAACTATTTCCTTTTAAATTTTCCTTTTATCACCTTTTCGATTATTCTCTTTTCACACTCGTTTATAATAAAGTTTCAATAGCGCAGTAAATTGAGTTTTTAAGCATCAATAATCACATTAAAAAACGTTAAGAGGATAAAAAGAAATATTATTATTATTATTAATATTAAAATTAATCATTGGGGTGGGTGTCAATGAGGAGTGTTAAATAAAAGCGATAACTTTCATAGCGGAAGTCGGCCAAGCAGAAAATAATATTGGCAGTTACAGAAAAGTAAACCATTTAGTAATTAATAAGCCTGAAACTATTATATTTGCGACTCACAGTGGAGCCAAAATTATTTTTTGTCCAATCAATTAATATTTCACACCGACAATGTTAAGGCCCACTAAACTTATGGTGTGTGTTGGACTTTGAATAAACTATAAATTCAAATAAAAACTGAATGGTTAAGGAAGACTTGTAACCCCAATACTAAATAAATTTTAACTGCAGCAAAATATTGGAAGATTCCACTCACGCCCCCGCTGAATATCCTGACAATGAATGAAAGCGCCTACAAATTATGCAAAAATAAATTTCTAAACAAGCGCTCATGAAGCGTATAAATTCTAGTTTTAATGTTACGCACGCTTTTTCATTTGAACTCAGTCACGCGTGACTTACCCATTACTCACGCTTAGCAAGTCACAGCAATACAAATAAAAAATAACAACAACAATTAAGGCAATAAAGTTTTAGCAGTCGGGAAGAGTATTTTGTTGGCAACACTACGCGTGAGGCTGTTGTTGTGGCTTATCACGGGCATATTTTTCCAGTTTTCTCACGCAATGTGGAATTTTAAGTCATTTTTGACATTTCCCCCCCCCCCCCCCCCCTGATAGCACAGTGATGCACATTAATATATTCATACGAATATATTTACATTCCACGAAATCTGAACTTTTTTTTTAATTAATCCTTGAAATGCCGCCTTTGGCCCCACTGTGCACCATTTGGAACTCAATAAAAATTGCTTACAATACTTTAAAAAAATATATTTCGCATGATATATTTTTTAATAACATGCAAAATAAGCCTTTTAATTACCTCACGCTTAAATAACTTTAATTCTTTTCTACTACCAGTTCTAATACTAATTTATTCGGCATTTTTTGTTGAAATACGCTTAATTACCCAATTCGGTTAATTGCCTTACATGTAAAATTCCCAAGAAAAAAATTTCCCCAAAAATTTTATTCGCTTAATTGCGTGAATACAAATTGCCAAAAAAAACTGCTAGTACTGCAATAGTTTTATTTTTATATCCTAGAAAAGAGAATTGGAGGGTATATACACTTTGTCATTTCCTGTATAACGCAGCGAAATATCCATCTGAGACCCCATAGAGTATATATTCTTGATCAGTGATGAAATCTAAGACGATGTGGACATGTCCGTTCGTCTGTGGAAATCAATATTCAGTCCAAACGACAAGAGCCAGACCCTTGAAACTTGGTATAAATATATCTTGAAGGATGGCACAGATCAATTTTGAATGGGGCCAGAGGGAAAAAGGTTCCCCTAAGAAGAACTAAACCAACCTCTAAAAGGACAACATAATATTTATAAAAAATTTTATTAGTTTTCTAAGCAAAATATATATCTTTATGTCGAAGAGGGTCCAAGGCGTTGGAGCCATAAATTCCAAAAAATTAATTTTTGGACCCCACCTCCTTTAGAAGTGTTTCTTCTTGCTTCCTGTTTATGTGTGATATGATTTACTATTTTCAAAATAAAGCTTCTAAGTTGATTCCATACTAATATATTTTAATTTTCTTTACATACGAAGAAGCTCGTTTAAAAAAATTTTAAAAATCGTTTAATTGCCTCATTGAGGTATTTAAGCGTAGTCGTTGTAATATTGGCTTTTTGGGCGAGGTAATTGTTCAATAAAAATGTTTTCTTGCATACACACATATGGCTTTCAAAAAAGTTAATGAAAGTTAATTACCTCATTGAGGTATTTAAGCATATTTTTCATATACTCTTCACGCAAAAATACCCAAAATTACTGGCTTTTTATATTTTGTAAATTTTTTATAAACACGCTCATTAAATATTAATCAATAATTCGCTTAAATACCTCTACGCTTAAATACCTCATAGAGGTATTTAAGCGTAGTCTTTGCAATAGTGGCTTTTTGGGCGAGGTAATTATTTATTCAATAACAATGTATTTTATTCATACATACACGTGGCTATAAAAAAATAACATATGATGCTTTTAATTAACTCACTGAGGCATTTAAGCGTATTTTTTATATACTCTTTACGCACAAATAACCAAAATTATTTATATTTTTAAAATTTTTTCATAAAAAATTCATCAATAATTCAATACCTCATTGAGGTATTTAAGGGTAACCTTTGCAATATTGGCTTTTGTGGGCGAGGTAATTGTTCATCAACAATATTTTTTATACTTATGCCTTGGAAAAAAATAAATATTTTAATAGATAAAAACCTCACTGAGGTATTTCATATGCTCTTCACGCATAAATACCCAAAAAAATTATTGGCTTTTTATATTTTGAAAATATTTTTATAAATGCGCTCATATGCTTATGGAAAATTATCAATAATTCGTCTAGTTACCTCAATGAGGTACTTAAACGTATATGTCAGACTGCTTTTCCCGCATAATTAATCAATAACGTTGGTCTTTGGGCGAGGTAATTGTCTGGAGATGACTAAATTAAATTAAACGAATTGCTCTAAACATGTAATAAATTTAATCATTTTTATTAAAAGAGACACAGCAAATTACTCGTACATCATTCAGAAAACCTTAAATTATAATAGCACAACTTGATGTTTTCTAGGCAACGTTTTTCTAACGTTTTTTTTTTATGACTAAAGTTGCTATTTAAATTAATAAAAAGTTTAAAAATATATCCTTTTTTATGACAACGTATTTCCTATAGGCAGTATTTTTTCCAACTATAATTGTATATGTAAGAGCTGAAGAAAACCACAGCTAATAATTGTTTTAAGTAAAAGCAAACATTTAAAAATATTAAAATTTTTTTTCTCTTGTTTCGTTTTTATGTGATAGGAATTGTTATGTTAAAAATTAGGCACATATTCATCTAAAGACAAAAATCGCATAATTACCTCTCTGAGGTATTTAAGCGTATTCGAGGTAATTATCCGAGGATTATTATATTAAACTCAACGTATTGCTATATACGCTTGTATTAAATAAAATAAATTTTATTTAAAAGGGAACACATTAAATTGAAATAATTCAAGCGGAATTGAACAAACTGCATGTTTTGAAAGCTCTCATCAACATTCTTGCAATCATTTACATACTGGCGGTATTCATTGTTCCGTGCAAATGGTCTTTCCTAAGGGCAAATACAAAATATTTTTACTCAACATTGAAAATTTTCTCAATTACTCTCCCAGTTTGCATTTGCACTTGCATATAAAATAAAGATTACGCCGTGCGCATGATTTACCGTTTGATGACGTATTTGTTCCCTCGAAGAGATTGCTAAATGTTTGTTATATGCAACTATCACTTTCTCGTACAAAATTAATATTTTATGTTATGTTTGGCAACTCTTCACACAATTTACTCAGAGAGATTTCCAATTTACTCAGAGAGTTTTCCAACAAGCAAATTAAATCGGAAAGTGCAAGTTTTGTGTTATATTTTATAATAAATTGTGTTATAATTTAAAATAAATATATTAAAATAATTATTAAATAACTTAAAGTGTAAAAAACTTATTAAAACTTGATTTTTAAAGCTCATAAACTGTAAACAAAAAACCTAAATTAAAGAGAAAAGAGAACAAAAAGAGCAAACATGAAATGTGCAGTGGGCAATTGCAAAGAAAGTAACAACAAAAAACAAGTGAGAAATAATTGTGTTAAAATGTAATATTTTTATCAAAATTTTGTTTGTTTTCAAAAAGCTGTGTCATTTTATAGTTTTCCAAGAGATCAAGCTCAAAGGAAGTTATGGCTGATATTTTGCAAGGAAAAAAATTTGTTTTGAATGGGGAAAAAAGAAAAATAATTAGCGTTTGGGTTCAGTATTTATATGAAATAACTATAAATTAACAATTTCAAATAAAAAAAGTGGAAAATAAAAAAAAAATTTTTAAAATTGTTTATTATCAAACAAATTTAATTTGAAAAATCGCAATTTGCCCCACTGTCCTGTTTTTATAATAACATAATAGTTCTCTAGTTGAATTTTATTAGCCAATCAGAACACATGTTGAGTGACGTCAGAGTTCCATCATGCGCAGAAAAGTATTTTTATTTCAGCTTGTTGGCGTAATCTTTATTTTATCATTCTTGCTTGCAAAGACCGTTTGCAATGAACACTGAATACCGCCACTATATGTTTATTTTGCTGTCAATATCACCAGGAGTATTTAAAAGACCTATTTTATGCTATGGACTGCAACGTGTATTAATTCTATATATATATTTTTTATAGCATAAGCTTAAATAAAAATTTCTCGTAAATGCAACATCTTTTAATTCGTGTCGCAAGTCATTGTAAAAATATTGAATGTTATTGCGTCAGTTGTCCTAAATAAACAAAAATCCTTTACAATGTCATTCATTCATTTCTGTTGAATTTGAGCATAAAAGGTCATTGTAAAAAAAAAAACAAAATAAAACCTTTCTGTTGTGTTATTTATTGCCTGATTGCTTTGTTTGCTTCTTTTCATAAACCACTTTATTGGCATTCAATTAAATGGCAAATATTAAATTTCCTGAAAATTATTTTCAATTTATGGCTATTTTATTTATTATTATGTTATGGAAATTGTTTAAAAAATACATATCGATAACAGAAAACGTTACCACTAAAAAACACTTTTTAAAAATGGCATAAATACAGGGTGGACAACATTGAGGTTAGAAAGTAGGTTGGCTGTAAAATGATGAAATGTCAAGAGTTGAGTTGTCATCCTTTGACATTTTTTTTAGCATAAAGTTGGGAAATTTTAATCATGGAACGGAAGACTCTTGAACAAAGAATTTTAATTAAGAAAATTTTCTGATTGAAAAACTGTACGAAAACAATGAATTTTTCAAACAAAATCATCTCTAGTGAGATCCATTTTTAATTAGGCTTTTATGTGAAAAAAAAATTGTGGCATACGGCGGTCCCAAAATTCACAAACAGTCCTCGGAAAGCCGTTACATTCAAAAAAAGTAGCCGTATGGTGCGGTTTGTGGTGAAGCGGTATCATCCACAAATATTTTTTCGAAAATGAGCAACGAAATGCTGTCAGCGTAAACCACGACAATTGATTTTTTTTTTAGCCACAATTGGTTATGTTGACATCATTGACCTTTGGTCTCAGACAGACGGTGAAAATCGTAATTTAAAAAATATACCATTTTTGAAAACATAAAAAATGTTTGAACTAAAATTTTTAAAAAGTTTTTTTGGTTTACGAAAAATTTTAGCGAACGTAATTTTTAATAAAAGTACTTATTGATAATGCTACTTTGTAAAATTAGTACTTTTCTAAATATAGTACTTTTAAAAATTGGTATTGGTAAAAGTACGTTTTTTAAAAAATAATTTTTTTAATAAAAAAAATTTTTGTAAACTCGATTTTTGAAATTAAAATTTTGAAAAAGTACTTTTAGATAACGTACTTTGCAATAAAAGTACTTATTTGCTATGGTACTTTAGGAAAACAATACTCTTTCAAAAATAGTGCTTTCAAGAAAATGTGTTTTCTTTTTGTAAAAGTACTACATTCTTTTAAGGTAAAAGTACATTTTGGTACTTTTTGGAAAAAGCTGTTTTTTTAGAAAAGGCACAAAAACAAAACAAGAAAAAAATATTCGGAAAAACTACTTCATTAAATAACGTAGTTTCTTAAAAAATACTTTTTAAAAGGTAAATATTTTCAAGGAAATATATTTACATATATCAAAAGTGTTTTTTGGGAAAGGCACTTTTAGGGAAAATCACTTTTTGATACGGGAAGATATTTACTAAATGGGTACTTTAATGATAAATTTAGTATCTCTTGAAAAAAATTGTCTTCGCAAAAGGTACTCTTAGCCAAAGGTACTTTTCGATTAAGGGACTTCTTAAACAAAATTTTTTAATATTAATTTTGAAAAGAGCAGGTTTTTGTGAAAAGGTACTTTTAGGGAAAAGCACTTTTTGATACGGGAACGTTTTTACTAAATGGGTACTTTGATGATAAATTTAGTATCTCTTGAAAAAAATTGTCTTCGCAAAAGGTACTCTTAGATAATGGTACTTTTCGATTAAAGGACTTCTTTAACAACATTTTTTTAATATTAATTTTGAAAACAGCAGGTTTTTGTGAAAAGGTACTTTTAGGAAAAAGCACTTCTTGATACAGGAACATATTTAGTGAATGGGTACTTCATAAATTTTAGTATCTTTTGAAAAAATTGTCTTCGCAAAAGGTACTCTTAGATAATGGAACTTTTCGATTAAGGTACTCCTTTAAAAAAAAAATTTTTAATATTAATTTCGAAAACAGCAGGTTTTTGTGAAAAGAAATTTTTTGGAAATGGCACTTCTTTGAAAATAAAATGTTGAAAAAGAAATTTTGGGTTACCAAAACTTTTGGAGAAGGTACTTTTCAATAAAAGTACTTATTGACAAAGATACCATATGAAAAGAGTACTTTTTATATTGCATTAAAGGAGTACATGGATGATAAGTTTTGTGTCTTTTGAAAAAATACTCTTCGATTAAGGTACTTCTTTCTTAAAACATTTTTTTTTCAAGATTAATTTTAAAAACAGCATGTTTTTGTTAAAAGGTATTTTTGGAAATGGCACTTTTTAGGAAAACTAAAATTTTAGAAAATACTTTTGAAAAAATTGTTAGATATGGTACTTTTCAGCAAAACTACTTATTAAAAATGGTACTTTGTGAAAATAGTACGTTTAAGGAAAAGTTTTTTTTTTTTTTTTTGGTAAAAGTACATTTTTTAAAAGGTACTTTTTGGAAAAAAGCTGTATTTTTAGAAACTCGCAAACACAAAAAAAAAACTTAAAAAAAATTTTTTTTACAGAAAATGTACTTGTGTAAAAAGTACTTTTTTTAAGGATATATAACTATTTCAAAAGTGGTATTAGCGAAAGTTACTTTTTGGAAAAAGTACTTTTTAAAACAGTTACATTGACATAAAATTAGTACTTTAATCAGAAATTTGTTTTTTGTTTTTGAAAATATAGTCTTAGCAAACAGTACTTTTTGTGATATATGCTTTTGGGATATGTAATTTTTGACAATAAAATTTTTGAAAATATAAGGATTTATTTAAGGAAAAGTGTACTCTCATAAAAAAGTACTTTAGGGAAAAATTTATTTACTTCAAATGGTTCTTTTCGAGAAAGGTACTTGTTTAAAAGTTACTTTTTGGAACAAGTACTAAAATAAAGTTTACTTCTCAGCAAAGATACTTCATTTACTTCAAAAGGTACTTTTCGAGAAAGGTACTTTTTTCAAGGTGATTTTTTGGAATAAGTTCTAAAAAGAAATAGTACTACTCAGAAAAGAAGCTCTCTCGTAAAGGTACTTTATGGAAAAAAATGTACTTTAAAGGAAACTTACTTATGCGAAAAACTGTTTTCGTAAGAGGTACTTTTATAAAAAGTACTTTTTTGAAAAAAAATATCTTATTATTTATGAAAACAAGAATTTTTTGTGTATTTAACTTAAAGAAGAGTTGAATATAAAAAAAATATGAGTAAAAATAAATCTGGCAGCAAGTCCAGCAAACGATTCTATTGTTCGCCGTGGTTTAGAGCTTTTTCGTACCATCCGCTTACAAAATATTAAAAATACTTTTATTTCACTGCTTTGATATTTTGTTATTTCCTAGTGTGCAAAACATATAATTGAGTTAAGCAATTGTTAAATGTCTCTAAAAATAAAATTATAAAACAATTGTGTAAACAATTAGCTATTCGATCGTTTACACAATTCGACAGTATTTTTGTTATTTAATCGCACGAGTTGAAATACTCTTTTGAATTTAATTTTTTTATTTATTTACTTAAGGCCAGGCCACAAGCATAAATACAATTGATGTTCTGTTGTTTGGTTGCCTTTTGATGATCTGGTAAAAAAAAAATTCAAGTTTTTCTTTGTGCTCTGAGGACTGTGTACAACCTTGCGGCTGATGTACCCGTTTTAGGCACTTGTTTAAAAAAAATATGTTGGCCTAGTTGCAAATGTACGAGAGCAGTTTCATATTCAATAAAATTTTGTCAAACACTCGCTGTAGAACTTCTTAGAACATGTTTTAATTTCATGGTTTTATTATTTAGAAGCCGCTAACTCACATTTGCAGCGTGATCTCTTTCCAGGCCTGCTTTTGGGGCCATAATCACCTCCAGTTCATACAATTGCACAGTCTGTTGTTGGATATAAGACTGAGAAATAACTCCTGCATTCACTCGTTTGCTATTTCTTTTTTTATATAATCAATAATATTTTCTTTCATCACTATATGCAGACTTGTCGAACCGCCCTCGTATAAAATATATTACGGAACAACTCATTGACTAAAATACTTTATATTTACTTTAGATGTGGCGTTGTTATTTAGTCTGAATAATTGCCGGTTTTGTTTTTTAACTTTGAAAAAAAAAAATTTTATTTATTTTCTCTTATTTAACAATTTTATTTGCTTAAAAAGTAATTAATTTCTTTAATTGATAAAAATCATTTTTTTGTTGTTCTTTCATCTTTTCAAAACTTTACAATATTTTTTCACTGTAACCTTTAAAAAAATCGTTTGGACAAACAAAAGGAACACTAATGGACCAAAAAAAACACACACACACACACACGCACATTTGAAGGAATTTTGAACTTTGAAAACTTTTAAAATCACAACAGAAAAATCAGCACATTATTAAAGACACGCACGCACTCAGTTGCACTTGTTGGCACCGAATATTTAAACACAAGCACGAATGTCACAAACAGGATGCACAGGACATTCGTTAAAAGCATTTTAACAGCATAAAAAAGTTTCTTATATTTTTTTTTAAAGTAAAAACTAAGTGAAAGAAAATAAATTGGTATTTTGCTTAATCAACAATCAACACAAAATAAAAAGAGTTTTCAAACAAGAAATTTGTAAATTTCTTAAATTTCCTAAATATTCTTTTAAAATTTGCGCATTTTTTTTTTCCTATTTTAATTAAAATTTTTTACATTTAAAAAATAATTTGCATATTGCGGATTTGATTTTGAGTTTGAATAAAAAATTCCTATCTTAATAATTTTTATTTAGTTTAGAATTAAGCACTAAGCAAAAGGCTAGAATTGTCACCCTACAGTCTGCCATTAACGACAATATTAAATAAGTATAGGCCACACATATTTTTGTGGTACATTTTTAACTGCTTTATTGTTTAGCAATATTTGTGAAAAATATTTCGTTTGAAAGGAATTTTTATGTAGAAATGCATAAAATAAATAACTGTTGTAAGTTCTTAACATAAAAATAGTAAAAACAAGCCACTAAAGCTTTCTGTTTTGCACTTGCAATCACACATATACATACAGTCTTCATAGTCTTCAGATAAAGTTGTCTGCCAGTATTTGCTGCGTGTTAAAAGATCTAAGTCGAATAAAAAGCCCACAGCTAAATCACATGCCTAGTTTGAGGTCCTTGAGAAAAACAATTTCTTTAAGCAATAAAAAAAAATATAAAACACTGCGCCAAATGTATTGATCCAAAGGGGTTTTATGTTAAAAAATAACACTCTTATTATACGAAAAGAAAAATTATCAAACCGCCCTCGTAATTGCAATAACTAAGCCAAAACTTCTTAATCACTCCGGCTTTCTATTCATATTTAACTTGGTGGCATTTCGAAATAGGTCAGATTTTTTTCCTGCTTTAAATATTGATGTAAACGGTAATTTTATATTAAAAAAAAAAGAAAAAGAAATATGTTTAATGAGAAAAGTTTTGCTCTGAAATATCCGCTTTTCATTGCTATCGCAAATAATAGAATAGGGATAACAAACGACTCTTGAACTTTTCAATACAGTAAACAAAATTCTTTTGTGCTTGTCCTTTAGTCAGAATCATAAATTGCCACTTTTGACCTCAAACACAACAATAACAGCAACTGAAAGCATTGAAAATAACAGCAGCACAATAGAAAACTAAAAAGGACAATCAGCACATTTTGGTAAATATTTCTTAAAGCAATTCCACATTAAGGATACAAAATCGGCAAACAGGCACGCCACTATTTACAAAAAAAAAAGCTCTATTGTAAAGTATGACTGCACATTAATTAAGACTGGCAGTCGAAAACAGCTTAAAATGGAAAATATTGCTGCACATACACATCAAATAATATAAATCAATCAGCACCAATTGCGGAAGCCATTGAAATACTTATTTACTATTCCAAATAAACAAAAATATATGAAAGAAATTTCAGATATATTTCTCACAGTGTTCCCCTGTGTAACCACTAACTACAGATATTTCCAATAAAGTGTTTTATTTGCAAGTCAATAGTTTTAGTGTCATTGACGTCACCGTGATAAATGCTTGAAATTATTGTGTGTCATCAATAATTTGCACTTTTTGTTTTTCCACTTTGGGGGCAAGTGTAGGGCACAAGATTGAAATATTACTCTGCGTATATATGGCCATATGCTGCGTGGACGAATACATCGTACGCGTTTTCGGATTAATATATAAAATAGCAAGTATGAACGTTATTTTCGTCCAGGTCGAATCTAAAATACCTTCCAAATATTTTTTAAATAAAAACTCTATATTGTCGGAGTTTCTCCCGGAGGGTCCGTGGGGGAGACATTTCAGCTTTGCCATAAAACACTAAAAAGTTAATTATTGAGGTTATTAAAGGTAAAAAAAAAATTCTTTTGATAGGGGCATTATTTAGCGGACCAAAGTGTTGAAAGAATAGGGCAGGGGAAGATCAGAGAACATCCCAGCCTCGTCACAAAAGCTTAAAAATTTAATTTTTAAGGAATGTAGGCTTAAGCAATACAAATTGTTAAATATTTACACTATTTATTTAACATGTTACTTCAACGCCCACTAAAAGGGGCGTTTGATTTTCATCGCTTTGGATCTTCTTTGACATAAAAATATATCATTTGCTTAACAAAATTACCAAAAAAAAAAAATCAATGAGTGTTCGAACTCACGGGCGATGTGTTAACACCTTTTTGTTTATTTATTTTATATTAAACCCACAAAAAACAAAGAGAATGCAAAGCAACGGACAAATGTACATACATACATTGTTATGTTTGTACATAAGCTACATACGTTGCTGTCTTCCTATCTCATTTTTATATATGTACGTATAACCACGTCACTATTCTCTTTGCCATGCATAAGACAAAACCGAAGATCAACATAAAACACTTTTTTAATATTACTCCAAATTAATACTCCGAATTAAAACACTTAAATCTCCGCTCGCCGATATCGGATTGCCTTAATTTTTAGCCTAAACTCTTCGTCGAAACCCGCACTAGCGTTTTAATCCAAAAATTAATAAAATCGGCTATGAATTTCCGGAGAAAATCGCGTGGGAAAATTATATGAAAATCGCCCAATAATCACTTTCAATACCGACTGCCAAGCAACAACAACAAACAAACAAACTCTTACACTTACACTTGCGTATGTATTGAAACTGATAGTTTATTGCCCTAGAGGCGCGCGTATAGATGTTAACACATCAAAAACTTTAAAAATTTTGTTGTTTTCTAGAGGTTGGTTTAGTTCTTATTAGGGGAACTTTTTTGCCCTCCGGCCCGATTCAGCCAATTTACAAATTTGATCTGTGCTATCCTTCACAATTTATTATATCATATTTCAAGGGTCTGGCTCTTTTCGTTTGGACTGAATCAGTGATTTCCACAGATTTCATTACTGATCAAGAATATATATACTTTGCAGGGGCTTATCGTAGAAGGACATACACACGGCATGACAAAGCGGATATGGTTGGTTGGTTGGTTGGTATACGTGGCTGCCTGTAACCCACAAGCATTCAAGTAGGATGTCTGAGATCCCGTTTTGAAAGACCACCCACTCCACTCGTCAGTGTCAACCTTTGTAGAACCGAATCCAGATCCCGGATACGGTGATGGATGCTAGGTCCAACCTGTCGCATCGAGGAATCTAATAAAGTCACCTAGACCTATACCTGGTAGCTCCGAAAGGTCGGATATTATACTGTTGCCTAAGATTCTGTGTCTCGTATGGTGCAATGCCGGGCATTCACAAGGGAAGTGATAAACTGTCTCTTCCTTGCCCTGATCCCGGCAGCTGCGACAGAATGCATTAGAGGAGAGAGCTATCCTACCAGCATGTCTGCCTATTGCCCAGTGCCCCGTCACTACTGCGACGAATCTTGAGATGTCCCTACGGTTCCTGTTGATCACCTGTGCTGTCCTCCTGTCGTTGTAGCAGGGCCACATACTTATAAGCAATTAAAATTAGCATTGGTAAAAAGAAGAAGACAAAAATTAAAATTTCGCTACCAGGGATGGGAAATTGAAATTTTTTTTATACATAAAAGTAACCAAAACGCCAACTAGCGTCGGTTTTTTACTAATTAAAACTATTTTTTAGCTTAGGAAAAACAAAATTGGTATCGAATATTAAAACAAATCAAAATTTCGATTCCAGGGTTGGATAACTGCAATATTTTGTAGTACATGAAAGTGACCAAAATGGTTAAAAAATTAAAATTTTTCTTAAATAAACCTCATTATTAAGAGTTGCATGAACCTCATTATTAAGAGTTCCATTGGTACAAAAACAAAACAAAAAATTAAAATTTCGTTTCCACGGTTGTGAAATTAAAATATTCTTTATGCATAAAAGTAACAAAAGAGGTTTTTGCTAATTAAAACTATTTTATAATTCAGGAAGAACAAAATTGGTAATAAAATCTTCGATAAAATATTCGATAAAAATTCGATTCCAGGGTTGGACAAATGAAATATTTTATGGTACATGAAAGTAACCAAAATGTTTAAAAATTCACTAAGAATTGCATGGGTAAAAAATAAAAATTCGCTTTCAGAGTTGGAAAATCGAAATATTTCTGGTACATAAAAGTACCCACATAAATTCCAAATTTTGTTTTTTTAGTGAATTAAACCTATTTGATACTTCAGGAAGAATTAATTTGGTATTAAAAATTCGGTTCCAGGGTTGGAAAATCGAAATTTCTTAGTACATAAAAGTAGCCATATAATTTCATTATTTTGGTTGTGTGCGAATGAAATCTTTTTTATACTTCAGGAACAGTTAAATTGGTACCAAAAACTAAAATAATTAAAAATCCAATATCAGGGTTGGAATATCGACATTTCCTGATTCATAAAAGCAACCATATAATTTGTTATTTTTTATTCTTATGATGAATTATACCTAATTTATATATCAGGAAGAAATAAATTGTTATTATAAAACAAAAAAATTTAAAGGACAATTCCACGGTTGGACAATTAGAACCTTTTTGGGGTACATGAAACTCAATTTTTCTCTTTGTAAGTTAAACATATTTAATATTTTTGGAAGACGTTCAGAGGTATTAGATATAAGCAAAGCCAAACATTTAGCTTCCTAACCAAAAAAATGTAAACGTTGTCTCAAATATAAAAGTAACTGATAACATCATTTTGTTTTTTTAATTAAACCTACTTCCTGTTTTAGCAAGAAAGAAAGAAAGAAGAATTACATCTGTGAAGGGTATTTAAGATCCGGCACAGCCGAATAAAGCACTTTTACTTGTTTAGTATACATTTTTTTCTTAAAAAAAATTCATTTGAAATATTCTTATTCATGGCATAAAATTTTAAATTGGCAAAAATTAAATTAATCAACTTTAAAAGTGTGACCTAAAATTTCTTGGGATTCTTTATTGAGCTCATTTTTTAATAATCTGGCTTTTTATCGTTCTCATAATCAGCAGCATCGCATTATTTAAATTCATCGCATCTTTTGCTCTTCTTTATTCATTTCTTTTGCAAAAAAGAAATTTCATACATAAAACTTTTTCCATTTCCTTTAAAAAGTGAAAATCGTGAACATGCAATTTTTTCTTTTATTTTTTTTTCTTAATGAAAAAATTTTCAAGTATTTTGACGATGCGTTTTTTGTTTCTTTTTGCCTTTCACAAACTCTGCAAGTTTAGCTCATGCCTGAACTTTAATGTGCCAACATGGCAAACAAATGCGATACAAGAAGGAAAGAAAAACATTTTCACTTTTTGTTTCAACTTTTTGCTGTTAAAATTTAACTCGCAAAACTGTTTCTTCTTGTGAATACTGAAGTCTGGGTTGATGGTCCGTCTGTCGGTCGGTCGTTTGGTCGGTTGGTCTGTGTAGATGAATTTAGCTGCTTTCCTTTTGCCCGCAAGTTTTGTGTTTCTAACCACTTGAAATGTTTCTTCTGTATTTTTCAAATTTATCATCATCTTCAGTTTGGTTGTGTGTGTGTGTGTGTGTGCGTCTTTTTAGTAGACGACAAGAGTTGAAGTAGGCAATTGCGTGTCAGTGGCATGTGCTGTAAAAAATTATATTTGAAATCTTTTTCAGTTTTTCATTCAGATATTTAAGATAAGGAATCTTGTTGTAATGCACCAAAATTGTTGTTCTTTATTTTTACTTTTAACGTTTTTTATCGCTTTAATGCTTTAAACGCAGATAAACAAATTTTTAAGAAAATAAAAGGCCTTTGCCTTTTCCGCTTCCGCTTCAGTTAACGACGGCAACTCTGTTCACAACTGGCCCTCGTACACCAGCGATTATTATTACCTCCAACACCCCAATATCTCATTTCACGGCATTGTCTGGAACGAGCATCGTAATACCACATCTGACTAGGCAAACAGCCTCGACAAATACGGCCTGCATTGCGCTGGCCGTTGCAAGATGGCGTGTCTGAAGGGTTAGCAATTTAAGGAAAATTTCAAGTACGAAAACATTAATGACTTACGCGGTCGGCCTCTACAATTTTGGGCCCAACTACAGCCGACAGAAGCAAATAATATTACAGATAAAATATGTAACAACTTCATGATTTCTAAAATCAAACTGAACTCGACCGTCTGTTGAAGCTCGACATATTTTAAAGCTTGGAAAAATAATTCAATTTACATCAGACAATTAATTCAATAACATCATGTATTTCATAATGGGAATAAAATGTCCCAGTTTTATACAAATCAAAACAAAACCCGGTATCAAAAAAGTTGTTTAGTATTTACTCGCGTTACGCATTTTATACAGATTTAAAGTCAATTAAAAAAAAAATAATTATATTAAATTCAATTAAGATCAATAGCCTTATTGTTCGAAAATTTATTTAAATTCAAAAAGACTTGAAAAATATTCCAAAGCACAAAAGGAAAGTCAACATCAGTTTTTTAATTATTCAACTTACACAGCAGAGCAGAACAGCTGTTTTCAAAAGCCGCTACAATCTTATCATCAATAGTCATGTGTATTTGTGTTTGTCACCATTTATTAGGCGGCTTAGTCGAATGCCATAACAATTTTTATTTATAAAAAATTTCATTAGGAAATTGCATACGAGAATTGTATTAAACCGATGATAACACACTTTTATTTACTACCCGTGTAGAAATATTTTATATAAATTTTTTTTTATAAATAATTTTCACACAAAAAAACACGCCTGATCTCTATAGGCAAACTAACTACACGGCGAGTGAAGCAACATTTCGGCTATTTAGGTAACACAAGTTTTTGTTACACCCTTTTACAGTTTAAATTTTTAGCGCACGTAGACAAATAATATATCATTTCAAATTTAATTATCTGCTGTTGCGCACAAGTGATATTATTAAAATATCTGATCACGCTTTCATTACCTGAAGGCATTCAGAACCACCCTAAAGCACAGTAGGGAGAAATAATGCCTAGAAACTTGTCTATGTGACTCTTAAAGTCTCTAGTGTAAAACAAAATTTTTTGGACAAATAGCAGCCGCTATGGTGAAGATCATGTTTATCTGTGCAGTCGGAGGAAAATTTTTAATTTTTTTGAGGCCGAATTATTTTTAGACAAATGGTAGGATCAATTAAAAAATTAGATATATTTTTTGGATCTCAACTTTTTAATATATAAAAGAGTCAGAACGTTACATTCGATTGGTTCGAATCTTAAATACCCTCCAAATATTTAGCAAGTAAATTTAAAATGTTTAACTCGGGGGGACAGAGTTCCTTTAAGACATCTCTGTACCCAATTTTAAATCTCTATTTTGAGAGAGTCATTCCGGGAAGGGCCGTGGGGGAGACGTTTCACCTCTGCAAAATCAGAGAACATCGCAGCTTCTTATAAACTTAAGGAATACAAATTGTTCAATATTTACATTATTTTTGCATAAAATATCGTACATAACCGCCCACTAAAGGGGGCGAGATCCAAAGATAGACTATATCATGTTTTTCTCAGACGAACGTATGGGCATTGCTAGATCGTCTTAAACTTCATCACTGATCAAGAATATATATACTTTATGGGGTCCAGTTCTCTTTTGAGAGTATTAAAACTGTATTTTGGTGGGGTCGCTCTGGCAAGGGCTTTGGGGGAGACATTTCACCTTCGTCATAAAACTCTAAAAATAAATGCTTGGGATAATTATATACAATCTTTAAAAAAAAAAAATTTTTTTGATAGCGTCATTCAGGGGACAAAGAGAAAGGAGGGGGTAGGGCAGAGGAGTACCAGTTCGCCATTAAAGCTTAAAAATTTAGTTTTTAAAGGATGTCGGCTTAAGTAAAACAGTTTGTTAAACTTTTACACTATTATTGCATTAAATAACGCCCACTAAAGGGGACGGGTCCCAAAAGTAATTTTTTTATGGCTCTAAGTTTAACGCGTTGGACGTTCTTTGACACAAAAATACATCATTTGCTTAGCAAAATTACAAAAAAACTTTAAAAATTATGTTGTTTGTTTAGAGGTTGGTTTAGTTCTTCTTGGAGGAACTTTTTCCCATGTGACCCGATTTAGCACATCTCCGAACTTAACCTGTGCTATCCTTCAAGATATATTTATACCAAATTTCAAGAGTCTGGCTCGTTTCGTTTGGACAGAATCGTGCTTTCCACAAACGGACGGACAGACTGATCAAAATATATATATTTTATGTGCTCTCAGCGGGATATTTCGCTGCGTTACACACGGAATGACAAAGTGAATATACCCTGCAACTCATTTTTGGAGAGTATAAAAAGAAAAAAATACCGTCACACAACTGCGGGTCTGAAGTGCTTTGGTCACTACAGCTCACCCTTTGACACCCTCGGTAATTCTAATATCGTCTTGAAAATGCTCAAAACTGAACTGAGAGATCTGACGAAGTCGGTGATGAAATTTCCCTAGCTAAATTTGTCTATTTGAAAACAATAACTACGAAGAAAACAATTGTTTTAATAGTTATTTACAGCTTGTGTAACAGTGTGACAATATTATGAAAATAATACTTGAAAATATGAAACATTGACAGTTAAAAACAATTTCTATCCTTTATTATTTCTGAATGTATTTCACATATTATAAAATATAATCAATGCAACCATTAAAGCAACAAGACACGCCATTACAAAAAAAACATTTGAGAACTTAAACGAAACCTGGTCACATGCTGTTGATTTGTTAGTCACTGGTCGGTATAAGAAATCAATCTGAAGCTTACCCAGAGTGCGGCGAATTCGTCCATGCCATATAAATACTTGAATGCGTCTAACATTTGGCGACGAATACCAGCGATGAAAAAGTCGCCTTTAGCCCCAGTTGTGCGCCCACCACAAAATATGAGTGCTTTGCTTTAGAGAAAACAACATTGAAGGTTTTCCACTTATTTTTTAATTTTGATCATGTCAACTATTTATTCCCAAATTTAAAAAATATTATTATTCAGGGGTTTAGCTGGTTCCAATGATCACTTCAATAGGGCAAAAGCAGATTTTCAGGGAACCTTCAAACCCAACATTTCTGACTAAAGCCAAAAATATTATTTTAAACTTTCACTCAATTGAATGGGAAGTTTAAAGAAACTTCAAAATTATCATAAGGTTTTCTATTAAACTAGATTTTATTAAAAAATTTAAAAATGTTATGAAAATTCACGATAGAAAAATAATTTATATAAATAGACGTTTGGAACACTTAAATTCTTGAAATTGCTTAGCATCCAATTTTTACAAGGCAGGTTCGCTTTTAAAGTTCCTTGAAAGATCAACACGATTTTTATTTTTAAGTCGGACCAGCACTCAGGGGATGACCCCTACATACGCAGTGCATTGCACTGGAACTGGAAAGAAGGCGATAGCATTGAGAAGACAGATGAAGAAAAGTGAGAAAATAGAGAATTTCTTTTCTGTAGCTATTTGCAATTGTTCAGGGATCAATGATATGCCTTCATCACTGAAGCAGGCTGAGCACGGAGTCGAACTCAGGACTCTGCGCTTCATGGTCTCGTGTTAACTACTTCAGCCAACAGCACCCTCAAGTGTTCATTGCAAAACTCTTCTTGAAAAGTTAGAAAATTATTTCAAATAAAAAGCCAGTCAATTCTTTTTGCAAACATATTTTCAACTTTATTTCACTAACAAATTCGAATAGAATCAAATGAAGACTCTTGAATGAGCCAAAAGTTTAACGGCGACATCTCTGTTGACAGGCAGCACGGGAGCACCAACGATTGTTGTTGCCACCACAACCCAAGTAACGCATTTCACGGCATTGCCTAGAGCGGGCATCGTAATGCCACATGGTACGGGGTGTACAACCACGGCCGCGACGACCCACACTACGAGGACCAGCACAAGAAGGATTACCTGGAAAATGTATTGAAAATAAAAGTTATTTTTTATCAAATATTTTGTTCTAAGGAAACTTACGTGGTCTGCCCACACATCTTTGGGCCGAGGTATAGGCTACTAAGGCCACCAACAACAAAGTTAAAATGTGTAAAAATTTCATTTTTAAGATTCAATTGGAACAGGTGATCGTCACGATGTTTATGATTGAATACTTCGATGGGGGCTGGCATTTATATGAGAATTCAAAAGCGGATGCTTCATTCAAACTGATTTTTATTAAATATTGTTTTCTATACAATTTTATATGCATTAAAGCTTTTACTTTCTTTACAGCTCACAGCTGTCGCGAAACAATATAATTCTTTGTCAATTTTAAATAAAAGATTTAAAGAAACTGTTTTGAAATAAAGCAATTGGAAAATATTTGTATCGTTAAAAATAGAGTGCAAAATTTGTGCTACCGGTTCTAGAATTGTTCTACAGCGACCTTTTTCACAATTTTTTTGCCTCCAAAATACCGGCTTTTATTAAAAAATATTCAAAATCTTAGAATCAATTAAAAAAAATTCTAATTGCTTTTTATTATGTTTCAATTTTAGGTGAACTTAATTTATTGTGTAATTGCTCTTATTGGGTAGCGATTCAATCACCACCAGCGCATCGTTTTTCTGTTTTGTAATAGAGTTTGTTTGTATCTTCTGTTGTGAATTGGTTTCAGTGCTCGTGTGGCAATTTTATTTATTCAAGAGACCGTTCCGCCTAAAATGAGGTTCATCACTGATCACAATTTTAGTATGAAATATCGCATCAGTTGCTGTACCGCACAATCAATCGGTGAAAGAGTAGCGCATGTGATAAACGCGTGGCCTTTGCTGCTGTACCCGAGGGATCTTAAACGGGTGTCAGCCAATATCTTTGAGTAAATTATATCACATTAAGCACATATTGGCTGCCGACTCCTGTAATCGGTGATGAAATGATAATTTTTATTCTTCTGCCACACTTTCTTTTTCAGCAGCGACATTCTCTTCAGTGCTCATATTCTATCGAAGTTTCTCCCCCCAATTCGGCTCGTGGTTTTGTCCAGACTCACAGATATTATCGAGCTTCAGATCATTTTAGATAAAATGGCTCTCGGGATCACTATATTTCTAAAGTGCCATATTGCTAACCATCCCCATTCTTGCACAATGACCAATAAGCTCTCCAGGACACCGTTTTTATACCCTCCAAAATAGAGTTGGAGGGTACATACACTTTATCTATGCGTGTGTAACGCAGCAAAATATCCCTCTGAGACTCCATAAACTATATATAGATATTTTTGATCAGAGATGAAATCTAAGGCGATCTAGCCATGTCCCTCCGTGTGTCTGTGGAAATCGAAACTAGACTCTGGAAATTTGGTTTAAATATATCGTGAAGGATAGCACAGCTCAATTTCGTAAATGGGCTGAATTGGGCCAGAGGGAAAAAATATCCCCTAAGAAGAACTAAACCAACCTCTAAAAAATTATATAATTTTGTTAGGCAACGATATATTTTTATGTCAGAGAAGGTTCAACGCGTTAAACTTTTCAGTTCTTCGTCATAAAAGTTAAATTTTTTTTTTTTAAGGAATGTGGGCTTAAGTAAAACAATTTGTTAAATTGTTACACTATTTCTGCATATAATAACGCCCACTAGAGGGGGCGGGGTCCAAAAATTGATTAATTTTTATTTTATGGCTCCAAGTTTAAAGCGTTGGACCTTCTTACAGCTGTTTTCATAAGCCGCTACACTTTCATCATCAGTAATCGTGTGTCTTTTAGATTGTCACCAACGCTTGATTTATAAAAATTTTATTTAGGAAAATTGCATACGAGAAGTGTATCCCATACTCTTTATTTAATACCCGTGTTGTCATTTGCTTATTTTCTTCTTCATGCACCATCTTCCGAATTTTTTGTTCCATTACACCTAAGCCAAACTTTTGAAAGTTATTTTGTGCTAAATTAAGTCAGGCTTAGTAAATAATTTAAAAAAAAAAAAAAAATATATACATATATATATATATATATATATATATATATATATATATATAGCATGTCCTCAAAACTGTTTGTCTGATATTAATTTCAACCTGGCACTCAAAGCATTTAATGCAAATAAATTCCATACGAAATGTTGTTGTGAATATACAGGAATTTGTAAATAAAATTTTTGTAAATAGTAGAAGAAATATTTTTAGCTGTACGAGAAAAACGAAAAATTTAATTGGTTCTAAGTATTTAGTGCTGCTGTTTATTCTTTTCCAACGTAAACACAAGATTAACGACCAGCGTTTCCTCAGTTGAACACAAACAAAGTGGAATTGTTGGCTTCTCTGTATTTGTTGCCTTAATATTGTTTGTTGGCCGAGTTGTTCGTTTGAAATAAACAATACAATTAAGCGCAAAATAACTGCATTAACAATTTGTTAATTTACAATGATAATTATTGTTTGGCAAACAAGTATTTCCGGTCTTTAATGAAGGATCCAAATATTTTTTTATTTGTTTGTTTATTCGGTTTGCTGTTGCTGGTTGGTTGGTTTGATGGCTTGTCAATGTTGTTGTCTGTTTGTTGTTGTCTGCGGTTGTTTTCTTCTGGCCATAAAATTGCAAAAATTAAGTGTGGCTGCAATTATATCTATTGTTATATTGATTATTGCAAAGGTTTCAATGCAAGCGCATAAAATGGATTTGAATAGCTTTTTGTTTGCTTCACAATTAAATGGTAGAAGGTGCGTATCAGAGTTCGAAATGGTGCACATATTTTATCCTCTGTACACACAAGTTTACAGCAACGGCAAAGAAAAACATGACATTGAAAAATGTGTGCATGCCTCACTTTATACACAAATAAATCTTGAGTGTACACGACTGTGCATCATACCTCAAGTGTATACATTGAAGATATTGAATTCACTTTATGTACGTATGCACATTTGCGGAGTTGATAACATTGTATTTGTTCCAAACTTCATAAAATTAATGTGTGTGTGCGCAGTAAAAGCAAACAATAAAAATATTATACATACACACCAGTTTCAAATTAAACAGGCATATACACGAGATGTACACGAGTACACTCATACTATGAGTCTCATAGTTATACACAAGTAGAAGGTGTACACGATGAAAGAAATACAATGTCTATAGTGTATTAAAGGTGTACATTAAATTTTGTTGTACATTTCTGAGATCTCTGGTGCGTATATGGAAACTTGTATTTTAAGTAACAATATTTTGATTCGCTAGAACCCTTAATTTGGAAAAAAAAAACAATTAAGAACGTTATATGCGACCGCGTCGAATCTTAATTACCCTCCAAATATTTGGTAAATAAATAAAATAAATGTTTAACCTGTTCAGTTCGCAAGGCTCTATTCTATCTCCTACTCTCTCTTTCATCTTTATAAATGACCTTCTGTGTCAAACTTCAAACTCTATCTACTCTTTCGCGGATGATAGCAGCATTAACCACTTCGTTCACCAGCCGGCCAGGCCTGGAGGAGATTGACGCCAGAACACGAAGAATGAACGATTTGCTCACAAGTGATCTTGTGTTAATCTCCGAATGGGGTCTCACGAACAGGGTTAGCTTTAACCCTCATAAGGCGCAGTGCTGCGTGCTTACGTATAGGCGGCTGGTAGAAGGTTCTGCGCCATCCGTGTTTATGGATGGTATAGGTATTGGGGAATCAGAAGCTCTTGATGTTCCTGGTATAAAAATACAATGTGACGTTCGATGGACTGATCACATTTTTCATATTTCAAAAGAAGCATTCAAGTGCCTCGGCTTTTTAAGACGGTGTAAGACATACTTCACCCCAACTGATCTCCTATATGTATATATATACCACCTACATCCGACCAAAGATGGAATACAACTCTCATGTATGGGCCGGTGCTTCAAAGTCTGTTTTGAAGTTGCTCGACCGCGTACAAAAGAGAGCGAAGAAGCTCATCGGTGACAGTAGGGCAGCCAACTCTATTGACTCACTGGAGCATCGACGCAACGTGGGGTGTGTTTCACTGTTCTACCGATACTACAACGGAATGTGTTCTGGTGAAATAAGGGAGCTTGTGCCTGATAACCGTTTATTCTTGCGAGCTACCCGTACTTCACATAGGGCGCATCCTTTTGTGGTTGAGTTGCCAGTGAAGCGCACCACGCATTATAGAGAGAATTCGTTCTTTGGCCGAACGTTTCGTATGTGGAACAAACTTCCAGCAGAGGTCTTTCCTGCCAATTTCAACTTGTGGAGGTTCAAATCGAACGTCCACAAACACTACTCCCTCTATCCTCCTTCCCATAACAAACTTTCCTAGTTCTGGCACAATGTATCGCATATTTAGTGGTCATTTCCTGAATGCTGGGCCAAGAAAAAATAAATAAATAAATATATTTCTGTGCCCAATTTTAAAACTGTATTTTGATAGGGTCACTCCGGAAGGAGAGACATCTCACCTTTGCAGTAAAAACATAAAAAGTAAATTTAATGGGTTATTAAGAGTAAAAAACAATTTTTTTTGAACCTGTGTGAAGTTAAATTTCGAAATATAAACCCTAGACACAAACCAATCACGTTAACAGAGCTCTGTTAGCATGTTAACATAGCTCTGTTAAGCATGAAAATTCTGAGTGTTCGTATTCCAAATGGAATACTGGCCACATTTCTGGACCAACCTCGAAAAAAATTAACGGAACAGACAACAATGTCCTTAGCTTTCATTATGTATTAATACTTTGGTATTGCTATGACGATAAGCTTTGATTTTTCGTATACAAAAATGACCAAATTCTAGACAGGATAAGTCAGGATCCTGGAAAAACGGTGACATGTGGGCGACTAGAGTTTGTTTTAAGGGTTATGGCCATTGGAGGTGATGGAGGACCACAAGAGCTACAAAACAAATTAAACTCTAGTCGCCCACATGTCACCGTTTTCTAGAAATTCATCCTCTACAGAAATTCCATATATGAAATTTCACTAAAAATCCATATCTCTCCATTAAAACTCCAACTGTTAAGGGTTATGGCCATTGGAGGTGATAGAGGACCACAAGAGCTACAAAACAAAACAAACTCTAGTCGCCCACATGTCACCGTTTTCCAGAAATTCATCCTCTAGAGAAATTTTATATAAGAAATGTCACTAAAATCCATATTTCTCCATTAAAAATCCAACTGTTAAGGGTTATGGCCATTGGAGGTGATAGAGGACCGCAAGAGCTACAAAATAAAACAAACTCTAGTCGCCCACATGTCACCGTTTTTCCAGGATCCTGACTTATCCTGTCTAGAATTTGGTCATTTTTGTATACGAAAAATCAAAGCTTATCGTCATAGCAATACCAAAGTATTAATACATAATGAAAGCTAAGGACATTGTTGTCTGTTCCGTTAATTTTTTTCGAGGTTGGTCCAGAAATGTGGCCAGTATTCCATTTGGAATACAAACACTCAGAATTTTCATGCTTAACAGAGCTATGTTAACATGCTAACAGAGCTCTGTTAACGTAATTGGTTTGTGTCTAGGGTTTTATATTTCGAAATTTAACTTCACACAGGTTTTTTTTGATAGGGTCATTTAGGTTGCAAATATGAGTGGAGGGGTAGAGCAACGGAAAATCAGAGGAAATCCTATCGTCGTCGTAGAAGCTTAAAAATTTAATTTTTAAAGAAGCAATACAATTTATTACATCTTTAAACTAAAGGAGGCCGGGTCCAAAAAATGGATTCTTCTGATTTTCAAGCTGCAAATTCAACGCTTTGAACCTTCTTTGACATGAAAATATATCATTTGCTTAGCAAAATTACCAAAAAAAAAACTTTAAAAATTATGTTGTTTTTTAGAGGTTGGGTTAGTTCTTCTCAGGGGAACTTTGTTCTCTCTGGCCCGATTCAGCCCATTTATGAAGTTGACCTGTGTTATCCTTCGAAATTTATTTATATCAAATTTCAAGGGTGTGGCTTTTTTTGTTTGGACTGAATCGCGATTTCCACAGACGGACGGACGGAGATGGCTAGATCGTCTTAGATTTTATCACTGATCAAGAATATATATATACTTTATGGAGTCTCAGAGGGATATTTTACTGAGTTACACACACATTGATAAAGTGTATATACCCTCCAACTCTTTTTTGGTGGGTATAAAAACGGTTTCCTTGAGAGATTATTGGTCATTGTGCAAGATTGGGGATGGTTAGCAAAATGCCGCTTTAAAAAAATAGTGATCCCGAGAGCCATTTTATCTAAAATCATCTGAAGCTCGATAATATCTGTGAGTCTGGACAAAACCACGAGACGAATTGTGGAGAAACTTCGATGGAATATGAGTACTAAAAAGAATGTCGCTGCTGAAAACGAAAGTGTGGCAGAAGATTAAAAATTATCATTTCATCACCGATCACAGGAGTCGGCAGCCAATTTGTGCTTAATGTGATATAATTTTCTCAAAGATATTGGCTTACACCCGTTTAAGATCCCTCGGGTACAGCAGCAAAGACCGATTGTGCGGTACAGCAACTGATGCGATACTTCAGACTAAAATTGTGATCAGTGATGAACCCCATTTTGGGCGGAAGGGTGTCTTGAATAAATAAAATTGCCACACGAGCACTGAAACCAATTCACAACAGACGATACAAACAAACTCTATTACAAACAGAAAAACGATGCGCTGGGGGTGATTGAATCGCTACCCAATAAGAGAAATTACACAATAGCTTAAATTAAGTTCACCTAAAATTGAAACATAATAAACAGCAATTAGAATTTTTTTTAATTGGTTCTAAGATTTTGAATATTTTTTAATAAAAGCCGGTATTTTGGAGACAAAAAAATAGTAAAAGAGGTCACTGTAGAACAGTTCTAGAACCGGTAGTACAAATTTTGCCCTTAATTTTTAACGATACAAATATTTTCCAATTGCTTTATTTCAAAACAGTTTCTTTAAATCTTTTATTTAAAATTGACAAAGAATTATATTGTTTCCCGACAGCTGTGCGATGTAAAGAAAATTAAAGCCTTAATGCATATAAAATTGAATAGAAAACAATATTTAATAAAAAATATTGAAACAATTCAATCAGTTTGAATGAAGCATCCGCTTTTGAATTCTCATATAAATACCAGCCCCCATTGAAGTATTCAATCATAAACATCGTGACAATCACCTGTTCCAATTGAATCTTAAAAATGAAATTTTTACACATTTTAACTTTGTTGTTGGTGGCCTTAGTAGCCTATACCTCGGCCCAAAGATGTGTGGGCAGACCACGTAAGTTTCCTTAGACCAAAATATTTGATATAAAATAACTTTTTATTTTCAATCCATTTTTCAGGTAATCCTTCTTGTGCTGGTCCTCGCAGTGTGGGTCGTCGCGGCCGTGGTTGTACACCCCGTACCATGTGGCATTACGATGCCCGCTCTAGACAATGTCGTGAAATGCGTTACTTGGGTTGTGGTGGCAACAACAACCGTTGGTGCTCCCGTGCTGCCTGTCAACAGAGATGCCGCCGTTAAACTTTTGGCTCATTCAAGAGTCTTCATTTGATTCTATTCGAATTTGTTAGTTAAATAAAGTTGAAAATACGTTTGCAAAAAGAATTAACTGGTTTTTAATTTAAAATAATTTTCTAACTTTTCAAGAAGAGTTTTGCAATGAACACTTGAGGGTGCTGTTGGCTGAAGTAGTTAACACGAGACCATGAAGCGCAGAGTCCTGAGTTCGACTCCGTGCTCAGCCTGCTTCAAAACAGAAATTCTCTATATTCTCACTCTTCTTCATCTGTCCCCTCAATACTATCCTCTTCTTTCCAGTTCCAGTGCAATGCACTGCGTATGTAGGGGTCATCCCCTGAGTGCTGGTCTGAGTTAAAAAAAAAAATCGTGTTGATCTTTCAAGGAACTTTAAAAGAGAACCTGCCTTTTAAAAATTGGATGCTAAGCAATTTCAAGAATTTAAGTGTTCCACACGTCTATTTATATAAATCATTTTTCTATCGTGAATTTCCATAACATTTTTTAAATTTTTTAATAAAATCTAGTTTAATAGAAAACCTTGTGTTAATTTTGAAGTTTCTTTAAACTTCCCATTCAATTGAGTGGAAGTTTAAAATAATATATTTGGCTATTGTAAGATATGTTGGGTTTGAAGATTCCCTGAAAATCTGCTTTTGCCCTAGTGAAGTGATCATAGGAATCAGCTAAACCCCTGAATAATAATTTTTTTTTTTAAATTTGGGAATAAATAGTTGACATGATCAAAATTAAAAAATAAGTGGAAAACCTTTTCTCGAAAGCAAATCAATCATATCTTATGGTGGGCGCACAACTGGGGCGAAAGGCGACTTTTTCATCGCTGGTATTCGTCGCCAAATATTAGAAGCATTCAAGTATTTGTATGGCATGGACGAATTCGCCGCACTCTGGCTAAGCTTCAGATTGATTTCTTATACCGCCGAGTGACTAACAAATCATCGGCATGTGACCAGATTTCGTTAAAGTTCTCAAATGGTTTTTTTACCCTCCAAAAAAGAATTTGGAGGGTATATTCACTTTGTCATTTCGTTTGTGACGCAGCGAAATATCCATCTGAGACCCCATAAAGTATATATATTCTTGATCAGTGATGAAATCTAAAACGATCTGAGCATGTCCGTTCGTCCGTCCATCTGTAGAAATCACGATTCAGTCCAAACGAAAAGAGCCAGATTCTTGAAATTTGGTATAAATATATCTTGAAGGATAGCACAGGTCAAGTTCGGTGATGGGTTAAATCGGGCAAGAGGGAAGAAGTTCCTCCAAGAAGAACTAAACCAACCTCTAACCAAACAATATAATTTTTAAATTTTTTTTGTAATTTTGTTAAGCAAATGATATATTTTTGTGTCAAAGAACGTCCAACGCGTTAAACTTAGAGCCTTTAAAACAAAATTATTTTGGGACCCGCCCCCTTTAGTGGGCGTTATTATATGCAAAAATAGTGTAAAAATTGTTTTACTTAAGCCTACATTCATTAAAAACAAAATTTTTAAGCTTTAATGACGCAGTTGAGACGTAACCTGGTACTACTCTGCCCTACCCCCTCCTTCCCCTTTGCCCCTTAATTGACCCTATCAAAAAAATTTTTTTTTTTTTAAATTTTGTGTTTAATTATTCCAAGCATTTATTTTTAGAGTTTTATGACGAAGGTGAAATGTCTCCCCCACAGCCCTTGCCAGAGCGACCCCACCAAAACACAGTTTTAATACTCTCAAAAGAGAACTGGACCGCATAAAGTATATATATTCTTGATCAGTGATGAAGTCTAAGACGATTTAGAAATAAACGCCCGTACGTTTGTCTGTGAAAAACTTGATATAGTCTATTTATGGACCCCGCCCCCTTTAGTGAGCGTTGACGTATGATGTTATGAGCAAAAATAGTGTAAATATTGAACAATTTTTATTCCTTAAGCCTATAAAAAGCTGAGATGTTCTCTGATCTTGCAGAGGTGAAACGTCTCTTCCACGGCCCTTCCCAGAATGACTCAAAATAGAGATTTCAAATTGGGTACAGCGATGTCTTAAAGGAACTCTTTCTCGCCAAGTTAAACATTTTAAATTTACTTACTAAATATTTAAGATTCGACGCGGTCGAATATAACGTTTTTACTTTTTTTTATTTATTATTTATTTATTTTTTTTTGTGAACAGTCTTAAGCAGCAGCCCTAGATATGCCATGTAAGACTGAGTCCTATCATTATTGTTGCTCCTACATATTTGTGCAATATTATTACCATCTATCTCCCATAAAATTTTGTCAAATGAGTCGGCAGATTTGCCTCCTCAGCCGACGATATGAAATTTCTATATTTTATTAATACATATTATTAATAAAATATAACGATATGACGTTTTTGTCCAGAACATTCCACATTCGCCTCTGGTAAATCATAATAATAAATTATCGGCAATGATCCAAATTAACCTGTTCAATTGAATCGTATTTCCATAAGAATTAAAAATTTATTTCCCAAAAATGTTTCTAACCAACAGACGCTAAATGTAATTGTTGAAAATAAAACACTTGCATTTCTCATCCCATGTATTGTGTAATTTACAGTCTATTTAAATTTCTTGTATTGTTTATTTATATCATGCCCAAGCATGTTTTTTTGTTTACAAACAAGTGTTGTTTTTTCTTTTCTTTTTTTTTTAATATCAACAATTAAAACATGATATTCGAATGATAATAAAAAAAATCGGTGATCAATTAAGTTAATGAGCGACGTGATTTACAGAACAGGCCCGAATATTTTTCCTGTATAAATACCAGTTTAAAATTATGAGTTTAAACATATACAATTTGACTTTAGCCAGTTAATTAGTTCAGATATTTAATCATGAAATTTTTACACATTTTAACTTTGTTGTTGGTGGCCTTAGTGGCTTATACCTCGGCCCAAAGATGTGTGGGCAGACCACGTAAGTTTCCTTAAACGAAGTATTTGATATAAAATAAATTTTTATTTTCGCTACTTTTTTCAGGTAATCCTTCTTGTGCTGGTCCTCGTAGTGTGGGTCGTCGCGGCCGTGGTTGTACACCCCGTACCATGTGGCATTACGATGCCCGCTCTAGACAATGCCGTGAAATGCGTTACTTGGGTTGTGGTGGCAACAACAATCGTTGGTGCACCCGTGCTGTCTGTCAACAGAGATGTCGCCGTTAAACTTTCCACATACTTGAAAATGTTCACATTCTTTTTTTCGAAAAAAAAAATTTTTTTCATTAAATAAACTTAACCGAGTGTTTGCATAAAAGTTAAAGTGATTTTCAATAAACATGAATGTGTATTATGTTATTTTTTTATTTTAATTATTATGCCGAGAATTATTATTCAGGCTCAAGTTCAAATCCAAGCATCTTCAAATTATTTGTTATTTAAGAACTCAAATTGTTATGGAATATTTGAAATAATAGTTTTAAGGATTTGGGGAATTTCGTGCTAAACAAAATGTAAGTTAACTTGCGAACTGAATATGAGAATAACTTCAGGTCTTATTCAATTTCGTTACAAACATTGGCCAAATATTTGATGGTCCTGGTGACTAGAATAATTTATCCGATAATAAATCATATGAAATTTAGTTAAAATTGCCAGCAAATATTGTTTTTGAATTAAAATTTTATAGGCTAATTGTTCGAAATTTTAATTTAAATCTCAGAAAGACATGATAAATATTCCAAGGCACAAAGGCAAGTCAACATCAGTTTTTGTTATTCAACTTACACAGCAGCGGCGAACAGCTGTTTTCGAAAGACGCAACCCTTTCATCATCAGTGCTCATGTGTATTGTGTTTGTCACCACTTATTAGGTGGCTTAGTTGAATTTGATAACAGTTCCTATTTACACAAATTTTATTGTGAAAAGAATACGAGAACTGTATCAACTTGATGTTAACATGTTATTGTTTTAATACCCGTGTTACCGTTTGATTATTTTTCTTCATGTCCCATTTTTTTGAAACTGATGTTGACTTGCCTTTATGCCTGGGAATATTTATCATGTCTTTCTGAGATTTAAATTAAAATTTCGAACAATTAGCCTATAAAATCTTAATTCAATTTAATATAGCAATATAAAATGTTCGTTAAAATTCTTACTACAAATATTGTTTATGTTTTCATTTTTTGGGCAAATTAATATAGGAAATGTTTAACAAATATTAAATTCTTTTTACAATTCAATGTTGGAATATTTAAAGAAATAAAGATCTTTAATTTGCCAGCAACAAAATAAATAAAATCACAGCAGCCTTAAGAAATCTCTAAAGGATTTCCCGTACTTAAGTACACACAATATTTAAACACGCACTTAATCATTCTCTGCTTGCTTATTATTATACAAGAAATACTTTCAAAACTACATCATTTCGAAAAGCATAAGAGAGAAGTTAAGAAAAATATTTAAGCTGAAACATTATTTGCTAGATTTCGAAGCAATTAATCATGGCATGTTCTATATGAGTTGAGTAAGATATTTTTTTTTTTTTTTTTTTGGCAAATTTATTCAGTTGACTGCAAATGATTATTAAGATGGCTCAAAAAAAAATTTACTAGTTTGATGATTATAATTAATATTCCAAATATTCCACTCTTAATAAAAAGTAATTTGAATTTTATAAAATTCTAAAAAAATATTATTTACAGATTTGAACTTGAGTCTGATTAAGAAATTATTTCACTCTATTGTGAATTCCACTCTATTGTGAATTCCACTCTATTGTGAATTCCACTCTATTGTGAATTCCACTCTATTGTTAATTCCACTCTATTGTGAATTCCACTCTATTGTGAATGTCACATCAACTCGACAGCAAAAAATTATCACTTTTCTATTACTTGTCGTCAACAATTAATTACTCATGTCAATCTCTTGGCAGCGACTGACACTATCATATACTAAAAAGCAGAGTAACAGCACCCACCTTCGTCGGCCCTGTAGCAAAAATTAGCCGGCGAAGTAAAAAAGGTTGAAATAGCTACAAAAAACTGTCTATCTTCTCTCTCATCTTTCCTAATCTGTCCCCTCAATACTATCCCCTCGTTTTCAGTTCCGGCGCAATGCATTGCATATATAGGGGTCATCCCCTGAGCGCTGGTCCAAGATAAAAAAAAATATATATTCTCTAAGGCAGATAATATTGATAGAACAAGTCAATAGTAGTCAATTGCTGTTGACAAGGAGTACACAAATTACAATTCCTTTGCTACCATTTTGATGCGACGTCGATGTCGACATTCATAATAGGGGCGATTATCTTAATAAACATAAATTATAAAATTGCTTCCACTTAATAATGGTTCTTATTACGGTTGTCGACACGTGTCGACAATTTGTAATGGATTGTAGGCAAAAAAAAAAAAAATTTATTCAATCTGCTACAAAATCTATAGTCAATTTGATTACCTTAATGTGGAACATTCTCTGCAGCGCTGTAAAGGGTGCTGGTGGCTGAAATGGTTAAAACGAGATTATGAAGTCGAAAGTCAGTGCAGAATTGTTGTGATCAGCACTAGTACATGCTTCTGTTAGTTCTTGTCGCCATTATACAATGACGAAGGCTTAGCACAGGTCACTGAACAATTACTGCCAGCGATTGACACTTTCATGTACTAGCGGGCAGAGGGACAGCAGCCTCTTTCATCGGACCTATGGTCGAAAATTAGTTGGCGGAGAAAACAGTAACAAAAATTTTCTCTTTTCTCATCTTTCTTCATCTATTTTCTCAATAGTATCGCCCTCTTTCTATTTTCAGCGCATCCTCTGAGTGCAGATGTTAAAAGAAAAGGATTTCGCCAACTCTCTTCCCCATAATAGACTGATCCTTATCTACACAAGATATTCATTGACACGATTTTTCGCAATAAACTAAATGGCAAGCTTAGCAAAATCAAAATATTGTCAAAATGATTATAAAAAGTTCTAAAAAAAAGCTCCGCAAAGATAAGAATAAATAAGATGAATCATTCTATCCGTTTGCTCAAAAACAACTGAATTGTTGATATTTTTTCTCGATTCCTGGAATTTCTATTTAACGAAGGTTGCCTGTAAAACATAATCGATATAATTGAAATGTGAAAGCACACTAAATCAGTTAAGAGCTGACAAATAAACTTCGTTGAGACAATTATTTGGTGCTTTATTCGTGATTTTTTTTTTTTTTTTTTGTTTCATTCCACTAAAAGGGACTTCCCTAAGTTTAAAGAAAATCATAGGAAGCATTTGCGTGCTTATGATGTTAAACAGTTTTGAAAGTTTTTCCGAAGTAGACATTAAACTTTATTTGCTTAAACTTCATTGAATGATTGCTTAAGGAAAGCAAGTGTATTATAATCAGTAAAACTATTTACTTTAATATATCTTAAGATTTATTATTTATTTCATGGTATTTATTATGACAAATAGCATTATAATTTTGTAGGCTACACAAAATTTCTGTTCTATTTATCATTTCCTTGGAAGATCAAACTAAACCTAAAATAGTCACAAGAATAATAAATATGAATTACCAAAATGCACAGTGGCGTGGAATTAAAAAATAACTGGTAAAAAGAGCACAACTTTTGAACTACTTTTTTTCTTGCAATTTTGATTACCACACAAAAAAGAAATCATTAAGATCGATTAATACGCTAATGGAAAAATAATCTGTCTTACGTGACTGGTTCTGAAAACTAGCAACCGGTTGGAGATCTGGCAAATTTATAAGAGAAATACCGGTAAATTTTACAGTACGTTTTCATTACAGGGAATCAATTGATATAACTAAGACCTTTGCCTTTATGTACTAGTCCCATTCTGGTACCCTTAGTACCAGTGCCAGTCCCACTTGAGGTTTTATAAACACCGCATATAAAAATATCCTGGAGTAAACTGTCTAAGCCTAGTCCTTGATGTTTATGTCACACAATAGTTACTAAATTAAAAACAAGTAAAAACGTTATATTCGACCGGGTCGAATCTTAAATACCCTCCAAATATTTTATAAGTAAATTTAAAATGTTTAACTTGGTAGCACAGAGTTCCTTTAAGACATCTCTGTACCCAATTTCAAATCTCTATTTTGAGTTACTCCAAGAAAGGCCGTGGGGTAGACGTTTCATCTCTGCAAGATCAAAGAACATCTCAGCTTCTTATAGGCTTAAGGAATCCAAATTGTTCACTATTTACACTATTTTTGCATATAATCATCGTACATAAACGCCCACTAAATGGGGCGGGGTCCATAAATAGACTATATCATGTTTTCCACAAACGAACGTATGGCCATTGCTAGACCGTCTCAGACTTCATCACTGATCGAAAATATATGTATATACTTTATGGCGTCCAATTCTTTTTGGAGGGTAAAACTGCATTTTGTCGGGATGTCTCTGGCAAGGGCCGTGGGGGAGACTTTGCACCTTTGCCATAAACTTCTAAAGATAAATGTTTGGGATAATTAAATGTAAAATTTGTTTAAAAAATTTTATTTTTTTTATAGGGTCATTTTGGGGGAAAAGGGGTGAGGAGGGGTTTGGGGTTTTTAAAGAATGTCGGCTTAAGTAAAAGAATTTGTTAAATTTTTACACTATATTTGCATGTAATAACGCCCACTAAAGGGGCGGGGTCTAAAAATAATTTTTGTTTATGGCTCCAGGTTTAACGCTTTGGACCTCCTTTGACATAATTTTTTATTATTTTTTTTTTGAGGGTATAAAAACTAAAAATTAGGTTTAGTTCTTTTTAGGGGAACTTTTTTCTCTTAGTTCCGATTCAGCCCATTTACGAACTTGACCTATGCTGTCCTTCAAGATATTTTTGTACCAACTTTCAAGTGTCTGGCTTATTTCGTTTGGATTGAATCGTGATTTCCACAGACGGACGGATGGACATGCTCAGTTCGTCTTACATTTCATCACTGATCAAGAATATATATACTTTATGGGGTCTGAGATGGATATTTCGATGCGTTACAAACGGGATGACAAAGTGAATATACCCTCCAATTCTTTTTGGAGGGTATAAAAATAGTCTAGTTTTGTGATATGTGCGCTCCTTTCACCAGACACGATCCATGAAGTTTTGTGACGTTCTCATTTTCATCGCTTATAGAGCACGTACTTTCACTACACTTGGTGCAATATTTCTCATAGGGTACTTCCAAAATTCTAACCTCCGAAAAAATTTCGATACCTAAAGTGTCCAACTTTGACGGCAATTGGAGCTATTTCACCGCGATTATTTGAATAAAAACATAATTTCCTTTTATATCAAGACATTTATTCGTTTTACCGAATAGGTTTTCTTAAGGCCCTCAAAGTAGGCGTTTGCTTCATTTATGACCTCTTCATTCGACCCAAATCTCTAAGCACCAACTAATTTCTTAAGCTATGAAAATATATATATTCGCAAGGGGGACTATATCAGGAGTGCTGGATACTTGCCTAATTTATTCATTTCCGCTTTAATGACTGCAAACATGTTCGATCATGCATTGCCTTGATAAGAACATGGACATTTTTTTTGTACTCGCCGTCTAAGTTTTTGGTACAGGGACGTTACTCTATACTATTTTATACGTGATGGGCTCAATCGCTGTATCATTCTAACCTTCTTTAGGTAATCCATGTGACTGATACCGCGTACACTCCTAAACAACTGTGGCCCCGTTGTTGTTGGCTAGCCAAGCCTTGTTGGCCTTCTTTCAGCCCCGTTCATTGCTATTTTGTTTAATCTTCAGTATGTGGGGCTTTGTAATGGATCCGTGTCTTGTCTACGGTTTTAGAATGGAGTAGAAACTGGTCCAGATTGCGATTAAATATCGTCCGTAATTCTTTTGAAGTAGTCACAAGGTTGTGCTTAAGATAGAGTATGAGCTTTCGCCGCAACCATTTCACGGATAGCTTTTTCATATAAAACGTGATATAGCCTACAGTCTCAGCCACCTCTCATATTTTCATTCTGTGATCGTCCAATATACTTAAATCAATTTTATCGTCGATTTTGTAGCACGATCTCGCTAAACCACTTCTTAACCTTTGGAATTGATGGTGCAGAGTTTCCATACTATTTATCAAGTCTTTTGCTTTTTCAGCAAAAACCACCGTCAAAAGTGAAAAAAGTTGGACAAAGAAAGCTAATGAGATGGCGTACCGGCCTCGAATTCAATACTGATCCGTTCTGCTACTTTGATGATTATAAAAATATTCTAAATAGTGCACTCTTAATAAAAATAACTTGAATTTGATAAAACTTCGGAAAAAAAATAAACTGCAGATATCAGATTTGAACTTGAGCCTGAATAAAAAAATTTGTATTTTAATCGTATTTCTTCTACAGGGTCCGCCAAATAACTTTTTTTTTAAAAAGCTATAAAAAAACTACTGAATATTTTCTCAAATTTCTTTTTTTATTTGAAAGTACAATCCTTCCGGTTAATAATGGAAAATAATTTCATTCAAATGGCTGCCTCGGCTGGCCATGCAGTAGCCTACACGATCGGTCCAATTTTCAAGCACATTATCGATTGTGTGCAGCTGTATTTCACCAATGGCTTCACGAATATTGTCCTTTAAAGCGTCAATTGTCTCTGGCTTGTCGGCGTAACACTTATCTTTGACGGCACCCCATAAATAATAGTCCAACGGTGTCAAATCGCAGCTCCGAGGTGAACAAACGACATCAGCTGATAATGCGATCTGCAAAAACAGGGCGCAAAACATCGAGTGTAGCTTCGGCTGTGTGGCACGTAGCGCCGTCCTATTGAAACCAAATGTTGCCAATATCCTCCTCTTCAATTTTCGTGAAAAAAAATTCGTTCAACATGGCCCGATAACGATCGCCATTGACTGTAACGGCCACTCCTTGCTCATTTTCGAAGAAAAGTGGCCCAATTATGCCTCTGGACCAAAATCCGCACCAAACAGTGACTCGTGTTGGGTGCGTCGGTTTTTCAATGTATGCGTGCGGGTTTTCTGTGCCCCAAATGCGACAATTTTGCTTGTTTACATACCCGCCATGATCAAAATGAGCTTCATCTGAAAAGATGATTTTTTTTTTGCCAAAATCGGCATCTTCTGTAAGTCGATCCCACTTAGCGAAGCGAAAACGTAACGTATACACAACCATATTCGTTCAGCGGAAGGATAAAACTAATTATCTGTCAAATCAGACATGAGCAAAGTGTTACCATTCACGAAATAAGCACTAGTTGAAAAAAAAAACGTTAGATGTCGGACCCTTTATATAAAACACAAAGCGGACTTTTTACCACTTTTTTCTAATTTCACTCCACTGTGCCATAGTCCATTAAGCAGCTGATTAGAGCCATGGCATCTATTCGTCTTTAGCTTCATCAGTTTGTACTTTAGGAAGAAGTATTTTTGTAAAGAGCCAGCACGAACGTGCGTCTTAACAAGGCAACATACAATTATGTGGCTCTTTTGTAAATAATTTTCACAAAAAACTCAAGCATCTTATATCGACATGCTTTTAAAACATTTCAAAACTCATTTGGTTTCTTTTCATTTATTAAATGAAAAACAAAACTATTATTTCAGACAAGAGTTTTTTATGAAAAAAAAAAAGTTTTCTTAAACATCCAACACAATTGAAAATAATAAAATGAGAGCCGTGGCAGTACGTGCAGTTGAGTAGCAAAAGTATATATTTCTTTTGAAAAAAAAAACTAAATAAAACAAATATTATTTAACAATTCAAATTTGTTCGCACTTCTTGTAGTTTGTTCTTATTTCATTTTAATTTTTCTTTTTTTTATTTAAAAAGTTGAAAACTTAGAAATCTGCTACTCTTGCCTATAAATGATATCCAAATGTTGTCTGCAATTTCCCTTTTGCAAAGTAGAATAGTTTGCGTGTGTGTAAGTGAGTCTTATTTATTATTCTCCCTTCAAATCTACATCTATTATAAAGTGGCAGCAGCTTTTGTTAAAATGGTACTAGCACTAAGTTTTTCTTTATTTTCTGTTGGTTTACGTTATTCTAGCAAAACATTTGTGAAAAAATGTTTTCTTGTGTTTCACTATGAAATGAGAAAAAAGCAAAAACCGTACAAAATCGTTTCTAAATGTGCCAGTTTTGTGAAATGTGCTCGTATGTTAGTTGATATTTAGTAGAAGAAAAAAATTTAAAAATAAAATAAAAAATTGCCTTGATAATGCGTGCCAGACAGATGGAAAAAAATGAAAGTAAATTTTTGCTTACAAGCGTTAATACTGCTACACTAGTTCCAAAGATTACTTAGTTCGGCAACTTGTAGGATTTTAGGAAATGTGTCTTAGTTGAATGTGATAACAGTTCCTATTTACACAAAATTTTATTGTGAAAAAGAATCCGAGAACTGTATCAACCTGATGTTAACATGTTATTGTTTTAATACCCGTGTTACCGTTTGATTATTTTTCTTCATGTACCATTTTTCTATGAATCTTAATTCAATTTAATATAGCAATATAAATGTTCGCGAAAATACTTACTACATAGAAATTTAAGCTATGGCTTGAGCTACCAATAATTAAATTGGAAAACGTTCACATGTACTTAAGTATAAAATTCAAACCAAAAAAGTTTGACTTTGGCATGATGGAACAAAAAATTCAGAAAAATGGGACATGAAGAAAAATAATCACTAGAGTAATAGTGTTGTGTTACTCTAAAATAATACGCTTTAGTAAACCTTAAATAATTTTCCCTGTTCGTGGCTTGTAAGTGGCCAACCTCTCACTTAATCATATGATTCTTCAAAACTCTTCAAAGTAAGAATTAAAATTGAAATCGATATTCAACTAATATTAAAATATGTGTCTTCTAGTTAAAAAATATGTTTATCTAGCTTTCGAAAAAAAAACAAAAAGAAATTCCAAAAATGAGGTGTTTCTTCACATATGGCAACACTACAATCAATAAATGAGACCAGTGTTGTCAGATTGGGGGTTTTCCCCCTAGATTTAGGGTTTTTTCTATTTAGGGGCAGATTTAGGGGTTAATATTCTTTAGGGGGAAACTTGGAGGTAAGAAAATTTTATTTAGGGGATTTTCGAATTTATAGTTTGGTACATAATAGTACATAATTTAACAACTGAGCATGTCGAAGATATTGTATCGAAATGACGATTTAGAAAGTAATCACGCAAATACAAACATTAAAACATTTAAATTTTGTTGGTTTTTCTTGAACTGCAAAATATAAATTTTAAAAAGTTGTTCATCCTTACAATTTATTACCAATATGCCAAAAAAGGATAACATATATAAACAAAAATATAAAAAGGAGTGGGAAGCAGATCAGCAGTTAAAATAAAATTTTAAACACAATAAATGGAAAATTAAATTTCAGATTGGTTAGCCCCTGTCCAGGGAGACAACTAGAAAGCTTTATGCAAAAATTGTAAAAGCATTATGGTGGCTAACAGGAGACCTTATTGCACAACAAAATACGAAAAAACATGTTGGATTTGCATCCCAAACAAAAGAAGTACATGTACCCGTAACAAACTTCCTCAAGTCTCTTACAAAAGAAAGAAAGATTGCAGATATATTTTTTGGGGGCTTTTTATAAAAAAAAATAAATAAAAATTTGGGTGTTATCGTGCTTTTCGCGTAAAAATGATAGTACCTCAATTCAAATTTAATAGAGATAAGAATGATGAAACCAAATTACTACTTAAACTTTTCTGCTTTAGGGGTTTTTTTAAAAAAAAAGTGTTGAATCTAGGGGGTTTGTAAATTTTTTTGGGGGGAAGAAAAAAAATTATCTGGCAACACTGCTTCAGACGACAGTTATTTAATAGCTGCCAGCATTGCCAGGCCGGTGGTAATGAAACCAAAAAGCCCATAATCCATTAGTAGCACACATTAACGGCCACGGTCTTATTTTTGCTACAATAATTGGGGGATTCACATTGTAGTCATAAAATAATAGCACGATAAATACGACTAGTGTGAGCAACCCGTTATAACTTAGTATGCTATTTCAAACATTGATCAGGGTCTGCTTTGATATGAGCTGAATAAATTTTTTGTTTGCGGCGGCATACGGAAAAACAAACAACATACCTGAAAGAGTGCTAATATTTTATGACTTTTTTTTATGCAGCACAACAACTTTTTTAAACTGGTCTAAAATATTATGACTTTATGACTAAATAGCACACAGTGTGAATACCCTAAATATGAATTATTCGAACTTAATTTTTTTAAATGTAGACTAAACAATTAAACATCGGTTGTGGCGAATCTTAAATACCCTTCACAGATGTATTTTTTCTTTCTTTCTAAATACGGAAAATAGGTTTAATTCACGAAAAAACCGAAATGTGGAACTTATTTGGTTATATTTTTGTACCAAAAAAAGATTCGATTTTCCAACTCTGGAACTGAATTTTTAATTTTTTGTTTTTTTTTACAGGAATGTAATTCTTTCGGGAATACAAAAAAAAACGTTTAATTAAAACAAAAAAAAAAAGAAAACTTTTTTCGTAATTTTTATGTACCAAAATATATAGGTTTTCAAACCCTGAAATCGAATTTTTGATTGTTTTGGTTTTTGATACCAATTAAATTCTTCCTGAAGTGCAAAATAGGTTTATATCACTAAAAACGCAAAATTAGGAACTTATATGGCTTATATTATATACCAAAACTATTTCAATTTCCCAACCCTGGAATCGAAATTTCGATTTTTAAGAATTTTAATAATAAATTTTATTTTTCCTAATTTCTAAAATAGTTTTAATTACCAACAAAAAAAACTTACTTTATATACCAAAAATATTTCAATTTCCCAACCCTGGAATCGAGAACTCGATTTTTTTTTAATATTAATGCCAATTTTATTTTTCTTGATTTCTAAAATAGTTTTACCAACAAAAAAACTTACTTTATATACCAAATATATTTCAATTTCCCAACCCTGGAATCGAAATTTTGATTTTTTTAGAATTTTAATACCAATTTTATTTTTCCTAATTTCTAAAATAGTTTTACCAACAAAAAAACTTACTTTATATACCAAAAATATTTCAATTTCCGAACCCTAGAATCGAAATTTCGATTTTTTTAAATTTTAATACCAATTTTATTTTTCCTAATTTCTAAAATAGTTTTACCAACAAAAAAACTTACTTTATATACCAAATATATTTCAATTTCCCAACCCTGGAATCGAAATTTCGATTTTTTTAGAATTTTAATACCAATTTTATTTTTCCTAATTTCTAAAATAGTTTTAATTACCAACAAAAAAAAACTTACTTTATATACCAAAAATATTTCAATTTCCCAACCCTGGAATCGAAATTTCGATTTTTTTAGAATTTTAATACCAATTTTATTTTTCCTAATTTCTAAAATAGTTTCAATTACCAACAAAACAAACTTAATTGTATGTACCAAAAAAAAATTTCCCATCCCTGGAATAAAAAATTTTATTTTTTAAAGTTCAATACAAATTTGATTCTTTCCAAAATATCAAAGAGTTTAAATAAAAAAAAAAATTATGATATTTGCTAGTTACTTTGCGTCAACAAATAGGTGTAAGCTTCCCAGCTCTGACAACATATTTTGAAATTTTCAATACCACTCTATTTAAGTTCATCTCCGATCCATCAGTCCAAGAATGAAGTCTCTAGCTCTCCTCGGGGGCTTGCAAAAGCCCATGTACAGACAAACGGACATCCCTCATTTGTCATCGCTATTTATAAGGATCCAGAATATATATACTTTATGGGGTCCCATATTAATATTGAGGAAATTACACACGGAATTATAAGAAACAGATAAAAGAAATGATATACGAGTACATAGATTTTTTTAAATATGGCAAGAAAAGGCTACCAATCAGCTGTGAAAACTTCAAAAGTTGTAACGTGGAAAAACTTTACGACTCCACGTTGTTGAACAGGCTGATCACCATTAGCACAACCGCAGAAAACTTTTTAGGCTACATCAGACTCGTCACATCCTAAGAAAATACCCTCTATTAGTTTTGCGATACCAAATTACTCTCCTACAGTTGCCACTACTTTTTCTACTTTCAATGTTACCTAGACTTTAAATAAAGCAACTTACCCATCTACTTCAGTTTATAAGTACGAAAATGCCTTGAGGCAACTGCAAGAAAAATTATTTATACACACTTTTAGAAGGATGAATACTTTCAAACAGTAAAAAAAAAAAACAGAAAATGAAACAAAAGATCTTTGCAATTACCAGGCCCAACCACTTGCCACCCACACACGAAACTACTTGAGTGGAAATAAAAGTCTGCTGGTTGCAAGTAACAAGATGATGTAAAGAACACACCGATACTGGGGGACAGACGTTGATGTGAAATTTCAAAATAATGATGAAATTTCACTGCATTCTGTATAATTATTCTTTAGCAGCGCCATCAAGAGACGTGAAAGAGAATTCTGCGGAAAAGTAATGCTAGATGCAAATCACAGTTACAAACAGTAAATATTTTAGTTTGTTTTTTGATTTTGTTTTCAAAAATATATTTCCATTAATTAAAGTGAATATTTTACTCCTTATGCAAATAGACGGCAGCAGGCTACACAACTGCAAATGCCTCTAGCTGTAATTGTAGACATTTTATCCACTTTTCGCTTTCGAAAGTGGAATGAAGTAACACGCACTAAGTCATCATTCTTTTGAGGTAGTTTTCGACCACTTTCTCGCACATTTCGGGCGACATATCGGCGTTAATTTAACGAATGTTGATTTGCAAATGTTCCACCGTCAGGGGACTGTTTTCGCTGTTTTAGTTTATTTTTTCGAGAGGTATTAATATTTTTATACCCTCTAAAAACGAATATTAATTTTGTCATATATTCACTTGTCATTCCGTTCGTAACGCAGCGAAATATCCATCTGAGACCCCATATTATTATTATTGTATGAGGCCATAAGCACCGCGGCCCAAGTGTTCACTGATGTAGATTGAGGCTGCGAATAAAGCCAATTACTCTACCCGGTGAGATATCGTACACCTCCTCTGGAGTCATGAAACTGCCTCCGAGGAACCTCCTCCTGCACGACGCCGCTGCCGGACAGTCGCAGAGAACGTGTTCCGGTGTCTCCTCCTCTGCTTCGCAGAGTCTACATGCTTTGGTCTCAGAATTGCCCATGGTAAACTGGTGTCGTCTGAGACCACAGTGTCCGGTGAACCAACCCGTTAATAATCTGAGGTCATTCTTGTCCATCAAAATTAATTTTTGGGATTTGTTCCGAGATAACGTAATGAAACGTTTTGCCTGTCTTAGGCCGTGAAGGGCTTTCCAGTGGCGATTAAACTCCACTCTAGCCCAGGAGTCATTCTGTTCTTTGACATATCCTCCTGAGATGCCAAAGAAGGGTTCCGGTCCTATGAATCTACGATGGGCTCCTCTGTTCGCTAGACAGTCAGCCCGTTCGTTCCCAGCGTGGCCCTTATGGCCAGGCACCCAGCATAACGTCACTGAGACCCCATAACTGAGATCACATAACTGAGACCCCATAAAGTATATATATTCTTGATCAGTGATGAAATGTAAGACGATCTGAGCATGTCCGTCCGTCCGTCTGTGGAAATCACGATTCAGTCCAAACGAAAAGAGCCGGACTCTAGAAATTTGGTATAAATATATCTTAAATGATAGCGCAAGTCAAGTTCAGAGATGGACTAAATCGGGCAAGAGGGAAAACAGTTCCCCTAAGAAGAACTAAACCAACCTCTAGAAAACAACATAATTTTTAAGGTTTTTTTTTAGTAATTTTGCTAAGCAAATGATATATTTTTATATTAAAAAAGGTCCAACGCGTTAAACTTGGAGCCATAAAATAAAAAAAATTAAGTTTTGGACACAGCCTCCTTCAGTGGGCGTCATTATATGCAAAAATAGTTAAAAAATTTAACAAATTGTTTTACTTAAGCCTACATCTCTTAAAAATAACTTTAATGAGGAAGCTGAGGTGGAACCTGGTACTCCTCTGCCCTACCCCCTCCTCCCCCGTTGCCCCCTAAATGACCCTATTAAAAAAAATTAATTAAAAATAAATTTTACATTTAACTATCCCAAACATTTATTTTCAGAGTTTAATGGCAAAGATGAAATGTCTCCCCCACGGCCCTTGCCAGAGAGACCCCGACAAAATACAGTTTTAATGGTCTCCAAAAATAATTGGACCTCTTAAAGTATATATATTCTTTATCAGTGGTGAAGTCTAAGTCAGTGGAAAACATGATATAGTCTATTTTTGGACCCCGCCCCTTTTGGTGGGCGTTGACGTACGATATTATATGCAAAAATAGTGTAAATATTGAACAATTTGTATTCCTTAAGTTTATAAGAAGCTGAGGTGTTCTCTGATCTTGCAGAGGTGAAACGTCTCTCCCACGGCCGGAATGACTCCCCGGAATGACTCGGTCAAAATAGAGATTTTTAAATTGGGTACAATCTTTGGGTCATCACTCCTTGTCTCCCCCATGGCCCTTGACATAGAGATCCCGGCAAAATACAGTTTTAATACCCTCCAAAGAGAATCGGACCGCATAGAGTATGTATTTTTGATCCCTCATGAAGTATAAGATGGTCTAGCAATGGCCATACGTTCGTCTGTGGAAAACATGATATTGTCTACTTTCGAACCCCGCCCTCTTTAGTGGGCGTTGACGTACGATATTGTATCAAAAATAGTGTAAAAATTGAAAAATTGTTATTCCTTAACCCTATAAGAAGCTGAGATGTTCTCTACTCTTGCAGAGGCCCTTACCGGAATGATTCCGGCAAAATAGAGATTTGAAATTGTGTACAGAGGTGTATTAAAAGAACTCTGCCCCTGCAGGTTAAACATTTTATATTTATTTACTAAATATTTGGAGGGTATTTAAAATTCGACCCGATCGAGTATAAAATTTTTACTTGTTTCAAAAACGATAAATTAAGGACAGCAAATATAATTTATAATTAGAAAATAATTAACGCGTTTTCTTCTGCATGAAAACGTGAAATAGTTTTTCTCCAAAGTTTTAGCTGAAACTCCCAATTATTACAATCTGGACGATATTTTCGTGGCGTATATTTAAATATGATTTCCGGAATTTGTCCGCCGCGGTGTATTCAATCTGTGCAATTTTTGGATACTTTTTCGAATAAATCTGGGCATAAAGCGTCAGTAGTGGCTTGAATATTTATTTTTTTTTTGTCTTGGACCAGCACTCAGGGGATGACCCCTATATATGCAATGCATTGCGCCGGAACTGAAAACGACGGGATAGAATTGAGAGGACAGATTAGGAAAGATGAGAGAGAAGATAGACAGTTTTTTTTATGCTATTTCAACCTTTTACTTCGCCGGCTAATTTTTGCTACAGGGCCGACGAAGGTGAGTGCTGTTACTCTGCTCTTTAGTACATGATTGTGTCAGTCGCTGCCAATTATGTTCAGTGACCAGTGACTATGCCTTCATCACTGAAAACAGGCTGGCAACAACTAACACAACCACGCACTAATGCTGATCAGAAGAATTCAACACAATATTTATGACTCAGCGCGGGCTCGAACTCAGGACTCTCCGCTTCATAGTCTCGTGTTCTACTACTTCAGCCAACAGCACCCACAATAGTGGCTTTTGCTACGTCAAGAGTTGCTAGTTAAGCGGGAATTATGAAAAGAAAGGGATAGTGTTGATGGGAGAAAGCTGAGAAAAGAGAAGAGTTTTTAAACTATTTAACTTCTTCGGGGAAACTCCGAAAGAGTTTGTTATTGAATATATTATTTTAGATTTTAATCAAATATTAATTCACACTCTGTTGGTAAAAAACATTGTCTATCTACGACCTCGATTTCAGTTCCGGTACAATGTATTGCATACATAGGGGCTATCCCCAGAGTGCTGGTCCAAGATTAAAGAAAAATTATTTTCTTTTTGTATTTAGAAATATGCTGAATATATTAAGAACGCCAATAAAATCAATTTAAAAAGAATCCTTTCTCTGTCTATTGAAATCTTGAACTCGGTGGCAAAATTAAGTCTAACAATCTTGCTTTCTTTCTAACTCAATCGTGCGTAAATGATAAACACGCATAAATCGTATCATGCAATTACAGAATATCCACTAGGCGACAACAAACACTCCATAGAAGTGAAATACAAGCATTTGCTGGCAGTACCGTGATGAGGGAATAATGCTGGTATGTGGCCATGATGGCGTGGCACTATTTATTTCTTTTTCATTTTTTCTTTTCGTGAATTTCTGGTACAATTTATTTATTTAGCTTTAAGAGAAAGAAGGTCATACCCTTGAAGACTCAAGTTAACATTGCGCACCAACATACTCATGCACCTACACACAAGCAGACACATATTTTTTATTCTTTTTTTTCGTATTTAGAACGTGTACACGTAATGATGTGATGTGATAATATATTTTGTGGCACAAAAGAGAAATCCAAACTTACACGTGCAAAGTGACACGAGAGTACAACACTAAGGCTCATGCCTCCCTCATACATACATACATGCTTTTCTAATGCTGCTATTTAGTTTCTCGAAAAAAATAAAATAACTGTTGAACGAGGTAGAAATATGTTGATACTTTAACATGCATAAATGCAGATTTACAAAAAAGAAAAAAATAATAACAATTCCGGCAACATAAAAGACGACGAAGATGCATGAAAAATATCTCTATGAAAAATTTAATTATATCGTTCAAAGAACAAGTTGTCTATGAGAATATTACAGTGTTTGCAAATTTTTAAAATAGATATACCAATAATAAAATCGGAAAACGTTCACATGTACTACTTAAGTAGAAAATTCAAACCAAAAACGTTTGGCTTTGGCATGATGGAACAAAAATTTCAGAAAATGGGACATGAAGAAAATAATCAAACGGTAACACGGGTATTAAAACAATAACATGTTAACATCAGGTTGATACAGTTCTCGTATCCTTTTTCACAATAAAATTTGTGTAAATAGGAACTGTTATCACATTCAACTAAGCCACCTAATAAGTGGTGACAAACACAATACACATGAGCACTGATGATGAAAGGGTTGCGTCCTTCGAAAACAGCTGTTCTGCTCTGCTGTGTAAATTGAATAACAAAACTGATGTTGACTTTCCTTTGTGCCTTGGAATATTTATCATGTCTTTCTGATATTTAAAAACAAATTTCGAACAATTAGCCTTTGAATCTTAATTCAATTTAATACATAGAGACATTTTTTAGTTGCAACAAATATTAAGAATTTAATATCCTGGCATAAAGTGGTCACTGGGACAATTATTTTTATTTTTTTATTTTATTTTTTTTTTTTTGACCAGCACTTAGGGGATAAACCCTACTCATGCGTCGGGGCTGGAACCTAGAAAATTACCTGTTAGAAGGAGGATGAAGGTAAAGTGCCTATGAACATTCGCTTTAATTTTTTTCATGCTAGATACATACGTCGTCTCTTTTTTCACCGATTTTTTTTTAAGTCGGACCGGCACTCAGGGGATGATCCTTACTAATGCAGTGCATTGCGATGGAATTAGAAAAGGAGGGGATAGTATTAAGGGGACACAAGAAGAAAGATGAAAAGATAGAGCATTTTTTGTAGCTATTTCAAGTTTTTACTTCGCCGGCTAATTTTTTGCTACAGGGCCGACGAAGGAGGGCGCTTTTACTCTGCTTTTTAATACATAATAGTGTCAGTCGCTGCCAATTGTGTTCACTGACCAGTGCTAAGCCTTCATCATTGAAACAGACTGGCAACAACTAACACAAGCATGCCCTAATACTGATCAGACGAATTCAACACAATATTTCATGACTCAGCGCGGGCTCGAACTCAGGACCCTTCGCTTCATAGTCTTGTGTTCTACTACTTCAGCCAACAGCACACCCAAATAGTTTTAAAATTTTATCGGGTTGAAAAAGAAAAGAATAGCAAAATAAAACTGTTTTCCGAAATAATACCATTTTTTTTTTTTTTTTTTTTTTTTACAGGCTGCCAGTTTTGATTAACAAATCCAGCACACTTGGGTCCTAGTAGATCCCTTTGTGTTACCCGAAAACATCACAAATACCCACGGTCCTTGGTGGGAATCGAACCCACGACCTCTGTACTAATAGGCTAGCATCGCTACCAATCAGCCACAGCGGCACCCTGAAATAATACCATACAGAAGTTAAAATTCTAGTGATTTAAAAAAATATGTTAAAAGTTCAATGTACGATAATTCTGGAACAGATTGTACTAAATTTTCCTTTAATTTTTAACGCTACAATGGCTTTCCACACGTTTTACTTAAAAAACAATTTATTTAAATCTTTTATTAAAAATTCACAAAGAATTATATTGTTTGCCAACAGCTGTGCGCTGTAAAGAAAATAACAGTTTTAAGGCATATGAAATTGAATAGAAAACAATATTGAATAAAAAATACTGAAACAATTAAATCTGTTTGAATGAAGCATTCGGTCTTGAATTCTCATATAAATACCAGCCCCCGTCGAAGTATTCAATCATAAACATCGTGACGATCACCTGTTCCAATTGAATCTTAAAAATGAAATTTTTACACATTTTAACTTTGTTGTTGGTGGCCTTAGTGGCCTATACCTCCGCCCAAAGATGTGTGGGCAGACCACGTAAGTTTCCTTAGAACAAAATATTTGACAAATAAATAACTTTTCATTTTCAATCCATTTTTCAGGTAATCCTTCTTGTGCTGGTCCTCGTAGTGTGGGTCGTCGCGGCCGTGGTTGTACACCCCGTACCATGTGGCATTACGATGCCCGCTCTAGACAATGTCGTGAAATGCGTTACTTGGGTTGTGGTGGCAACAACAATCGTTGGTGCTCCCGTGCCGCCTGCCAACAGAGATGTCGCCGTTAAACTCAAGAGTCTTCATTTGATTCTATTCGAATTTGTTAGTGAAATAAAGTTGAAAATATGTTTGCAAAAAGAATTTGATGGTTTTTCATTTGAAATTACTTTTTTTTATTTCTTAAAAGAGACAAAAAAAGAACAATCCTGTAAAATTAGATGTCTACCAGCTTCTAGATCTTTAATATTCGAAACATCTATACATAAAAGTCATTTCGGTATCGCCAGCTTCCCTATTACTTTTTTAAAATTTTAATAAAATCTAGTTTGAGATTTTATTCACTGGTGAAGTCCAACACAATCTAGCAGTGTCCATACGTCCGTCTGTGGAACCCGCCCCTTTAGTGGGCGTTGAAGTTATATATTATATAAAATAAGTAAAAACCTTATATTCGACCGGCTCGAATCTTCAATACCCTCCAAATATTTACCCCGGTATTCATAAAATTTAAAATGATTTTGAAATGTATTTTAATAAAATTTTCTCATACAAAATTTTCTTAAAACAGATTTCAAATACGTTTTATTTTTTTATGAATATGGGCGTTAGTAAGTAAATTTAAAATGTTTAACTTGTTGGTACAGAGTTCCTTTAAGATATCTCTGTACCCAATTTTAAGTCTCTATTTTTACAGAGTCATTCCGGAAAGGGCCGTGGGGGAGACGTTTCACCTCTGCAAGATCAGAGAACATCTCAGCTTCTTATAGGCTTAAGGAATAAAATTTGTTCAATATTTACATTTTATTTTATGGCAAAGGTCAAAGGTCTCCCGCAAAGCCCTTTCCAGAGCGACCTCGACAAAATATAGTTTTAATACCCTTCAAAAAGAATTGGACACCATAAAGTATATATATTCCTGAGCAGTGATGAAGTCTAAGACGATCTGGCAATGCCCATAGGTTTGTCTGTGGAAAATATGATAAAGTCTATTTTCGGACCCCGCCCACTTTAGTGGGCGTTTAAGTTACATATTATAAGAAAAACAGTGGGAATAATTAACAAATTGTGTTCCTTAAGCCTACATTCTTTAAAAATTTAATTTCTAAGCTTTTACGATGAAGGTAATATGTTCTCTGATAGTCCCCCTGCCCTGTTAATGACCTAATCAAAAATTAATTTTTTCTACACTTAACCCCGAAAATTTAGTTTTTAAGTTTTTACGATTTGGGTGAGATGTGCCTGTCCATCGAACGTTGCACTGGATTTCTATGCCAGGAACATCAAGAGCTCCTGATTCCTCAATACCTATACCACTCATGATTACAAATGAAGCAGCATGATCGAGCATGCCTCGGTGCATAAGCATGCAGCAATAAGATTTACGGGCATTAAATTTTACCCCATTCTTGCCACCCCATTCAACTCTACTATTGAGGTCACTTTTGAGCACAACATTCATATTATGCTTCATCGCCCCGATCTCTAACGATGTCGGCCTATTATTGAGCGCATATGAATGGCATAGTCTGATGTCAGTAATTTTCTAGTTCTGCAACTCACAAAGTCTAAATGAGTGTTTTTGTAAATCTCGGTTTAATTTCTATATGCATATCCAGAGGCAAATGTCCATGTGCATTTAACATTTCCAGGCCATGTATGCCCCAGTATTTAAAAACTTTCAACATAAAAAGTTGTTGAAATATGTAACCACTTTAAAGTGCAAAAAAAAAAATTTATATGACTTTTTTTGTAAAAGAAATTCTCTGTCGAACTTGGCGCACAAGACCAAAGACATGAGCTGATCCCAAACTAGAGGAAGTTTCTATCAAAACAAAAACGACAAATGGTCGAGATAGATATTTAAGCACTTTACAACTTGTTAAGTTGAAAAGTCATACTAAATTGCAGTTGCATGTTGGTTTTTGTGGTTGTTAGCAAAGTATTTGGGGGTGGCGGTTGCAGGCAAGTGCTTGCATTCTTTTTTTTTTTTTTTGCTGCTTCAAATAATTGCCATATCAAACCATTAAATGAAACACACTAGATAGCTGTTTTATGGCTGAAGTTGTAAGTGTCAAGAGAAAAGCTTATGGCATTAAAGTTGGGTTAAGATTTTTTGCTTTGATTTAATTATCATGCAATTAAATAGATTTGAGTTTTTAATAATTTTTTTTTTTTTTTTTTTTTAGGAGTAGGACCAGCACTCAGGGGATGACCCCTATGCATTGCGCCGGAACTGAAAACTAGGGGATAGTATTAAGAAGACAGATGAGGAAAGATGAGAAGATAGACAGTTTTTTTTTTTTTTTTTTTTTTTTGTAGCTATTTCAATCTTTTACTTCGCCGGCTAATTTTTGCTACAGGGCCGACGAAGGTGGGTGCTGTTACTCTGCTTTTTTAGTATATGATAGTGTCAGTGGGCGCCAATTTTTACTCGGCTTCACATGTAATTAATTGTACTAAGAGACACCCGCCTGATGATCAAATTCCAATTACTGGCCCTTTACAGTTAAAGTCAATCTTTATTTACATAAGGGCTACGGAAATTTAGGAAAAATCATTTTATTTGTTGCGTGGGAGAAGCAGTCTAATCACTCTTCACCCTTTTTTTTACCAGCCAATAAAAACTATACACTGACTTTTGAATGTCCTTGCAAGTGTTTTTTTAACTACACAATGAAACCGAAATAGAAAGATTTTGTTGTTGCTTTGGAAGTCTATCTCAAAATTGTATGCCATGCAATTAGAGAAAATATTTGTATTGTGAATATCTTTAAAAAAATACCTAATATTTAAAGTGTTCGCGATCAATTTAAGTAGGCAAGAAGATATTTAAAGATGTACTACAAAAAAATTATTTGGGTTTTTTATAAAAAATTACAAGAAAATGATTATTTGTTGAACATCTGCATAAAAACACCTTCCAAATGATATACGTTTCATTAATAAAGGGTGTTTTTTTTTATACGAATCACTCTGTTGTCTGACAGCTGTTTTGACAGTTTAAAGTGACGTCTCTACGCAGTATTGTTTGGCAAATCATCATGAACAGGTTAACTCCAGAACAATGCTTCCAAATCGTGGAAATTTATTTTCAAAAAAATGTTTATCCGCTTTTTTACCGCAAAATTCTCTTCAGTGATGAGGCGCATTTTTGGTTGAATGGACATGTCAACAAGCAAAATTGCCGTATTTGGAGCCAAGATAATCCACACGCCGTTCAAGAATTACCAATGCATCCCGATAAATGTACGGTTTGGTGCGGTCTATGGGCTGGTGGAATCATCGGTCCTTATTTCTTTAAAAATGAGGAAGGACGACGCGTTACCGTGAATGGAAATCGATACAGAATCATGATCAATGAATTTTTGGTGCCAAAACTTCAAGATATGGATGTAAACGAAATGTGGTTTCAACAGGATGGTGCCACTTGCTGTCATACTGTGGGCGAAACAATGGACTTATTGAAAGAACATTTCAACGACAACATTATTTCGAGAAATGGACCGGTGAATTGGCCTCCGCGTTCGTGTGATTTGACGCCACTCGATTATTTTTTGTGGGGATTTATTTATTTATTTATTTAGTTTATGGATTAATTCCTTACAAACTATATTATTACAATAAACCAGAAATCTGGTATTAAAATTTAGTTATTTAAAAATAGTATTATATTCATTTTAATAGTATATATATCTAATGAAAAATCGATAAAATTATACATTTCATTAAAGCAACAACATAATCTTCTTAGTGGATCAGACATAGCAAAGTTGGTACGAAAAGTTCTAACAAATAATGGTTGAAATGATCGTAATGAGCGTTGTGGAATGTTAAACGTGACATTGCTCAATAAAAACTCGGAGCAGATTCTACCATTTATTAAGTTATAAGAAAAAGCTACATTGAGCATTATTCTCCGGCTTCTTAAAGTAGGCAGGTTAATTACAGCTAATCTTGTTGAATACGGCGGAAGTTGAGTTAGGTCATGGTAAATGTTTCTTAAGCAGAAAATAAGAAACTGTTTTTGAACAGACTCAATGCGATCAATATGTATTTGGTAGTAAGGATCCCAAATGATGGAACCATACTCTAGAATTGGCCTTACGAGTGATATGTATAGTTGTCTTGTTATGAAAGTATCGTTGAATTCCTTCGACCATCGTTTCACAAAAGCTAAAATGCTACGCGCTTTGTTCACAGACATCGTTATATGTTGCACAAAACTTAGTTTTGAGTCTAACAATATGCCCAAATCCATAAATGTTTCAACAGTGTCTAAGCAGTACAAATCGAACTTGTAAGCAAATACAGAACCACGAACTCTTGAAAAATTTAGATGTTTACATTTTTTTAAATTTAACTCCATTAAATTAATTTTACACCATTTGTAAAAATTATCCAGGTCATTCTGTAGAAGAAGATGATCAGCTGGCTGTTTAATACTTAAAAATATCTTAACGTCGTCAGCATACATCAATACGTTGCAGTGTTTAATTGCCTCCGGTAGATCATTTATAAAAAGTAAAAATAGAATTGGGCCAAGGTGACTACCTTGTGGCACACCAGATTTAACTTGAATACTTCTTGAGACTGCATTATTAAATTTAACAGATTGCGTTCTGCATACAAGATATGACTTTATCCACGAGATGAAAATATTACTAAAACCCAATAAATCCAATTTTTTTAATAAAAGAATATGATTTACTTTGTCAAAAGCTTTACTAAAATCGGTGTATATTGCGTCAGTATGGTAGCCATTATTGAAAGCTTGGTTTACTAATGTTGTAAGCTGGAGAATATTGGTTGCAGTGGAACATCCTTTACGAAAACCATGTTGTAATGGGGATAAAATAGGATAAACTTGATGGGTTATACAATCAACCATACATTTTTCGAACAGCTTGGGTAAATCACTCAGTTTTGCAATACCTCTGTAATTGCTGATATCAGACTTGTTTCCAGACTTAAACAAGGGAATAATAAACGATTTTTTCCATATTTTAGGAAAGTAACCGCATTTTAATGATGTATTAAAAATTATGGACAAAGGCATTGCTAGAGCTGAAGCGCAGTTTTTTAGAACACAACTAGGAATCCCGTCGGGGCCGCTAATCTTGGATGACTTAGTTTTATTTAAACAATTAAAGATGTGACTGGTAGTTATTACAGGTGGCGAAATAGTAAAATTATCAACGATTTTGTATGGGTAGATAGTGTTCTTTTCATACGTAACAGTGGAGTATGTTGAAGCAAAATATTTCGCAAACATGTTGCTAACTGTAGGTTCATCACTGGACTCGGAACGTAAATATTTCATTACTTTTGGAAAGCCCGAAGCTCTTCTTTTACAGTTTACAAAGTTGAAAAACGATTTAGGGTTATGGGCAAAGTTAAGTTTGGTGACATGAAGATAGTTTTTATACATCTGTACATTTAGTAAATTATATTTCGCACGTAGAACTGAATATTTGCTAAAATAAAACGAGGATCCAGTGCTTTTGTACTTCTTGTAGTATTTATTCTTTTTGTTTTTTAACGCTGAAAGTTGTCTAGAATTCCACGGTGGACCGCCATTTAAATGAGGTATATACTTAGGAATACATTCCTCCATATAGCCAAACATAATTTTATAAAAAATGTTAACCATAGTGTCTACTGAATCCCACATACTATTCGGTGTAGACAACAGCTGAAGCCAATTGGTATTACAAATTAGATTATTCAATTCATTGTAGTTACAACGATTAAAACAGAAAATCTTTTCATTTTTACTAGAATTTTTAGTTTGATTAGTATAATGTAAATTGCAACTAATTTCAATCGTTGGATGATAACGATCTTCCGGCAATACAAGAGGATCTGTACGGTTTAAAGTAAATTCAGCTGGCTCATTCACAAATACCAAATCTAGGAGTTTACCCAAATAGTTCTGTATTCCATTGATTTGGTGAAGCCCCACGCCGGATAAATTATTAAAAATGTCATTTTCATTTTCATCAAGTATTACGGGTAAATAACAGTAGCATTCATTGGAGAACTCCCAGCTAATGTGAGGTAAATTAAAGTCACCAAATACAAGTATTAAATCTGCAGCATTTATTGTAGAAGACACCATTTTAATAGCATCAGTATGGTATTTGTATAGAATTGGATCAGATTGAGGTGGGATATAAGAACATGTTATGAATATGCTAATCTTGTTAACTTTAAGAACCACAGCGATAAACTCTAAATCAACAGGTAAGCTAATTCTTATTTCTTCCGCTGGAAAATGATTTGCGACGGCAATTAGTACTCCACCACCTGTAGTAGTTGTAATTCTATCGCGACGAAATATATTAAATTTATCACAAAGTATCTCTGTGTTTAAAAAGGTATTATTCAGCCAAGTTTCGGTAAATACAATAACATGATGATTGATGCAGAAACTTTGTAAGAAAAGTTTAGTGAGTTTAGTTTTTAATCCACGGACATTCTGATATAATAGGTGCAGCTGATTATCGGAACAAAATATTAGTTTTTTGGAACATCTGATTCTTTAGGAGAAATACGAGCAATATTTCTTTTCTGTTGGTATGAAGTGTGCTCATATTCTCGAACTAATGCGTGTTGAGGCCAAAAAGATTGCTCAATAACTTTATTAAAATGCTCAAACGGAATTGTAACTTTAAAAGATGTTATACTTCTTTCTTGCGCATATCTAAATTTATGGACAAAGATATCGACATTTATATTAAGTTTAGACTTAATGAAATACTCAATATCCTCAGACGTTGTATCAGCAGCAAATCGGGATATAAATATATGCTTGTTGGGAGGAATTACGTGCAATTCCCTGTGAGAAGCGGGCACAATGATATTACTATTAACCCTCCCGGCAGATAGACGTTGATTGTTGTTACAATTTGGGGCAAAAACCTGGTCAACAGCTTGCACAGGGGTTGAAATATTATCAGGAACGCATTGTGACGATACACCAGGTTTTTCAATATGCAAGTTTGTGTTTGACGAATAATCCATAACATGAGCGGCAGCTTTATCAGAAGTAACACTGATACTATTTAAAGTATTTTTCGGTGTATGCGTAGCATTATTTTCATTTTGAATATGTATTACATCTTTATTTTTATTGTTGTTGTTTTTCCTAGCCGACTTTCTACGCTTAGGTGAAGATTGGATAGGAGATTTCAAATTTTCCAATGACTTGTAGTCATCAAAAAGTTTGCCATAGTTCGAAATACTATCCGAAAGCTTGATTGCTTCATTCTGGAGCTCAACAAATTTTGTTTTAGTTCCTTCAAAGAATCTGTAAAAACGAACATCAATCTTTTTACACCCATTGCAACACCAACGTAGAGACTCGCTCTTAGATACAGCATCAGCTACAATTACTGATAGTCCACTACATATAAAATGGCATAGGTTGTGGCACAGCCAGCAGCAAATCATATTATCATAATCCGTATCAAGAGTACAAGCTTTATTTATGCAAGACATATTATGAGTATTTATTATAATAAAAAAAAATCGTAGAGTAAATGTTCGCTGGGTTCAACAAAATAATATATTAGTCAACAGATGGCGACACAGAAACAAATCAGATTCACAAACCAGTTAAGGTTGATATAAAATGTATCACAGCACAGCAGAAACAGCTGATCACACAGGTGGCAAAAAAATTGTCACTTGCTAAAAACGAAGTACGTATGTATAAACGTAATGTGTATGTATGTTCGTATATTTGTGATAATATGTATGTATGGATACTTAGCACCAATGATGATGTTAAATTAATTTCTCCTTTTAATAATACCAACAGTTCAGCTTAGTAACCAATCGTATATCTCATTCAGCAACAAATCACAGGTCCAAATAAGCACAGTTCCAAATTTATTGATATAAAATTAAGCACTTTTTATAAATTTTTTACGGAGCTAAATTTATAGACGACTTGAAGTATATGCAGAGTTGCCAGAAATTCCAATACCTGAAATCATTGGTTTACGTGGATAAGCCAGCAACGATTGACGCTTTGGCAACCAGTATTCAACGAAATACGCCCTCAAATGCTTGAAAAGGTGGTCGAAAATTGAACCTCCAGAATGACTTTTGTGCAAAATAGTCGTGGTGGCCATATGCCCGAAATTATATTTAAATGTTAAATGGCAAGAAATTATCTAGCAAATAAAAAATTTTTTTTGGCCATTTCATAATTTGGCATGTGTTTTAATTAAATTTCAAATCAGCAAGCTCTTATAAAAACACCCTTTATAAGTTCATAATAAAATATTTCAAAGTGTACCACGAAAATATGTGCGTTGTATTTCTATACGAGATTTATATTTGAATGAATTTATAATTTTCGTCAATAACTCAAAACGTGGTATCAAACGCAAGTTATCGATATTTGTTAAGGTTCCCCTGATAATGTAATTAAATTATTTGAATTTATTTAAATCTTTTATTAAAAATTGACAAAGAATTACATTGTTTCCCGACAGCTGTGAGCTGTAAAGAAAATAAAAGCTTTAATGAATATAAAATTGTATAGAAAACAATATTTAATAAAAATACTGAAACAATTCCATCAGTTTGAATGAAGCATCCGCTATTGAATTCTCATATAAATATCAGCCCCCATTGAAGTATTGAATCATAAACATCGTGACGATCACCTGTTCCAATTGAATCTTAAAAATTAAATTTTTAAACATTTTAACTTTGTTGCTGGTGGCCTTAGTAGCCTATACCTCGGCCCAAAGATGTGTGGGCCCACGTAAGTTTCCTTACAACGAAATATTTGATATAAAATAATTGTTATTTTCAATACATTTTTCAGGTAATCCTTCTTGTACTGGTCCTCGTGATAGTGGCCGTCGCGGCCCTGGTTGTAGACAACTTACCATGTGGCATTATGATGCCCGCTCTAGGCAATGTCGTCAAATGCGTTACTTGGGTTGTGGTGGCAACAACAATCGTTGGTGCTTCCGTACTACCTGTATGCAGAGATGTCGCCGTTAAACTTTTGGCTCATTCAAAAGTCTTCACTGGGCTCCGTTTAAATTTATTAGTTAAATAAAGTTGAAAATATATTTTGCATAAAGAATTTAATGGTTTTTCATTTGAAATTAGTTTTTTTCTTTAATTCTTAAAAGAGACAAATAACTAACAATCCTGTAAAATTAGATGTCAACCAGTTTCTAGATCTTTAATATTCGAAACGTCTATACATGAAAATCATTTTCAGTATCGCAAGCTTCCCTATTACTTTTTTAAGTTTTTAATAAAATCTAGTTTGAGAGAAAATCCTTAATGCTGTTTTCACTAAAAAAAACAACCATCCAAGTTCATGTATCACTTCTTCTATTTTACGGTCACGATAATCGGCCTGGAGCGCTCAAGAAATTAGTGCAGTTATCACTTTCGCACTAATTTTACTGTTCTCGATTCACACTCATCAACGAAATGAAGAAATCTGAATGTTATTGCAGCTGTAGCGCGAAGTATTGACGAAAACGGCAGAAATGTCAATTCGTCGTCGTCCTAAAATTGTAGGTCTTTCTCTTCCAGTTGCGTGGAAAATGTCATTTAAGTAGTTTACACGCCTATTGAATACAGTTCCCGAAATAATTAACGCTCAAGGACTATTTGATTGATCGGTCATTGCTGATTAGTCTTTCAAACTGGCCGAAGCTAAGCATTTTTATAAAAGAATCGTGTGTAGTGATGAAGAGTTCATTTCTGCAACGTCAGTAAGCAAAATTTCGTATTTGTAGTGAATAATATCGTCGAACCGTTAAGGAATCACCACCAAATCCTTTAAAATTGATTTTTTGGTACAAAATGCGTCGACGAACGCCCCCACACGTAACAGACTGTTGCGCATGAGTACCAATTTGAAACCATACATTTCGGTATGGCCTCTCTATTCCTTTGGAGCGGAGCAACTCCACACCGAGCAAAAAAAAAATG